>JANEYF010001924.1:352500-399455 GCA_029963845.1 Rhamnusium bicolor | reverse complement strand
TATATTAAAGAGATGTCATAGCATCTTGTCTAGGCTGTTTGAATAATAAACAACCCCGCTGGTAAGCAGCAAAATTATTTACACCTCATAGAAAAAGTAACTGAACCAATGCATCCTGTACACCCGGATCATTTGGGTCCTTTTGTAAAAAGAGTAAACGTAAAAATTCATATCTGATTGTGGGTATCGATGTTTTCACCAAATACGTAATCTGAGGCCTATACGAGATACAACATCAAAGCATGTCGAAAGTTTTGTCAGTTCTGACATAATTAGCATTTTTGGTGTACCGAAACGATTGATTACTGATAGAGGTACTGCGTTAACGTAAAACGTTTTACTAGTTTTTGTAAAAATTATACATATAAAACTTATACATAACGAAACGGCTACACCCAGAGCTAATGGACAAGTGGTACGGTATAACTGTAGCATTCTAGCAGCATTATCGGCTACGTCCGTCGATGATGACAACTGGGATAACGAGATTGCAAAAGTCCAATGGGGATTGAACACAACCAGAAATAACACGACTGGGGAAAGTCCCTTTTATACGTTATTTGGTTACGTACCAAGAAGCATACACGACGCATTTCTGTTGTCAGACGTTGACACAGAACCACACAAATGCGAGAACGTCGCACACGTACGACAAACTTTCAGGAGAACGTCTCCGGTTAATGCAAGAACGTGAAAAGTCACGTTATGACGAAAGACGCTCCAAACCGAAATCGTATACGGTTAGGGATTTGGTGTCAATTAAGTGGGAATGTTCCTACAACGATGGCATCAGTACAAAACTACTGCCTACGGTGCGAACGTCGGGCTCGTACGACAACTTGCAGGAGAACGTCTCCGGTTAATGCAAGAACGTGAAAAGTCACGTTATGACGAAAGACGCTCCAAACCGAAATCGTATACGGTTGGGGATTTGGTCTCAATTAGGCGGGAACGTCCCTATAACGATGGCACTAGTAGAAAACTACTGCCTAAATACGATGGGCCCATTACGATAACGAATATTCTGGATCACGATCGATATGTGGTTCAAGATATGACAGGCTCAACGAGAGCCAAAAGTACTCAAGTCGGTATTTATCCATCTGATAAATTAAAACTTTTCTAGGGTGGGCAGCTCCGAATCTGATGATTCCAATGCTGACGAACAGTCTTCAGTAGATGCTAGAGACCAAGTACTAGACGGAAGTGACCTCCGAGGAAAACAAGATTTCTTAAAAAAAATAGTAACTCTAGGGTAAACTTGCATTTAGTTTTTAGCAAATAGTGTTGTGTGCGTCTCTGTATGTTTCCTCGCGGACGAGAAAAAATGTCAGGTCGGCCGAACTGTTAGCGTTCTTTTTTGATGTTGGATATTTTTTAAAAAATATGTAATACGCAGGTTTTAATTTTTTTAATTTTATCGTTATGTTGATTTCCAACATTGACATAGGTCGATACGTGGTGATGTCATATTATATACAAATGTGAGCTATAAAGAATGTTTTTGATTTTGTGACGTATCGACGAGGCCTATATAGAAATAAGAATAAAATGTAACAGATGAAAAATAGAAACAGAAGCGATGATAGTTGAATAGCTCGACTTTGTTATTAATTTTATTAAAGTGTTTTACCCGAAAAAGTGCGTTTTGATTGTTTGGTGCTTTTAGTTTAATAAATAAATATATGCACAATTTACTGACTGATTGTAAAATAATTACTTTTATTTAGTTTTAGTAAAGTTATGTATTTTCTAGACATTGTTAATAACACTTATTTATTTTTCAACGACTGGCAACCGTTAAATAATATTTAATGCACTTTAACTTATGACCACTAGATTGTTTGATTTACTTATAAATTTTTTGGGTGTGTCCAGTAGCGCTGAAATGTTTATTTATATCAAGTATTTAAACAATTGTTTAACGAGTAATTAATTAAAGTAAGGATAATCAAGTTAGTTAAACAATACTAAAATAATTCATAGGAATATTGCCAGTTAGGGAATTAATTTAGGATTGAAATTGTTTATTATTTCGCCGTTTAGTTCAATCTTTTCTTTTTATAGTAAAACATTATTTAGTTCATAAATTAGATTCATTTTTGAACTGTATATTTAAAATTACTAGTCTATGTGGAAAACCTCAGCCTGAACACAAGCAGAGTTTTTTTATGCGTTTCTGTAGCTATTCAAAAAGTGTATAAATACAGACGCCCTGGTCTCTATAAGACAGTGTGGAATCCCTATATTAGAAGGAATATCAATCACCTGACTGTTAAATTATTAATTTTTATTATTTATTTATTGCCTTATGGTATTTGTTTTCCGTATTCGATTATTGACTTATTTGGATTTTTGCTTAAAATATAATTTTTACTATTTTAAATATTTAGCAAAAATCCCGCTAGCTATTTTCTGTGACTATTTATTGATTTAGTTATCTGAATTTTTATTTGAAGATTAACTTTACTATTTTACATACTCTGTAAAATTTCAGTAACCAATGCTGATGTTTATTTATTAATAATAAAAAGGTTTTAAAGTTGAAATTTATTGACTCGTTCCGTAATTTTAACTTCACTTCTGTCCGTCTGTTCAAGAGAGCTATTCTCCTTTGATAGTTAAATTTTGTCTAATGATAAGGGTATAAATAATCCAAGAGTTCAATTGATTTGTAGCTAGCTCTAGTATCTGGTTTTTGATATCTTCTAGTAAATTCTCTGTACATCTAGAAAATGCCGAAAATTTATCTAGATCGACATGATCCACTGTGTGCATATTTGAATAATGTTTCGTGCAGATACATTGCTCTGAATTTTTTCGCTTCGAAATATCTATAGGTTCCAGTGCTCTTTGAAAGTTAGTATTCGGAGGAGTTTGTATTTATCGACAGTACTGTAGCATCTATTGGGAATTGTTAATAGATAGTTCCCTTTTAGTTGTTTCTTTTTCTTCTCTTTACAATTTATTTCAGCTACGATGGTCGAGGGCCTAGTGATTATCCATGAGTTTGAATTCTTAACTCCTTGTATTTTAGGATAGTTACTATTAATCATTGTGAATCTACAGTTATTCTTTTTGAGAATAATTAATAAGTTGAATTTCGCAAGGTTCATTTGATGTTCTTTTGTATAAAAAGAGATGTTCATACAAATATATTTCTTTATCTCTACTTCCTCGCATGGTATGTCAGCATAGGAATACCAGTTGGATTTCATTAGTAAATAATTTATTTGTGGTATAATAATAATATATATATATTCCATTGTTTTCAACAGGCAATTGACACAGTTTGTAATATTCATAAAGGGTTGTTTTATTAATGCCATTTTAATAATAAAATATGTGTAGGAGTCCTTTGGTAGATTGAAGTCTTGCTAGAGTTTCTCAGTATTTAATAATGTTTTGAAAAGTAGGTTCAAATGGAATTTTTACTTCTTTCAGGTAACTTTGGATGTTTATTAATTCTTTTTCCTAAGGTCATCTGTCTTATAATTGTTTGATGTATTTGTCCTTAAATGCGCAAAAGATATTGCTGTGGAAAGTTCTTCTAACATGTTGCAAATAACTGAGAGAGAATTTGAAGCTGTTCGAGAACGTTTTCTATAATAAGTAAATGCAAAGTCCCATTTTTCTAGTTTATTTTCAAATTGATCACCGCTGAACTAATCCTTCTTTGATTTTCTTCAAGTATCGCGATTGACTTAATTGTGGTTTTAAAAAGGTTAGGAATAGAAAATGATTTTCTATGTTCATTTTTAATTTGGCTTCACGACTGAATAATCTTTTGCTGATCTTCTTATCATTCACCGTCATTAGCATCTAAAGTACCACTAATTGATGTTTGAAAGATACTCAACAAAGTTAAACAGTCCTCTCGAATTTCTAACATGACTTCGTAGGACTTGTTTAAATAGTATATAAGTTCTCTTGATTTTACAGGCTAAAAACGTTATTGACTTGGTATATATATAGTGTTGGCTACAGGTACTCTCCTTTTTGTTATTTCACAGGATATAATATGTAGTTCCAAGTACTTCTTGATATTTCCCAGGATTCTAGAAATTTTGGCTTTTTCCTTCACAAATATTTCAGAGTGGCTGTATGTCAAATGTGTTGATTATTTCGCATTCTGATATGATGTTGTCTGCTATGCCTAGGCGTATTAGTAGAAGTCCAGGTTGGCTTCTAATTTTTATAGTTGGATGTTGTTGCTTTGCTGGAAGTGTGATCCATCTGTAAAAGTAGATCTTAAATCCGTTAAATGAGTTTCGGCGTTCTTTATTATTTTTAATTTAATCATGTAAGTTTATGCATTGTTAATGGAAACTATAGGGAATGGTCCGTTAAATTTAGGGACTGTTTTAAAGGCCTCTATTTGAGTGCTCTAATAAACATTTTGGCCTGTTTTAAACTTTTTCTTGTGGATTTGTTATCTCTTTATTAACCTTGTTAACAGTTGCTGCTTTCTTGTTTGAGTTCTTTTATGGATTGAGTCTTAAAGTTGGGAAAATGTTTTACTGTGTTCATCTAATGAATAATCGATGATTTGTTTTTGTATCAAAAAAGTTTTTATTTGATGAATATCCAAATACGACATCAAAGGGTTTATGTCTTGTAGAGTGGCTGGTGTGATTGTACGCTTGTACGCTATAATAGCTGGCTTCATAAGTTCTTCGTTGTTTTTTTTATTGAGTTGTGGAGCAAAGCAAAATATTCGAAAATACTCAATTAGTGGAATGAAATCATTCCACAATGCCATTAGATTCTGAATGAAAGGGTGTCGTAAACTGAATATCAATTTTATATGCTAATAGATTTCTTAACACTGACATAGTTCTCCACGAGACACCAAAACACTATATACTACACTCGACGCGCGTTTCGCCAACCAGGTTGGCATCATCTGGAGATGGTTGAAACTAACCTTATGCTAACAATGTACCCTATTTATATCTAAGCTATTGTCACGTTTCGGCGAACCACGACCCATTAACCAACAAGTGGGCTACCGGGATCTGGAACTCTTTCAAATGCATCCAAGCTGTCTAGTATTTGTTACATTCCTAATTAATTTTAATTGCTAATATCTATTTTATGGTTGTTCTCAGACACATGTTGGGCAACACTAGGCTTATCTATTCTACCATAGCTGAGATGGGCCATATGCTCTATGAATCTAGTTTGAATTGATTGTCTAGTTTGTCCAACATACTTTTGATTACAGTCTTTACACTTAATTTGTAAATCCCCGACTTTTCGTTTGTTTCACTTTTGTCTTTTGGATTACCTAAAAGTTGCGGCAGTTTACTTCCCGATGAATAAACCACTGTCACACCTATATCTTTAAAAATCTTACCAATGAGAGAATCAAACGGAATCGATACAAATTTCGGATTTTCTTTCATTTTGAAAGGTCGAGGAATTCCCAGCGTCTTTTTAAATTTTTGTTTTCTAATTATTTTATCAATTAAACTTGCAGAATATCCATTACTCGCAGCTATATCCTTAATCAATGCCTTTTCTTTTTCAAAGCCTCTCTTATTGAGGGGAAAGCTTAATAGACGATGGACAAGGAAAAATTAAAACTCGCCATTTTGTGTTGAGTACAATGATGAGAGTCCTTAGGAATATATTTTAGAGTACTCTTTTCTTTATACATATGTTAAAATATAACTTATTTTCACAATTTCTAATTATTAATACATCTAAATGATAGTTGTCCAGAGTTTTCAATTTCATATGTGAACTTAACTGACGCGAAACGACTGTTTAAAAACAAAGTTGGCAATATCAGCAAATTTTGTATCAAACACTGCAAAAATATCATCCAGATACCTAAGCCAAACCCTGGGGATATACTCGATTTCCTCTTTTGCTTCCGTTTTGAATCTGAACGGGCGAAGAGACTGACAATGAATAGTGCCAGTGCTGTTTCTTCATGTTAGTTTGAAGAAATTGTCGTTGAATCGAAAGCAATTTTTGTTTTCTGCAAAGTTTAGTGAGTTATAGATATTCTTTTACTACATCTTGACTGAGATTGTTTTTTTTGAGCGAATCCTTAAGATAATCCAAGGTCTTAGGTATCGGAACAAACATTTCTTTGAATAACATGAAGGAACAGGGTGTGATCTATTACACTTTGAATGATTATACATATATATATATATATATATATATATATATATATATATATATATATATATATATATATATATAAAATATATATATATATCTTTTTAAAAAAGGAGGGAACTTATTGTCACATCGGTATTTAGTCGTTAAATATCAGTTCCCTAAGTAGCGCAAGGCTACGTGCTTTTAAAGATGTTTTCCCTCTTGGGCCGATCATTCCTGTATACGATTCAAGGTCACATGTAGTTTTAGGAAAGAAAGTGCACTATCTTGGTTTCTTCTAAGGCGTATGTGAGAATCACAAGTGCTAAGCCTCACGGTGCTTCCGGTGACAGTAAAAGGCTACTTACTGATATGCATCTGCCTGGAAATTGGCTAAGGGATTCGTTCTGATTTTGTCTTAACATCATTAGGCATTAAGTAAGGATTCTTCATTACGTCGGTCGCCAAATGTATTTATTAATAAAAGTTTTAATTCAGCGAAAGTAAGAACTTCCCTAGCTGCTAAAGTTTGAGCTGCTTTTCCTACGATTTTATTTCGAAAATGTAACATTAAAAATTGAATTCTCGAGCCGTTATTGTCCGTTACTAAGATACCCAGGATTTTTTCGCACGTCCAAAAGTACCGGCACTTTAGAGGCATCTCCGTAGAAATGCGGGATAAGGTCTAAATAATTTCTAATGACTAATACCGTCTCTAGCCATTGTATCTAAATTTAAATCCGAGGTTTCTTGACGAGGTGTGGTACTGTTAAATAAAAATTAATTACAACCAATAGTTTGTAGAACAAGATTAAAATGCCGTCGTCATAATAACAGAATGTATAATGAGGAGCCCAAGAGTACCTAGAGAGTATATTCTCAGGGCGTGTTTTATTACTTTTTGATTGATCATATATTTTTAGCAAGAGGGCAGTTATTACAACGGTCGGTATTTAGTTTGTTAAATGTCAGTCTCCTTAATAGCACAAGGCTATGTGCTTTTAAAGATGGTTTCTTTTTAAAGATATTTTCTTTCTTTTGACCGATCTTTCCCATAAACGATTTAAGGTCACATGTAGTCTTAGGAAAGAAAAATACACCATCTTGGTCTCTTCTAAGGTTTATGTGAAAATCATAAGTGTTAAGCCTCACGGTGCTTCCTGTGACAGGTCACTAAGTGTCTGATGGTCTTGATCACTTTTCTAAGATGGGATTCCTTAGAACGAGACATAACTGATTTATAATCAGGGCTTGAAATGATTTTTAGGGATTTGATAAGGAGGATTGGTATGATTAGGTATGTAGTCTTTTTTTAATTGTCTTCCTTCTTTGAATTTCCTACTTCTTAAAATATTTCTTAAAATTACGGTGATATCAAAGTATGGTAAAGTTTTCGCAGGTTTTCTTTGATAAGCTGGAACGACGAGTTTTTCATTATCCGCTTGAAAATTTTCAAAGAAAATTCGACCCGACCACGCTAGTTATTCGTTGATGAACCGTTTGACTTTTAAAAAGTGAATTTAAAGATTTAACAAACTTTATTTGAGGAAAAATAATAAAATGACTTTATAATTATAACAAAGCTAAGTGTAGTGCATAATGTTATATAACTATGATAAAGCCTGTTTGAGTCTTATTTATAACATTAAGTTAACTTTACAAATCAGCGATTCAGCAGCTCTGCTGTTGGTAGGTGGTTCATGGCCATCCATAACTCACGCCTATTTCTGTTTGGGTGTATGGCAATAGGTTTTGATTAAAACAAACATCAATATTTCTATTATTTTTAAAAATAATTGTCGGTATGTTAATTAATGCTGTTACTTACTTAATTGTTGACTACAGATTTACCTTAATTAAAAAATATTTTTTAAAATTTATGTTTTGCGTTTTCTAGACCCCCCTGGACATTTCCGTCCCCACTGTAGGGTTATCCGAGACCCTATTATCTGCTAATAGGGAAAAGTGATGTTTCTGCGCCATGAAAAGCAAATGGCGTCCGAGAGAACCTCTAACCGAAAACAGCCACGGACCTCTGCGGTCCCGATGTTATGAGTGACGTATTTTTCTTTGAGAGAAAGAAAACACGTCTTAAGTTACTGAATTCATCAGAAACTGTTACCCTAACGTTGATAAACTTATATCGACTGTAAAGAAAGTTTTTCTAAAAGCATCACATTGATCATGTATTTCGAAATGCTTCAATATACACTTCCAGAGCCATTTTTTTATACGTGAGTAAATGGTAGAGAGGCAGCATCGTATTATTATTGTACTGTCAACAGAAAACAAAGACAGTGGCCTACATAGCAATTAAAGCAATGAACATTATGTTCGATGTACGTCAACATATTTTTTTATCATCAGGAGTTAGTTGCTGAGACAGTAAAGGACAAACTCAAAATTGTTTTGAAAAGCAACCCTGGATTTTTTACATTTTCGTGTGTGGTGAAATTTTTAAATGGCAAAGAAGTGGACTTTTTATACCATAAATGAAATGTGCTGTTTCTGGAAAGTTTAACTACTACTTCAAATATGCCCTTGTTACATCGGTAGACGTTGTAACCAACTGATTACCTTGTAGACTTAAGTTAGGTAACTAGGTGCTATATGTCTGTTTCGAAAGATATTTTAAAATTGTTGTACTGCGCTTTAATATAGTGGTATTGTCATTGATCATTAATAATAGTAAAATTGTTAATTATAAATAGGTAGCATTGACTGTTTGATAAACATTCCACACATGCCGAATGGCCGGCAGTACGTGAATAGCGAAACGCGAAGCGCGCATCTTGCCCCGGCACTCCTGTGCCCGCGCTACCGTGAAGGACCCCGAGATCGGAAACAATCAAATTAGTTCCCGTCTGACCGCCAACCGGAAGCACCACGCCGACTTGGACAGTAAGTAAGCTCGTGAGTATAAAGATATTGGTATTTAAATTTACTGCGGAATTTTCGAGTCGGATAAAGGTGACGTAGTTGCAATATTCCGCGCATGACTACCGCGCCCTCCCATTTCTGCTTTTGGCAGAGTTTAGTAGCTTGAGGATTTTTCAAACAAGTCAGTGACCGTTTAGCTGCTGACTGAAGAACCACGCCAACCAGCATAGTAAGTAATCTTGTTGTGAGTATAAAGGTATAGGTTTGTTTTAAATTGAATTCGGGGTGACGTATTGCTATATTCCGCGCATGACTACCGCGTCTTATCCTACTCTGCTTGTGGCAGAGTTTAGTAGCTTGAGGAATTTTCAGAGCATCCAGGACAGTCCGTTGCTGCCTCCCGTACCGACCAGACGTGCCGACCCCGACCGCTCCAGAGAGGAAGCACGCCCAGGATACGGAAGTAGGTATTAAGGTTTTGGTAAATAAAGGTATAGTAAATAAAAGCCATAGTAAGATAGTCATAGTGTGCTTGTATTGGCGCTTGCTTCCCCTCCTGGTATCTGTCCGCCGTCTGCTTATGGCCGTTTAATTATTGCTGGTTACCGTTTTTCACCGCTTAATCTCCGTATTACCGTGTCGCACCGCTTGTACGTTCGCTTACTGCCCCCGCTCGCCCGTAATTAAGACCGTTTGTAGTATAAGTTGTAGTTACTAAGATGTATATATAGTGTAAATAATAATTAGTGTGTAGAATAAATGTAAATATATTGAATAAGAGTCGTTTTATTAACTGTAGTGTGTAAGTTGCCTTTTTCTCGACCCCTGGCTTATCCGTTTCTTCACTGTAGTTGCCCGGCCTCTATTGTCCCGCCGCGCCGATAGAGTAAAGTAGTGTTTCTGCACTCTAAACAGAAACTGGCGTCCGAGATATCCGTACCGTGAGCACCGCCGTAGTGTTGGCGTCAAAGTGACACTTCCGCTGTTGTGTAGTGCAGCGAAGTACGTCACAACGTTAAACAGCCCTTTTCACGGAATAAGTGGTGCCGCAGGTTAACTCCAGATAATTTAGAACAAATACAAATAACATATTTTTAATCTAATGGTTCCTAGTTACTTAGAGCAGGCACTTTATAAAACATTATAAACATTGAGTCTGATTCTGGAATTTTGTCAACGTAAATTATGCTTTTGATTGGACTAAAAAATATAACATTTGTACCAAATAATATTTAAATATTGAGAAGTTCATTCCAGAAATATGACCGAGTACAGTTTTAATCATAAACCATAAAACGACCTGTATCTTAAAAACGGTTAACATTAAAGGGTAAGTTTGAGGGTGATCTGAACTCAACTATGTGTACTCTATCTCCTATTACACTATGTCACTTTAAATCTAAGGCACCCTATATGAAAACATTGAATATGGAAACTCATGTTTTTTATTTCGCAGATGCCACACTGATCGTAAATACTTTTTCAACCAAACAAGTTTATGGAAAGCAAGCGGATGTTACAAACACAGTATTTGACAAATGTACCATCAAATTTAGATCTGAAATCGCCCGACATGTTTTGTAATGTATGTAGCCTAAAACAACCACTGTACATATGATATTGTTACTAACAGGCGACATACGCACACACGAGCCGTAAAAACAGACTGTTTAAATTTGTGGTGAATAATTTTGATAGATAAGTTGGTGTCCCATCAGTAAAACTAAAATGTTACCTAATTTTATTACAGTAATTGATTTTATTCCATTCTACTGTAATAAAATATTGAATGAATTGAATGGTTTTATTTTGTTCCTAAAGTTGGGAGAAGATCTATCAAACTAAGTAAGTAAGTAAGTAAGTAAGTAAGTAAGTAAGTAAGTAATTTATTAAATAGACAAGCCTAATATAAAATAAAAATACAAATACAGCGTATAATAATATAAACTAAAAACACTTAATTGTGTTTATCAAAATTTTAACAATATTAAAAGTGAGACTAGATAAACATAAGAATAAACATAAACATAAAAAAATACTGTACTTTAAATAGCAAAGAAATATACATTCTCTTTGGGTAGGTTGTACAATTCAAATATTGAATATGGCTATAAACAATAAATAACTGAAATTCGTACTTAAAATGAAATATTCAGATAATTACAACAATATATTGATAACATTTGAGTTAGGTTCATCGGAAAGACTTCAGTAGTATTTTAAATGATCAATTAGTTTTCGTTTGAAGACATTGACCGATACAGAATTCTTTATACTATTAGGTAACAAGTTATATTTATTTACACCTTTGTAAAATAAAGTTTTTTGTGCTTTACTTGATTTTACTTTTTTTAAGAATAATAGACTCCTACCTCTGGTTTCATAATCATGCACTTCACTGGTATATGTAATAAACTAGTGAAAATAAGGTGGCAACTGATTATTTATAATTTTGTATATAAAGATCATTGTAAAATATTTTAAACGAGTATTCACTGACATCCATTGTAGTGTTTCTAACATTAAGTTTATTGGAGTATACTTGTTACATCTCAGAATAATGTGCATTCCTCTGTTTTGTAGTTTTTGTAATTGTATTGAATTATTATCAAATAAGTATAAGATACTAGAACAATAATCAAAATGAGGCTGAATAATAGATTTATAAACTGTAATGTTTGTCATTAAAGACAAGTTTTTCGATGCTCTTGAGAAAAAAATTGTTTTTTTGATATTTTTTTATGTATTTGAAATGTTCTTTAAAGTTCAAGTGGTTATCAAGAAAAAATCCCAAATATTTAACTTTTCTGACAATTTCGATATTTAATTGTTGAAATTTGAGGTTGATATTATTGAAATTAATATTATTATATTTATAAGTTGTTGTTATAATCATAGCTTTAGTTTTATCAATATTTAATTTTGGTTTGTTAGTGTTTAGGTATTCTTCAATTTTAATAAGTTCATGGTTCATTTTTTCCACGGCCGCGTCTAAATTTGCATCTATAACGGCTATCAGTGTATCGTCAGCAAATAAGTTTACAAAATCACATAATGTACATTTAACAAAATCATTTAAATAAATGATAAAAAAGAATTGGACCTAGTACACTGCCTTTGGGTACTCCAAATTTATTTTCTAAAGGAGGCGAAAAAATATTATTAATTTTTGTAATTTGAAAGCGGTTTGTTAAATAATTTTCAAACCAGCGAAGTACAATTCCATTAATACCATAATATTTTAGTTTTTCTAATAACAGATGTCTGTCAATTGTCTCAAACGCTCTCTTAAAATCAAGAAATATTGCTACAATATATTTATTATCATCGACATTCCGAATCCACTCTGAAATGGTTAATTGTAAAGCCGTTTCGCAAGAATGTTCTTTTCTAAATCCTGATTGGTTTAGAATAAATAAATTATTGCTATTAAAATAACTAAGTAGTTGTTCATATACTACTAGTTCTAAAATCTTTTCTATTGGTGGAAGTGTATTGATAGGTCTAAAATTAAAAGAATCATTACTGTTTTTAATTTTTTCTATAGGAATAACTGTACTTATTTGTATTTTTTCTGGAACTATACCGGATTGCAACGATGCATTTACAAATTGTAGTAAAGCTGGTCCTATTATATTAAAAGATTTTTTAATCATACCCCCACTTAATATTTGATGATAATTCATTTTGTTGTCACGTTTTTTAACTATTTCACCTAAGGCATTAAGATCTAATAATTTAAATTCTGTAAATGCAGGGAGTAGGAAATTATCATCAGCAGTCCATTCATTTACATTCGGTATAGCTTGAGAAATATCTCTGATACTCGATACAAAATAATTGTTAAAATTATCTGCTATTTGTTTTTCTCCTTTAACTTCAACTAAAAGAATTGTTTTCATCCCTAAACAAAATTGTGTTATTTAAGAATGATTTATTTTCTGTTTTTACTAATTGTTTTAAAGTTTTCCACATCTTTTTCGCATCAGTCTTATTAAGATCTATTTTATATTCATAATATAAAGTTTTTCTAATGTCCAGCAATAATACCATCTGATTTCTAAATATTTTGTATTGGTTCCAGTAAGTATCTTTTTCTGTTTTATTCTCACATCGTTTAAAAAATTTGTATGTTTCATCTCTTTGCTTAGCCAAACTTTTAACTTCCGTGTCACTACCAGGGTAATTGATTTGATTAAATTGTACTTCCATCAGGAGAGATGTATAAATTAACACATTTTCTTTCAAATCATTGGTAACCATTTGCTAAATTAAATAATTCTAGATGCTTTGTAGATTTCTGTATTCACCTCAATTTGGTCTAACCCTCGGAATATTCAACAAGAGTCTGTTATTATGCACTTACATTGACTTACAGGGGTAATACGTATTCTTTGACATCAAAGAAAATTCTTGTGTTCTAAACAACAAGGTCCTCAAAGAATTGGGAAACTAGTTTCACAATTCATGTAATTTTGCTACTTTTAAATTGTATTTTTATTCTTACATTTTCATTTCTTTGTTTAAAAGCTGTTTTTTAATGTTTTGCTTTTAATTATATAGTTTTTAAATTAATTATTGTAGGAATCCTAATTTTAGCTGTTGAAGTGCAATAATTCGAAAATAACGAAAGGTTTGAATTAAATCTTATATCTCATTAAATATACAGGGTGTATCATAAATACATATCATAAATTTAATGGCAGATTCTATGCAGTAAATAATGATGAGGTGATTCAATTCAACTATAATCAAAAATTATTTTTTAAGGAGCTATAGATTTTCAGTTTGAAAAATTAAAAAAAGGGTGATCGCTGTTATCTATCGAGCCTATATAGATTTGAATTTAAATTTGTTGCAATAAAATAGTAATAGTAATGCCATATTAACACATTGGGGAACATGAGTAGAGGCAGTTGGGTACTATAATCAGTATAACAGTAAAAACATTTATTCTGCAGTTAAATTCGAGTGAATAAAAAGCCATATCTGAAGCTCAGAAACATTTCAACAATCCTCAGGTACTGTACAGTATTCGATGATTACAATACCGATCTTTATTGTCAATAGAAGTCTTTATAACTCATTCATAATAAATTTAAAACTGTAAAATTTGCCCCCCCTAGTAAGTGAGTAAGCAGTATAATGACATTTTATTAACAAATGCGGAATATGGAACAGTATGTTTCATCTCGGTGGAGTAGTTGGCTAAAGCGATGGCAAGTGTGACTAGATAATCTCTCCAGCGTCCTGTGGGTTCGAATTCTACCATCAACACTGGCAATATATCGGTGGGAATAGTTGTGTATTTTCATAAAAGTAACCCACGCCCATGCAGCCTCGGCTTTGGATTTTGCGGTTTTTTAATTTCTGTAATGTTTATTATTAATATTATTGTTATTATCATTAACGGTGTCTCAATAAGGTGTGTACATCCTGTAAGTGATTTGGAAAGTTTGAAGTTTGCAAATATTACTTTGGTAGATAATTTTGGCTTTGAACAAGTATGTTTACCCTATGAAGAAGACGTTTTTCAGTAAAAAACAGAAACTGTGTTACTCATGCAATCGCACCTTATTATGCAAGCTCAGCCATTGCCATTGTCCTCAGTACGTGACATATAAATGGTAAGTAGGTATGTTATATGTAGTTATTTTATTTGTTTACCATCTGCAGCAACTTAAATACATTATTATTTGTCTTAGGGAATTTGACACTGACGTAGTTTTCCACGAAACGCCAAACAAGTTGGCATCATCTGGAGATGATTAAAAGTAAACTTATGCTAACAATCTACCCTACTTATGCCTAAACTATTGTCATGGTTCACAGTACCGTCATGGTTCACTGAACCGGAAATTTAAATATGAATAAATAATAACTCATAAAAGATGTTCGATGTGTCTACCATTATTGTCAATGCATAATTGATAACGTCTTCTTATATTTATAATTGCACTGGAAATGGCTTCATTATTTACATTCAGTTTGTTTATTTCAAGTCGAATCCTGTCTTTAATGAACACTATTATTATTATTATTATTGATAACGTCTTTTAGAAATCCCCCAAAAATTAATCCATAGGTGTCAAATCCCGACTGTTAGGTGGCCATTTAATAGGTGCATTATTCCCTACCCATACTGGGAATACATTATTCAAATGATCTCGAACGGGCAGGACACTATGCGGAGTTGCCCCATCCTGCATCCAACTCATATCATCAAGTTCGGCTTCCGGAAAATTCTGCAAAAGAATATTTTCTGCTTCTGGGATATTCCCAGATAGGTAACTCCAGTTAAAGTATACTCATAAAATACAGGCCCAACAATTTTGTTTCTGAGAATTCCACACCAAACGCTAACAGTTTTTCTTCTTGATTTTTTTATTTGTTTTACCAATCTTTTTCTGTTGTGCTTATTTTCCTACAACCTTCGATTTTTCCTACTAAAAACTTCTGCCATAGAAAAGGATGATTCATCAGTCCATAATATTTTAGTAAAAAAATTGGGATCTTCATTCAACTTTTGATTCATCTGGCGGCAAAAGTCCAGCCTTTTCTTTTTATGAGCCGCTGTGAAAAACTTGTACGGGTAAATTTTATATGATCTGTAGCTGGTATTTTTTAACATACGTTGGATTTTGGAATAACTTTTACCTAATTAATCGACTGCATTATTTATACTACATTCAGAATTTTCTACAAAATAATATAATGTTTCAAAAAAGTGTATTTGCGAATAAATATGGATGGGCTTACCTTCGAAATGAAGCAGTATATCTAGCTGTTCTTCCTGGTTTGCTTGAACTACACGCTTTTTTCTACTAAAACTGAAGGTATTATTCACCTTTCGGTAAATATTTTTGAACGTATTTTCGGATGGTGTGGGACGATTTGAATACAACACCCTATATGCTCTTTTTGCTGCACGTTTATTTTTGTTATTTTGTATATAACAAGTAAATATTTGGACTTTTTCTTCCTCACTGTAAACCATTTTGATTATTTCATTAAAGAAATGTCATTTATCAAACATAATAGTTGTCATTTCCATAGCTCACTTTAATAATGTTAACTTTTCCATATTTACAGTAACTAGTTTAACTAAGATATTCGACGTTTAATAACTCAAAAACGGTATATGGTAAAGGTAATATATGGTATGTTTTTGAAATCAGAAACAAAGTGTCATTTCATAAATTTAATAATATACGGGGTATCCCGTTTAAAAAAAATAATATTTTTTTTGTATCCCCCTGAAATCTGCAAGCTACTGTACTTTTGATAACATTTTAACAAAAAATCAGTCATAACCACACAACTTTTATTTAAAGCTTTTTTTCTATAGGCAATAATAACGATGATAAGGGGTGGGTACCTTATAATGAATAACCCTGTACATGAGACGTTGCTGAAAACGACTGTCGTTGGGCCACTCTACTGTTTCTGGAAGTCTGACTAGATCTCGTATACATTCTAAGTATTTTTTTTACCTTATAGTCTTATATTTCTTTTACATTTTCAAGCATATTTAATAATACAATGCGGATTTCAAAACAGGAGTTAAAAGTACTTTGCATTTTCTTATTTCATAACCGTATAATTATTTGATATTTTCAAGCTTCTTAATAATATTATTATTGTAAATATAGTAAAAAAATCTGTGTTTATTGTTTACCTATATAACTATTAGTATTCTCTGACAAAGACCTAAAAAGCCGAAACACGTGTAGAATTTTTAATAAAAAAATTTTGAAACATTAAAAAGCAAATTTCCATCATATATTTAAACTATATAATTAATGTTTCACAAGGAGCCAACCACAGGACCAGTTCAGTATCTTAATAATATTATATTTCACATATCAAAACCGTAGTTTTTAACTTCACTGCATTTAAATAATAATACGACTTTTAGGGATTTAGTACCTAAATATTTTCATTTCATTTTTTAAAGCGAAAAGAAATATAGGTAGACTTAATTTTACTTTAGAAAAAAACCCATTTGCTTTCAGATAAAGCGATGAGTTTTTTCTACAGAAAGCGTTATCTAACAAAAAATGTTTCAGTCCATTCATCTTCAAGATAAAAACTGTCTCAAAAGCAATAAAAATATCTCATATAGAGGAAAGTTTTTAGGGCTGGGATAAAAACAATCAGAACCTTTATACTGTCAACACATTATACACTTCGATTTTCTCTAGAAATATACTGTTTTCCAGGAAACAAAACATATTTATTGTGGAAATATGTCATGAGAATTTCTATGCGTATAAAAAACCTTTTCTATCAGCTGAGATGCAATGTGAAATAGCACTGGGGTTGAGACGAGAAAACAATAATTATTGATTCTTTGTAGCAGTCAAGAATTCTTTTGTATATGAAATAATATTTCCTTATATTTCAAAAAATGACAGAATCGAATAATGATATTTGTAGTAGAAGCGCATTAATTCTGCATGTCCTCTTTTACTATTGAGAGCGATATAAACAACATATTCGGGTCAATCTCATACAAAATTCATTTGTCAATCGCATCTGTAGTAATCTCTATTACAATAAATTCTGGAACTAAGCAGTAAGTTATGTTTATTTTGTTTCTTGCATTTTTATATAAAATATCTGTAAGTACCTGATCGAAGAATAGCTGACTGCCGTGAAAAGTAGGATTTGTATTTCTAAAATCATATCACAAATACATAAAAAAAGTGTTTAGATCGTAGAAAATATTCTCAATGTACGGGCATGGTGTGATCTCATCAGAATAGTAGGCAACCGTACAAAACAAGAATTGTTTTAAATTGTTTAGACACCATTTTTGGATAGAAGTGGATTGGAACAAACGGACCACTTAGTTGGTCTACTTGATCACCTGATGTGATTCTACTTGTCTTTTTTATATTCAAATCACTTAAAACAGCGGTTTACGATGACTGATTCATGACCAATTTAGGAAATAAAATGAGAATATTTGTAAAACAAAATGTATTCCAGTTACGTGACAACTGTCAAAGGTACTTAGATGTCGTTACTAATGGAAATTGACCAAAACAGAGGAAACTTAAATTTTTCTTTTCTTAGAATCTGTCTTTTCCAATTCCTTGCTATTTTCTGACATGAAATTTTGTGCCCATCTCCTGTAGATGATATATTTTCTAGGCCTCTTGGCGATGCCATACTCATAACTAGACATAGGACAATTTCCTGCTTCACAACCGACCTGTCTAAGCTCCCATAGGAAGCACAGTAAGCACATGCACTGCAAACGTCGCAGTGTATAGACGGCGCGAGGATAAAAATAAATAATAACTACTATGTCGCATTTTGGTTCATGTTTGTCTAGAGTTGAACTGCAGAAAATTGTTTCTTGGTTTCACGACTGTAGTGTATAACAATGTTATGGACAATATCACGGAGGATGCGAAAAATCAATGAACTTGTGTTGACGAGGCTATGGATTTTAATTGACATAAAATCGTTAATGTTCTATGTGTATTTTAAGAGCTATTCAGAGTATGTATTTATAAAGGTCAGTTCGCGGCAATAAAACTTTAGAAGCGCCTCTTTGTCGACGTAGAACGTTCTTTTTCCCTATTCAAAGTGATGTATTGACCAAATCGTACCAACCTGAAAGCTGTGAACGCAGAGCAAATTCTGGTAATATAAATGTATATTAATGCCTTATACAGAAGGTTTCATGAAATATTAAAACAATCGAGGTATGTATTTCAATTTTTCGTACAAATGATTGCCTCTTACAACATGTGCCAGCCATGTAGGCAAGAAAATTGTCCGATATCTTAAAATGTTTTCATAACCGCCTATTAAGTCATCGAAGTAACCCTCAGAAAATCCTAGAATTTTGTGTTGGGTAAAGAGTGACGAGGCTCTACAGTTTATTGTGGAGTCCGAACCACATCTAGGGCATCGACAATTTTCTTCCATCTTAGCCTGAAACAAATTATAAATAAAATTTCTAACTTGCTCCAGGATAGAATTTAACCATCGATCTTTGTTATCGAATAAATAGCTTCATGCCCTTTACCCACTCGGCTACCATGGCCACATCTAATCATAACCATTACCAAATTAATTTGTGTATGATTCTTAAGTACATCGAACAATTTCAGTTGGCAACTTTAAGAAGTTTATATAAATTGGAGTAAGTCTCCCTGTTTACGGTATTTTTAAATTTTGACCAATTATATAAACATACAATTTTTATGAATATCTTATGCGAAAACAATAATTTATTTAACACTTATTGCATTTATATGCGTTCAAACTTCAAATCATAAAATAATTCTGTATTAATTGTGAGGACTAATTTAACTTTTGAGGACCACTTCTATATCTGTTCTAATAACTATTCTTCCCTGTGAGGGTGGTTTTCCAAAAGTTTAAGAATAACACGTAACCAATGAAGATTAAAAATAATTACCAGAAACTGCTCTTGGCCATATGAACAAACAACATCATAATTTTTCCTGACTTTTATTAGAATATATTTTACCATACAAGTCAAGCCAGCATATTTCATTATGCCCTCAAGAAGTGTGTATCTGAGTTAGACTTTAGAAGTTATTCTAATTAAATTTTAGCACGAACAGAATATTACAGTCCTGTTGCAAACTTAACGGATAAAAGGTACCTGTGTAGTTACTGTTTCAAACATATAATTAGGAAAATTATATCTTAACTAACATGTTTATGTTTAGATCCTGTGTGCACCTGCAATTCCCTTTATTAAACACATATAAATGTCATTCTTAGTATTCCTACTAAACCTTTATCAAGACCAGCATTTAGTTTTGATTGCAAAGGCAAAATTTAATTAGCTGTGTAATTTATTCAGCCGTGGTCAGATTTTAGAAAGTTTTCTAGTATTCTTTATTTTTTACTTTTTTATACCTAATATAAGGAAGTATAGTAATCGTGATTTTTTTCAACCTCGAGATTTTAATTGATTTATACGTTTTGAAGCCTACGGAATCCATTCTGACTATTTTCCGAATGATGTCTGTCGGTGGGTGTGTGTGAGTGGATGTGTGTGTGTGTATGTGTGTATCAACGATAACTCAAAAAATACTAATGGGAGACTTACCAAATTTGGCAGTTATGATTGTCAACAACATTTTAGGTGACACATTAAATTTGGTAAATGTGGTACCACCAGAAGAGACATAATGAATGAAAGAAGAAAAAAAGTACAATTTCGGAAAAAAAAATTAAAATTTTTTATTGCATTTCTGGACGAATCGCGACGAATTATAATGAAAAAACATAACTTTATGAAAAAAAATCTGTCCTCATGTCTGTAGTATCGCGATAGCAGCCACAGTTTCTGGTACATTTGTTCTAAAGGTCAAAGATAATGAAAAATTAGGTGATGAGCAAAATTTGCCTTCTGAAAGGGGGTCCATGGGACCCAAACTTTTTTTGTATTTGATTTTACAAAGAAATATATTCTTGATGAAAGATTATAAATCATGTCTACTATATCAAGCGAATTAAATATATTTTCCAAGTACTTAAATAAAGCTGATGTAAACTGAAATATTTGACACATTTGGCCTCATAAAATGGGGTTAGGATAAATTTAATAGTTTGACGTTTGAAAGGTCTGAGTTAGTTACAAAAATGTCAATGTCAATATTAAATATGATTTGAACGAACCAACTGCTCAGCGGGCAAATACCCCGACCTGCATTGGATTATACCTTCAAATCATGATAGATCGGTAGCCAATATCATTTGTCAATTCCTAACCAGACATAGACTGGTTTCGAACTTATTAGTTCTCCTCAGTATGCCATAGGTCATGGAACAGACAAATGATAGTGGCCAATCTGCTGGTCATATACTGACTAAGGTAAATTGAGTGGTGGTGAGAGGTATGTGATACTTCTCATATGGTCCAAATGCTACTATCCGACCGACATCATAGATGTCTCTGTGGCGGATAGCGACTTACGGAGCAAGTACTGATAGTGGCGACCTCTAGCCCAGGTGGGCTAAACTACTGTTATTAAATATGATTTGAACGAAACAACTACTCAGCGGGCAAATACCCCGACCTGCATTGGATTATACCTTCAAATCATGATAGATCGGTAGCCAATATCATTTGTCAATTCTAGTCAGACATAGACCGGTTTCGAACTTATTAGTTCTCCTCAGCTACCGGGGTCGCCGCTCTCGGTACTTGCTTCGCAAGTCGCTATCCGCCACAGAGACATCTATGATGTCGGTCGGATAGTAGTATTTGGACCATATGAGAAGTTTCACATACCTCTCACCACTACTCAATTTACCTTAGCCAGTATATGACTAGCAGGTTGGCCACTATTATTTGTCTGTTCCATAACCTATGGCATACTGAGGAGAACTAATAAGTTTGAAACCGGTCTATGTCTGGTTAGCAATTGACAAATGATATTGGCTACCGATCTATCACGATTTGAAGGTATAATCCAATGCAGGTAGGGGTATTTGCCCGCAGAGTAGTTGTTTCGTTCAAATCATATTTAATAACAGTAGTTTAGCCCACCTGGGCTAGAGGTCGCCGCTCTCGGTACTTGCTTCGCAAGTCGCTATCCGCCTCAAAGACATCTATGATGTCGGTCGGATAGTAGCATTTGGACCATATAAGAAGTTTCACATACCTCTCACCACTACTCAGTGTCAATAACAAAAAAAAATATTAAAATATATGACATGAATAATTATTAGTGACTGTATCAAATGACACTGATAATGAATTATTTTAATGAAATTTTAATGAACCATTTCAAGGTACGCTATTAAAATTTAATTGAGGTAAGTGAAGAAT
This sequence comes from Rhamnusium bicolor, assembly GCA_029963845.1. Taxonomy (NCBI): domain Eukaryota; kingdom Metazoa; phylum Arthropoda; class Insecta; order Coleoptera; family Cerambycidae; genus Rhamnusium; species Rhamnusium bicolor. The sequence goes on along the minus strand of JANEYF010001924.1, from coordinate 377,626 downwards.
TAAATAGAATGATTTTTAACACGCTTTTATTAGCTGTACCTGTATGTTTGCTTGCTTGCTTGCTTGTTTGCTTGTTTGTTTGTTTGTTTGTTTGTAACCTACTCCTTGGACTCGATTTTGACCCACTTTAAACGGACAGATTTAATTGAAACTTTGTACACTTACGAAGAACCGGTAACAATACAATAATTTGATAAGTTTATGTCATTATCCTGATCAGGATCGCCAGTCCTTTCTCACGTATCCTCTGCGTGAGAGCAAAGGCTTAATATGTAAGTACATTCCATGATTGTCGGTGGTCGAGCGGGCTAAGGCAGTCGACGCGAAACGACAGACTCCTCAGGCGTGAGTTCAAATCCCATGGCTGAAATAAAAAAATTTTTTTTTTCAGAAATATCTGTTGGATCGTAATATGTTATAATATCAGCATCAATAAGCAATACAAATATAGTTAAAAAAAAAACTACAAAACACGCTTTCATAGCACATCAAACTAAAAAGTGAAAAGTAAATATAGTTTAAAAATACTAAAAAAACACGCTTTTAAAGCACATCAAACTAAAAAGTGAAAAATAATTATTAATATAAACTGAAAACAATAATGAACGAAAACTACTAGTATTATTGTGAAAAAGCGTGGGGCGCTTTGTGCCATATTTTCCGTATATCGAGCAACCCACGCTTTTTTCACAATAATACTAGTATTTTTCGTTCATTATTGTTTTCAGTTTATATTAATAATTATTTTTCACTTTTTTAGTTTAGTGCTTTGAAAGCGTGTTTTTTAGTTTTTTTAAACTATATTTATTTTATATCAGGATAACATATACTGGTATAAGAAAGTTATGTGCTGACCACATCAGATATTTTATGCATATAAAGGAAGTATGTATAGACATTTTACCTAATACTGTGAAATGAGAATGTCATTAATGGCTTCATGAACTTGACAAGAATTTGGTATTTCTAAATATTTGAATTTTTGATTCAGAGATTGTAAAAGGAAAGAATATTTGTAATACATGTTTATCGTTGGCTCATAAAGTATATGGATTTTTCAAGGAGATATTCGTGAAGTTTTTAAATTTATTAGTAATATCCAGGAAGTTTTTTAGTACATCACGAAGTAAATATTTATTTTAAGTGATATTAGACTATTATCATTGGATAATTCGGATTTAGCAAAGCAAAATGGGTACGGATTTCGATGAATGGGTCAAACGTCATAATTAGACAGGAAATAATTTCCCGTATATGCTGGGCGGCACGTGGGTTAAGAGACAGTAGCAATCGTTTGTACGGAACGATTAAAATACATACCGAGTGTCTTAATATTTCATGAAACCTCATGCACTGTGTGTATAGATTGATATTATCAGAATTTGTACTACGTGGACAGCGTTCAGGTTGGAACGATTTGATCGATATATTACCTCGCATTAGGAAAAGTACCGTTCTGCGTCAATATGTTATCGGTGTAAATTTAAGATAATTCCTCCACGGCAAATTTCGATATACGCATGAAATTTTAAAATGAAAATTTTTAGTTAACACATGATGTGATTTATCTTTAACAGCAACACGACAACGGTCCGATAAGCCACATAGTGAATTCTGTACATTACAGAAAATATTTACAGATTCCTCTACAGGTAGTGTAGCACACTTTAGTGTTGTAAGTGCTTGAATTAAAACTTGGAATCGCTCATGTATAGACGTAACTGTGCTTAAATGTCTGGTATTTGAAATACTACCTAGTTTTGTCATATATCGTCGGATTAGAATTCTATTATAAACTGTTTCACGCTTTCAAAATATTCAAAATAGTAAACTGCAGCTTGTAATCATGTGCAATATCGCATATATACTACTCGTTGTGGCAAAGATAATCCAGAGAAGCACTTCTTAAATTGTTGTTCTCGCGAACTAGCCCTTTATAAACACATTCTTTTTACTTGCAATTAATCGGTTGACTGCAGTATATTGATAACGTACTTCGTCGGCTACATGATGCAGGACATGAACCAGACAAGTTACATGAATCACATTGTGATATATGGATCGTAAAGCATTTACCACTATTTCCTCAACTGGTTCCGTATTGATTTGCAATACCCATTTACAACATATTAACGGTGGCTGTTTACTCTGAATAGCACTTAAAATATGCATAATAACATGATGCACTACAGATTCAACGACCCGAAAGTCATCAACCCAAGAAACAATTTTCTGCTGTTCAACTGTCGACAAATACAAACGAAAATGCCACATACTCGTAGTCGTTAGTACTTATTTTTTTCTCGCGTCGTCTACACACTGCGACATTTGCAGTCAAACGTAATGGTGATTAAATACGGTCTAGATATCGCTGTACGTGCTTACTTCTGCTAGAGACTATATGTACTCTGCTGATTGCTTACTGTGCTTTCCTATGGGAGTGTCCAACTGCCGCTAGTCATATTCCCCAATGTGTTAAGATATGTTGTGGAGGAAGTGCGATGTCAGGACAAACCGAATGAAAACTTGTAAAATCAACTATCCCGAACATCTATTATGCATTTGTAATTAATGTATCAACTTCGGTATAATTTCTTCGAATTTCCTTGGCTACCAAATGAAGCACATGAACAATGAAGCTTACGTGTGTTAAACTTGGGTACATATTTTTCAGTAATTATTATCTAGCTTTAATCATATATTGTGCTGCATCAGTGACTAATAAAAAATCTTGTGAACTACCAATACCCATCATATCAAGCGTTTTTGTAACAAGCTCCATAGGATTTTTCTTATTTTGACGTAAGAAATATGTCCCTGCATGTGCGCCGTGCATTTGTGGAACACCCTGTATTTCTTGTTTCTAAAAATGCACTTTTATTAGTTTTGTTGTTGGAGTTTACATACTACAATGTAAGGCATTTTAAAAAGGGATGAAAACACTACCTATTATTTAACGAATTATTATCTTGCGTTTTCTTTAAAAATCAAAACGGAAGTACTTAATTTCGTTTTTATATATTAACCATTATTTTTATCAAAATCAACTACCTGTTCGTGTATACCTTACATTTTATCAAACTCATGATACTCCGTCAAACAATGTTTTGCACGTATGTGCCTATTTAGTACTTAATTATTTATTATCAATGATAAAACTTATCTCTAGTTCAGTATAATAATATTGCACCTTATCAGTTTTTCTGTACCCGTCCTGGAACACGTTCACTTAAAATGTTAAAATATTTGTTGAATTGTTGACTGGTATATACCTACCTGTAAGTAGAATTTTGCTACATAATATTGTTTTAATTATGTAACATATTTATGTCTTTAAATAAGTGCTCACGCAAAGCCTATATGCACAGTACGAGATTTATGTTCGAGTTCAGGTAGTCACTTAATTTAAAAGTGGATGTAATTTAATTTGAAGTGGGTATTAATAAATTTAATTTTGTATTACGTATTTGTATATTTGGACTGTTTAGGATGTTATCTTAAATTAATAATGGTAATATAATTTCTCTCTCATACTACAACAACTCTCAATATCTTTATTATATTTGCAAATGGTTGAAATAAACTTAATTATATTTTTAATTGTTTACAATACTGCAAAAATGATGTAGAACGGAGAAAAAATTATTGAAAAGAGCTGTGAGAGTCGCGCTGAAAAAAAATACTTAAAGAAGTTGTCTTTAATCAATTTCTTCTTCATTCTTCCTTATCTCTATGTCATATTTTTTGGAATCCATGCAACAAATATAATATTTTATGTGGCAAGTTGTTTAGTGCAAGGTCAGTTTGTTTTTATCCTATTATTACTATTTTCCTCAATTTCATCTTCGATTTTATATTTCATTTGATAATTTGCTACTAAACGGATGGTTAGAATAAGTTGCTTTGAACCCACTTCAAGTACAATATCGGGAACTTCATTTATTATATTAGTAATAAATTCCATTATTCAAATATTGTGTTACAGTAGAGTTCGGATATCGGCCAGTATTACAGTGTTGTCTGGAGGTTATGCATTTTCATTAATCATGTATTTTAAAAAATCTAAAAACCTTTTATGTATTTAATAGAGTTAGTGCGATTATAAATTAAATTTCGTTTAATAACATAAAACTCTTTGCGCATTAAGTAGTGACATAGGCATTCCAATATCCTCCAAAAAACTCATATACCTACCTAATCCAAACTATGAATTAGCAGTTGCATTATTCTCGTAACCAGAATGTTACTTCTCTGCAGGTGCCGCGATGCGTACATATGTATGTGAGTTTTTCACGAATTTCTATCCAATACGCCACTACCTTACAGACTATACTGACAAGATGATTCACTAGGCTGAACGGAGCATCATATTACTACAGTATTCAAGAAGCTATTCGTTGTCCTAGGAGTGCCATTCAAAAAACTTTACCGTCAAAAATCTATACACTCAAACTTTTCACAAATTCCTCTTGGACAACTTAAACGTCGGACAAAAACAGGAGAATTTACAATAACCGATTCGATGAATGTAGTGTTTTATACTTGACAATATGTACAGTAAATTATCTGGATACATCGCTGAAGACATAAACAAAAACTAGAAAGTGTTTTACGCAACAATCCTGGTCTTGTCACAGTTCATCGAATAGTAGACCCACTACAGGGCAAAGTAGTGGATTGTTCAGGTACTCAAATAAATATGGCGTCTTTACGATTGTTACTCTATTTTAAATATGCGCCAATAGTATCTGTAGAGGCAGATTGTTAGTATTCAATATACAAATGGATTTTTGCAGACAAGGGGCGCATTTTAACATCAGAACATATGGAAAAACTTTTAAAAGTATACTACGCTTGTGAGGAATAATACCGCAAAATAACCGTGAATAAGTGGGCAGTGCAGGGAAAAATATACTGGTGTAAACTGCTACTGCCAATATACTTTCACTTTGCTCTTTTCACTAATAATTTATACAACCTCTACTCTGCAAAATAAACCACTAGATATTAGTTTGCAGTAATAGTTTAAAAAATAATTGGTTTTAATTGGTGTATAAATTAATAACAAATATTCCCTTACGCTGACCCTGTTTTTGACGTACTTATTCGCCAATATCCGAACTCTAGTTATAAGTGTGCCAATGTACACCATTACTATGATTATGCAGCAGTTTAGCAGCTTTCTGCTGTTTCATTGTTTAATCAGATCTAACCAATTTTAAGGCCATTGGAAAACATATTTTTATGTCATGCCAGTTTTACAAAGATGATGCTATTTATAACACTCTTGTTTCATTACTTAAATATGAAAGCCAATTAATTATGGATATATTTGTAAATATTTTGCAATATGAAATTTATTATCTTGTATTTTAAAGCAAACTGTAATATTATTATATCCAAATTTCTACAAATATACATATATAAAAATGTCTTAAGATGAATGAAATTTTTAGAATAAATGAAACCAGATCTTGTATGTCTAAACTATTTTTTTTTGTTAGAATAAATTAAATCTAATGCTGTGTAGGATATTAGTTACTTTTTATGTACCGTCCACCCTCTCACCCTTGAAATAAGATGATCCGCCTCTGACGTGAACTGCCAGGTGGGGCTTCAGGGAAGTTTCATTTTTAATAAGCAATTAGTGCAGTGTAAGGATATCGTTATCACAAAGCCAGTAGACCTAAAAAATGCCCAAATGTTGCAATTGAAAGCTCATTATCTAGTTACCAGTGTATACAGTTTCAAATGTCTATTCTCTGTACAAAAAAATTATTAATATAAAAAAATCTTAACTTTTAGATTCTCCGTCATAATTCCGGAACACGAATATTCTAAACTCCTTTGAAGATTTGTAAAGAGCATTAAAATGCCCCAACTTTTTCGAATTGATTCAACTTTGTATCTTTTACAGTTTTCAAAAAATCCAATGGTGACCATTTAAATAGTTCCTATCCTAAACAAAACATAAATATTTTCGAATACCTACAAGAAGCTTTATTATATTATATGTACTTATATCGCAAAATTCAGAAGTACTTGTTTAATGTCCGTTGTGTTGTATCATCTCTTATGAATTTACTGTTTTAATCCTGTGTACGACCCTGGAAATTCCAAAAATTTATTCGCTACTATATCTAAACATAGTTAAAATGAACCAATATTAAATAAAAGATGAAAGTTGAAACTTTCCTTCCTCTATAAAATTTTTAACATAATATAAAGCTGAGTACCAACATGTACTCAATACATACTCAGAATTAGTTGAAATTTAATAAGTATATGCAACTTATTATATTTAACTTTTATTAATATAATCCCTATCTCAACACAGATAACTTGATTAAACCTACAAAGTGCATAAATGGCTAATTATAAAATGTTACGTCAGCCATTTATTAGTATACAAAACAACACACACTAATACATATTTTTTTCAGACAAAGAACAATGGTTATTTATCTATGTCCTGTGGATAGAAAATATGCCTGTTCCTGGGAAGGACATTCAGGAGACATTTTAGATCATTTCGAAAAGGAGCATGATGATTTATTATTCTTTACTAATACAATTAATGTAGATCTTAAAATTCCTTCTGAAAATAGGCTATTTTTCATCGATGATGAAATATACTTAGCCCAAACGAAAATATACGAGAAGATATTGGTTATATTTTTGAGATACTTGGGCCCTGAAAAATTGGCTGCAAAAATAACTTATACAGTAATTCTAAAAATTAGGGATGAAGCGATTGGACATGAATACATTTCTGTGTCCGAAAATTGCAGCGTAGAATTGAAACTAGAATTACTCGAGAAATTTCATGGAGAACTGGAATGCGTAGAGTGTACATTCAATATCTCAAAAGAATTTAATAACAGTAGCTCTGATGATGGAGTTTTCTTTGAGGACGATATTCATCAAGAACATATGTATTTCCCTCACATGCCTATTCCCAGGAAAAGAAGTCTGGATGAATATAAACGAAGAAACTCAGCAAACGAACAGGAAATAGAGGATGGAAATAATGAAGTAACATTGTCTCGATCAAAAACTACAAATTTCGAAGAAATTAAAAGAAGAAATGTTGTAAAAAGATGCAGTAGTAGTATAGGTTTGGGTGCTATACAAGAAAATGATTCAGGTTTAAACTGTACAAATTGTGGTGTAATTCTTATACCTCCAATTTTCCTTTGTCCATGTGGTCTTAATTTTTGCTTAAAATGCCAGAGTGGTGTGTGCAAAATATGCTTAGAAAAGATTACTGACGAAAGAAATATGGATTTGGAATATAAATACAACAAGTATTTACATCCTTGCAAATATAAAAAAATGGGATGCCCTCAAAAACTGGTATACAGTGATTTGCACCAGCACGAAATAAGCTGTGCGTTTTGTGAATACAGGTGTCCAGTGGATGAATGTAGTTTTGAAGGTCAATTTAAAGGCGTAAGCAAGCATTTAAAATTAATTCACGGAAGTACCAAGATGCTTGAGGTATTTATATTGGTTTTTCAAAATACCTCAGAGGCTTTTCTAGTAAACGAGGAAAAAGGCATATTTTATTGTTATACAAAATATTTTCCTGACAGTGTATTGTGGGAGGCCAAATTCTGTGGTCCGAAAGAAAGGAGATTTTTCTGTGAAATAAAATTTAAAGACGGCAAATTAAAAAAGCCTTTGTTATTGAGGAAAATTGAAAATACGTACAGTGTAAGAATGAGCTTTCAAGAACTAAAAAGACTGAAATTAAAAGCAAAAAAATGCAATCCTCACTATAACTAGTTAAAGTATTTGTCTTAATGTGATTTACATATTGTTTTATTTATGCTTTTGTTGTGATATAATAGTTTTTGAAGTACTATTTTAATTTTTTATTTACTGAGTACAATATTATCCTGTTAAATTTATCTGAAACTATGCAACTTGTAAATTTTTCGACATTATTTAAATAAAAAATTGGAAAAATAAATTTTCCTTTGAGTAGGTAATTAACATAAATATACTATGGTTCTGGTTATTTGAAGGTTGTAAATCAGTAAAGCATTTATCAAAATTTAAGTAGACAAAGCCACTTGTGTTAAAAAATAAAAAATCATCGAAAATTGCTAAGAAAAAAACAAGTACATTTCACGATGTGTTCAAATGTAAATTTTTATTGACTCGTGTCATTTAAGTTTGTAATTCAAGAATTTATTGAACAATATTACATATTATGTCACTTTTGGTTTCAAGTTTTAATAAATTAAAAGTATCCCTGATATGTCAAATCTATAATTTGTTTAAACATTATATTAAATTGTAACAATATAATAATCAAAATATTTCATATGCGATTAATTTTAACTACTTTCTTTTTTTCTTGGGTCTTAATTACAAATGAATAATTTTTCTAAGACTGAATATCTAAAAAATACAGTTACCCAGTATAATCCTGGAAGAATAAGTCTCAACACCTATGACTTTATAGAAATGGATCAGTCAGGGGGTGTCTATTGACAACTAGTATAAAACAACAACATTTGGAAAAGGAAATCTGTTTCCTTTCTAAAAGTTTTGTAGCTTTTATAAAATATGTGTGAGATGAAACTTGACGTATACATTATTTACTTATATTTCTTTTCCAAAAATTTATTTTGTTTTTTATTGCATACAATTTTGCGCCCGTTTGTCTATTTTCATATATTTTTAACTTATTTATAGCCTCCTCTCTTGCTTGAGTCAGTAGTATCATATGAGTGAGTTTATTGTTCGAATATCATTGCAAATAGTCATTGCAAATATTTTCTAAATACATAATTTGCAAATAAGTTGTTTTAGATCCGTTTTCAGAATGATATCTAGAACTCGGAATTTAGGTATTCATGACGTCAAAACCAGGATTGGCTGTAGATTATGTGTCAGCGGGTAAATATACTCCTGCATGTATGGCACAATATCTCACCTTGTAATTCATTTCCCTAATTCCGTAACATCCAAAGTTAATAAAGCCAATTTATTATAAACACTCACTCGAGGAGGACTGAAGGTATTGGGGAATGTAACACTAAACTAATACACATATACACACATAAGAATTTTTCACTACCAATTACCTACAAGAATAAAAACATATTATTAATATCATCTGTTTTAAACGATTTGGAGTTAAACTAGTAGGCATCAGGTTATTTGGGCGGGGGAAACTTTTTGAAGACCGTGGGATCTTTTATTTTTATCTATATCACGAATTTTGACCATGAAAACCTCTGTGGGAATGCATCAAAGGAAGCCGCCGGCCGGTTGGATGTTAATTGACTGCCGCAAGATTTGAATAACATTGAACTACCTATCTGTACCAACCTCTGTGGCTCCCATACAATGGCCTCCGCATACGGCCCCTTACACAAGAGATCCTGGCTCTGGCACGGGGCTCTGAGTCATTTTATTCATATCTATAAACAAAAATTTAGGAACCAGAAGGACATTAGGTACGGGGTCGAAACCCCTACCGCTGAGTAGCCCTTAGCAATTAACTGATCAAATGTCTTTACAAAATTTCTGTATATCTCAAGCTGTTCACGAGTTATAGGGAAAATATAGTGTGACCTCATCCTCAAATTTGGTTAGTGTAAAAATATAACTTTTTTGTTTCTTGTCATATGTTTTCCGATAAAATTAGTTTACAATTAACATTTTAAAATGAGATAAACTTCACGTTATCATATATAAATTTACTTTTTCCTGCTGTCTGGGAATGTTTCGGTAGGTGTTTCCAGTATAATATTATAGCATAAAAGCTGTCACTCATAACCAATACCTCCATTCCAGCTCTAAAGATATCAAATTGATGTGTCTTTGTTAGATGTTAAAAATCGAACATCTATCGACACATAAACAATGCAAAATGTTTTTTTAAATTGTAATTATAAAAATAAGAAATCTACTTTCACAATTATAGAAAAAGTTTTTAAATCAAACAATTTCTTTTTTAAATTCATCAAATCATGTAAATTTTTTTGGCATTAACAAATATTCCTAAATATAATTATCATTTGATTCTACTAAATATGTTTGCTTTTTTCAATTAAATTTAAAAATGAATTTAAACTTGGTAACATATTTCTATATTTAACGTAAAGCAATCATTTAATTTCATTAAATACATTACAGGTTCAAATTACTATTAATTTGATTAAGAAGTGATAAAGGTTATAGTAATATACAATAACATTTTTCTACTCCCTAATTAGAAAATACTATTTTGCTCCCTCATTTCAGGGAGCAAAGTAGTACTTTTCCTCCCTCGGGAGGAAAATACTTTGCTTCCCTAGGGAGGAAAATACTTTGGCTCCCTTTGGCGTAGTCTCCATCCAACAATTAAATAGCTGGTACTCTTTTTCATATTTTTCACGAGACTTTAACTGTAATAAATTTAACGAAACCACGTTTGCTTCTTCCAGAATATTTTGAGGAACTTCATCTTCACATTCGGAATACATTATTATAAACTTTTTGGAAGTTTGTTTATTTTGAAAACAAGAAGCAACCTTAGCAACGTTCCATGTACTTTGATTTTTAACAATATTTACTTATCTAAATACCTATTATGACATTTTGACATATTTGGTTTTTTGATTGTCATGCATAAGAAAATATAATAAAATATATGTAAAACCAATGTAAAACACTGTAAATGGTCGTAGAAAAAATCATATGTATTACACAGGAGCAAAGTGCCATTTCCTCCCTTGGATATTGATCAAACTATCCGCGGGAGGAAATTATGCACTTTTCTCCCTTGTCATACAAATAGCTATTTGTTACTATTCATTATTTTTTTTCGTTCCAACAATATATTAACCTCTATAAAATGTTGAATTTTGTTTTTTGTATAATTTGTCAATTAGAATTTATTCAAATTGATTGTAATAATGTGGTTAACAGAGGGTTCTGCTGTAGATTTTGGTACAATGTGGTTACCGATGTTAAAAGAAGGATTGAACAAAATGAATAATGTGTAATTTTTAAGAATCAACAGTTCTATATAAATATCTATGAATATTACACAAACAAATAATATATGTGTCAAGTTTCACGCTTGACATATTCTAAAATAAGATAAATAACTTTGAAAAAGGAAACAGATTCGATTTCCGACACGTTATGGATAATATTATTATTTTTGTGTCTCATATTAGTTGACAAAAACACCCTATGACTAATCTTTTGACGTAAAGTCACAAGCGCAGAGGCTTATTTTTCCAGTAACATACTGGGTAACCAACTATATTTTTTAGATCCCGTAAGTCCCAGAAGAGAAAAAGAAAAATTGTTTGTACTTATTTAACTAATATAAATACTTGAGTCCAACAGCCCAAATGTTTCCGATTTCATATAATGTAGTAGAACAAACATTTAAAAAAAATCATCAAAATTGGTTCAGTTCTTGTGGGTTCCAAAGTAAAAACATTTCACTCCACTAACATATGGAGAGTTTACTCTGAGTGGGGTCTTCTTTGCGATATAAGTAGTCCTGTAACATTCGTAGTACTTTTATATTATTGGAATATACTGTGACGGATTAGAACATCAGTTATATCAAGTACAGCTAAGTTACGGAAACTACTACTACGGTATTACTATCAAATGTTTACTATCATCATCTACTAAAGCAAGCAAGCGGTGATTCGAAATAAAGCACACTTATGGTAGCTACTACTACTGGTATTTACAGCAAGCGGTTAATGACTTTAGTCACTAATGCTGAAGGCGGTATTACGGCAGGTGGTCAGTGCAGCAGGTATTTTCAGTGGTAAGCGGTTACGGAGTGTAAGCAAGATACAAGTGCAGGAGATCAGTCCAGGGACAGACGGTTTATTTGACTGTCTAATCGCGAGCGGGCTATATCTTTAGACTCGCTCCTAATGTCCCTTGTTAGGACTTCTTGACTACGTGTGGCGGACGAAACGGTTCATGTATTACCTACCGGAGCACCTAGTGAGATTCTTTCCACAGATCGAGGATTAAAAACTTCACTTGTGCCACTTCGTGTGCACCTGATGAAATCCTTTCCACAGATCGAGGATTAAAGATTTCACCGGTACTTTATTGCAGCTACACCTGAGATGGGACTCTTTCCACACATCGAGGATTAAAAGTCCTATCTTTACGTCAATACTAAATTAAAAAAAACAACCGAATATTCCCTATGCTTATCTAACTATACAGCACAGAAGTTCAGTTTTACTAACTCGAACTTTCAATTGTAAACTGTCCCTTAAACTTCTAAATCAGAGATATGCGTGAGCGTCTGGGTATACCCGAAGTTAACTTTCGTTAGTTAGTGAAAGATTAGAGCAGTAGGTTATCAAGTCAACTTCAAGCTTACTTTTTTACAAATTAGTTGTAGTGAACACGAGTATCAGACGGAATGGTTTATGCATTACTTCCTTGAGCACCTAATGAGATTCTTTCCACAGATCGAGGATTAAGAACCTCACTTGCGCCACTTCGCGTGCACCTAATGAAATCCTTTCCACAGATAGAGGATTAAAGATTTCACTGGTACTTTTATTGCAACTATGACTGAGATGGGACTCTTTCGACTGAGATGGGACTCTTTCCACAGATCGAGGATTAAAAGTCTTATCTTTCGGTCAGTACCAAATAAAATGACAACCGGTTAATTCCGATGCTCGTCGTTGAATAGATAACCCAACTTCATTAATGAATCGCGAAATTTCTCAAATATCTCTGACTTATTCGGATAACAGGCACTTCGAACAAAATACTACAACGGTAAATTCGGGCGCAAACGGTGAAACAACGGGAATATAAATAAAAACTGTAAAACGGTCAAAATATGCTTACCACTACCTGATTGCTAAGTGCACTAGAGGTCGGGAACTGAGTGCTTATTGCTGGAGCACTCACTGGAGAACAACCGATTCTTTTAAGCCGCGCGATTCAATTTATACACAAAACTCCGTCATAGGATGGTGGTGATCTGTGCAATGCGCAAGCGGGTCGACCGCTTTCCGTGGCAAATGTTATTTCAGTTTAACTCGGCGCATCATATTTAAATAAATTCCCTGCGTTAATTCATATAAATAAATGTTTATAAAATATTCTAAAACTGGGAATCGCTCTCTCATAATTTTTTAGACTATATTTCCGAAAAGAAGTAATTTATAACGGCCAAGTACTACTATTTAAAAATAAATCAATTAATAACTTATTCGGTAAATTATTAAACAAATATAAACATGTTTATTTACTATTGATAAATGATTTCAACTTGGTTTGAAATCAAACTAAATTAAATTAAATTACTTTCCTCTTGCTTGATTGAGTACAAACACAATAAACGATTTATCATTAGAATAATAAACAAACTAAGATTACCCTGAAAAGAAACCGGTTTGAGACAATTATATTAGAGAAATAATAGTTATTGCAAATAAATTTAACTTTGGTTTAAAACGGTTTTAAAAGAAATATAAACACAAGTTATCGTATACAGGGTGTACGAAAATGAACGAAAAACCCATTTAGGTCTGACTACAATAGAGAACTCGTAACGGAAAAATCATTTCGTTACAATACTTATAATAAGGCGTTCTAGATAGAGTAGTGATAGACTATATTTTTTCTATTTTTTAAGATATAATTCACACCCACGTTAAATTTCTTTCTCCTCATACATAATAATTTTATAGGCGAATCACGATTATATCTAAATTTAATATGTTTCATTTGGTATTTGATATGATGAGCAACTATTTATTTCCCAGAACAAGCTAAATATGATTTATTGATTTATTGGAGCTATGTGACAAAATCGACTAGTCACTGTCTGTCTAGTTCTGAGTTCGAATCTCAGCTGAGGCAGATACCAATGTCTGTTGGAACGATTATGTATCCACGTTGTATATAAAAATGTGGATATTTCAAAATCATGCTAATCATAAGTTACCTTAAAATGCAAGGGCGAGACCTACAAGCCGAAGAAACTGAAAATACGAAAGAAAACACATCAAAGGATTTTTAAATCATTCACCTAGTGATAAATATCTAATGGTGAAGGTATTGATATTTTTAATGGATGTTTAATTTTCAACTTGATTAAATTTTTGTACTTTTTTAGGTAGCTTTGTGATTCAGTGTATCTGGGGCTTGCCGCTGTGATGAATTAACGAAGATGAATGTTACTGATATAGAAGACAAGGGATCATATTTGTACATTATGTACCCAGATAAAAACAAATAAATGACTCAATTTCACTATCGTTAGGAAAGGTTATCCGATCGATCATGTTGATATTAGTAGGAAATATATATATAAAAAAAAAAAAAAAAAAAAAAATATATATATATATATATATATATATATATATATATATATATATATATATATATATATATATATATTCTGCATACTAGTCATGATTTTCATGTAAATTTTTTTCTTAATTATAAAAAGGAGAAATACACTCTCAACCAGTTGGAATTAAGACGTTTTCAAAAATGCTACGGATAATTTGTAACTTACTTAACCCTCTCTGAAACAAAACACCAGACTGGCCATTGTTTTCAACGATACGCAGCCACTCTTCTAGTTAATTCTGGAGATGATTTAGGACCGCTGATAAATAACAAGATGATTAGGAGTGGTTTTACTTTAACATTTAATTTATGACTATATTCATATTCTAATCTTTTAGTTTGTTACTAGTAACTTACCCATAGATGAAATTAACGACTCTTAAACGAAATGGTAATTGGAAGTCGGCTAATGTGGCTGAAAGTTGTATCAAAGGTTCACTGTCGAACAAAATTAATGTTGCGAAATCAATTTGTGAAGTTAAGTCATCAACTTTTATGTTAGAACAATGTGAGAATAATTATTTATAATTAACATTGCCCGATTCTAATGTGACGACTCCAATTAAGGAATCTACAATAATTAAGGATTTCATATAGAAACTGTCAGGTGTGTTTAATTTTCGGGGCAATGTTGTAAATTTGTATGTCCATTCTAATAAGGAATAATGCACTATTTTTATTCATTAGTGAATAATGTTGACGTAACTTTATCCACGACTACTAAATAATTGCAATTTTTGGTAAAATATCGCAATAAAAATTCAGACAAACTTTGACATCTCAAATCAAATAGCAATTCCGCGATTTGACTGACGCCATAGCCTATTCGATAAAATTTTAATAGAAAATCTCAGATACCAGTGAATAATGAAATCATTATTCATTGCAGTGAATAATGGATAGCATTATCCTTAATGAAACACATACATAATGGATATTGGACAAAGGATTATTTAATACTGGATTATTTAATACTCATAGACAAACGTATTTTACTTCATTCTTAATATTTAACATTTGTTAGAAAATTTGAATTTCAAGGTGTAACAGTTTTATTTTATATGTGCATTATATATCGGTTGCACCTAAAATAAGTTTTGTAAAAGTTAGAAAATAATAATTAGCAAGAAAAAAATTTCAACATTATTATATTTCATTTTATTCTTTATTTCTACTGGCGACAAATAATTCTTAAATACAAATAATTCTGATTATAACAAATATTACCTTTTGCTCTTAAAGCAAATAAATTTTTGCTTTAATATACTTTTTGTTATACGTAGAGATTACTTTAATCCATTAAATAAATAAATATTATCGAGATCAAGTATTTTGTAATTGATCAAATATTGGAACCGAACTACTTTGTATCAAATAAAGAAAACCAACTTTAAAAAATAATGTGTATACAAAACGCAATAATGCAAATAATACCTTAGTTCTTAGGACACTGTATGATGAATTTAGAAACTTTATGAACAGAATGAATATTTAAATAGCAATAGACATACAAAGTTAAGTTTATATTTGCATATGGATTCTGTTAATAAATTAACCCAGATAAATTATTATATAAAAAAAATAATGTGTTAATTTTAATTTCATTTGCTTTTTTTAGTTCAAATGCAATTTTCTAATAAAATATAAAAATTTGATTTATAACGAGTATAGTAAAGTTGACACATTATTTAATTTAATATTTACAACGGGATTCACAGAAATCCAGTATTTTTGTTTAATTATCCATCTAAATAACTTTTATTAATCGATATCCAACATAAATATTAAGTATTACTTACAATTTATTATCTTATATCCAGTGAAAACCATAATTTATATGCAAGTTGTAATTTACCTTTAATTATGGTTGTACAGGGTGTCCCAGATTTAAAGTGACATATTGTAATAGGAGATAGAGCACACTAGCTGAGTTCAAAATACCCCCAAACTTACCATTGAATTTTTTTTTCTTCCTTGGGGCTTAATACCACATGAATAATTCTTGGCTATCTAAAAACACAATTAGTTACCCAGTATGCTACTGGAAAAATAAACCTATGCACTTTTGACTCTTACATCAAAAATGAGACAAAAAAAAATAATATGTTTCCCTGACGTTTTAGAAACGAATCTGTTTCGTAGAATACATTCTAAAAAAAGAAAATCCATAAACTTTGAAAAAGGAAACAGATTCGTTCAATAATTTTTGGTGGTTATCAATAACACAAAGGACTGCAACGCATATGGATCTGATACAATATTGTCCCTTTTTGGATACTAAAATAAATCTGCAATTTCCCTTATCAGTATAGTGTCCTTTATAGCAAAATTTCTAAGTTAAAATGTGCGGCTTTAGTTCTAAGCCACCTAGAGAGCCACAATGCGGTAATTCTAAAAGAAAACACTGGACTAGGAAACAATTTTGCTAATGCAGTTGACAGTTACTTATTGTTCATAGGGTAAGGTACATACCTTTATGTGTTTGTTATGAATTGATTAATATTTATTTATTTATTTCCTTTTCATTTATGTATAATACTCCAGGGAAATAAGGTAAAAATAAAGGCCATCTGCGGAATGAGGCCGAACAAGCTGAATTTTTGCAGAGACCTTCGTTTTGATGTTCCAATGAAGCACAAAAAAATCTCATATGCCTACCCTTGTGCGTCTTGAGAAAAAAAATTATTGCATTTCTGGACGAACCTAGACTAACTATAATGATAAAACATAACTTTATGAAAAAAAAATCTGTTCGCATGTCTCTAGTATCGCGATAGCAGCCACAGCTTTTGAGATAAAGCTTTCAAATTTGGTACACTTGTTCTAAAGGTCAATGACAATGATAAATTCGGTGATGAGCAAAATTAGCGGATCCACGGGACCCAAACTTTTTTGTATTTGTCTTTACAAAAAAATATATTCTTGCTGAAAGATTATAAATCATGTCTACTATATCAAACCAATAAGATATATTTTCCAAGTACTTAAATAAAGCTGATGTAAACTGAAAATTTTTACACATTGACTTCATAAAATGGGGTTGATTTGACATTTGAAATGTCTGATTTAGTTACAAAAATGTCAATATCAATAAGAAGAAATTATTAAAACATATGACATGAATTATTATTGACAATATCGAATGACGCTGAAAATTAATTATTTAAAAATTTTAGTGAAACATTATATAGAATGATTTTCTTAGATCATGATGGTATATACTGGTATAAGAAAGTTATGTGCTGGCCACATCAGATATTAAGGTAAATTAATACATACAAGTAATTTTTTTATGATTTTTTGTAAAACACGGCCTCCAAAAATTATTTATTATTATAACACAAGGCAGATTATAATTAAGGTTAGAAGAGTTTTAATGAAATATTTTGGTTATACATCAACACAGCGAATATGAATAAACAATTACGTTTGGACACAAAAGAATTAGAATTTGTGATTAATATATGCAGTCAACAAAATGGCACCTATAAAAATATTCAAAACTTAGAAATATCGAATAAAATATTTATAATTTTCAATAAATGAAACTGTATAAGATTATTACACACAAAATTACACACTATTATACAAAAAAAAGTAACACATGCCTTTATCTGAAAGTATTATAATATTTATGATGGATAGATAATAATTTAATCCAAAATTATCTTATATAAAAAAATCTTTATAGATAAGAAATTCAATAAATTTTAGTCAGTTACAAAATATTCAGTCACCATAAAAAATGTATAAATACCGAAACACCATTGCTATATCAAGGGCTAGCGCTACATTGACGTAACCACAAAAACTACAGTTTTGATATACCGTTAAATTTCTAATACTTCATTTTATTTAAGTGCCAGAGACACGGATGTCCTTGCAAAAGTATTAAGGATTTAAAATTCTGACACGTGAAGTGTCAGAATTTAGTTATGGATGATTAGAACCAAATCAACGTAATTCTTCTTACGTTTTTGTTGACCTTCATCAAATTCAATATTTTGCTAATAATAAGAACCATATCATACACTTACATTTCCGTGGCCCGCCTTCGAAACAGTAATGACATGAAATACGTTTCCATTGTGACGTGTCCGTGCTAAACAACAAAATTTACGTATTTTGTACAACGTGTCACTTTGGCACCCTTCAGTACTACAGCGGTACTTTGAACTTTTTTTTTATTTAGGTATGGTCTCGAGTGTCAGTTCCTATTTTAAAGCGTAGTAACACAACTTTATTCTATCAGCGGTATTATAGAAGCGAGGATAACTCAGTGAAGAAACGGAATGTCCAGGTGTCGATGTGTATGGTTGTCAGTTTCGTAGAAGTGGATCTGTCGAAATGTTGTTTCGTTGTACAACCAGATTTATTATTTATACCTTTGTATGAAATAAAAATCAGAATATCACCTTTACTTACTCTCTTTTATTCAAGACTGGTTTCACAGTAAAATAATAAAAAAAATAAAATACACAACAAAATAAATAGATATATTTTTATACAACGTAAATAGTAATCTATGATACAGAGAAGCAATCAAAGAAACCAAGCAAGAGGTTATGAAAAGCGGTGATCAGAGTTAAGTTACTGAAACTACTCTATGGTATTACTCTCAGTAGGGAATGTTTTAAATGTGTACTACAAGCAGGTACACAAGCAAATAAGCGGTGAATCAATACTAGCTAAGTTACGGTATCTATTACTACTGTTATCTACATCAAGCAACTAACGGTATTATGGCAAGCGGTTGATGCAGCAATGTCCAGATATAAGTGGTTACGGTTTACTAGCGTGATACTACGGTAGGATTTCAACCTAGGGACAGGTGGTTGATGATACGTACTAGTCGCGGATGTGCTATATTGTTAGATTTATCTCCTTCGTCCTTTTTTAGGACCAACTGGATCGCACGTTAACTGGAACCCTGGACACTTCGTCAGATCCCACTCAACGGTTTAGTTGCGAGGAACTCACGTGTGCCTTTACGTTTTCCTGGAGAAGACCCTCTCCAAACACTAAGGATCGGAATCATTACCATATATAACCATGAAGGAATAGCAGCTGATTATTCCCCAGTGGTATCCACTTATATAGCCCGATTGAAATAGTTTTATTAACTCAGATGAAAATGCAAACTGTCCTTTAAATTGATTAAGCCAGATATATGCATGAATTGGTATGACGTTAACAGACGGCAGCTAAAATACAAGTAATGGTTAGAGGTTATCACATCAACGTTGAGCGTACTATGTCACAAATTATCTGTCGTGTCGCTTCGCGTTATTCTGGTGAAGTCCCTCTCCAAACACTAGGGATCAGAGCCTTCACTCGTGAGTACTTTGTTACAAATTATCTTTCGTGTCTCTTCGCGTTATCTTGGTGAAGTCCCTCTCCAGACACTAGGGATCGTGACCTTCACTCGGGCGTACTTTGTTACAAATTGCCTTTCGTGCCTCTTCCCGTTGTCCTAGTGAAGTCCCTCTCCAAACACTAGGGATCGGGGCCTTCACTTGGGCGTCCTTATTACAAATTTTAATAGCCGAATATTCCTGATGCTCGTTGCGGAATAGATAACCCATGGTTTAGATAATGATTCCCGAATGTTCCTGAATATCTCCAACGAATCCGATTAGCAGGCAATCGGATACAAACGATAAATGCAAATAAAAAACAGTAAAATCGTATAAACGGTAAATTCAAATAACACAGCAAAATGATAAAAACGATAAATGCAAATAAAATGGTAAAATGGTACCAACGATAAATGCAAAGAAAACAGTAAAATGGTACAAACGATAAATGCAAATAAAACAGTAAAATGGTCAAAACGATTTTTACCACTACCTGGTTACAACGGACACTGTAGCTGCTTACTAGTACGACCGCACACTTTGAACTCTCATTTGTGAAGTTCCTTTTTGAAGCTCTGTTCGCAGTTTTGTTTCCACTGATGACTGACGCGAATTAAATAACTTTAAACTCAAACTTGGTTTTTAAAAATTTATTTTATTTTACAAAAAATCAAAAGTTGAAAAATGAGCACAAACAAACTAACAGCAATTCATCTAGTGACAATAAAGGAAAGATAGTAACTGACTTAGTTTAGAATTACAATGGTATATGTAGTAACATTTTGATGAGAACAGCAGGTGCTGATATAAACAATATACATTTATTAAAATAATATTACTCTTCCCTTCTTAGATCGGAAACAAGGGTGGAATCCTTGTTGATGCCGGATTTGAGGTTGTTTCTACTACCATACTTCTAGTAGGATTCGTGTATCTGGATATGGATACTTCTATATTTAAATATGAAATATCCTATAATCATAAAAACAATAATTAATAAGACAATAATTATCAGAATAATTGTTAAGCTGGATTCATTTTCCTCATAACGTTCTAGTGGTTTAAATTTTATTTTGTAGTTTAGAGATTTCGTCCACGTTGATTTTTTACAGGTGTAGTCTTTCTGTCTGCATGTGTGATGAATTTGAAATTTCAATTTTTGGTAATCTAAACTGTTCATGGAAGGTCCAAGTTTTGTGATTTTCATATTTCTTGTCATAAATAATAACTGAACAATTTTCTGGTATTATTATTAAAGTTGGTTGATAGAGTAGTGGTGAGAGGTATGTGAAACTTCTCATATGGTCCAAATGCTACTATCGGACCGACATCATGGATGTCTCTGTGGCGGATAGCGACTTGCGAAGCAAGTACCGAGAGCGGCGACCTCTAGCCCAGGTGGACTAAACTACTGTTATTAAATATGATTTGAATGAAACAACTATTCAGCGGGCAAATACCCCGACCTGCATTGGATTATACCTTCAAATCATGATAGATCGGTAGCCAATATCATTTGTCAATTCCTAACCAGACATACCATAGACCGGTTTCAAACTTATTAGTTCTCCTCAGTATGCCATAGGTCATGGTTAGGAATTGACAAATGATATTGACTACTGATCTCTCATGATCTGAAGGTATAATTCAATGCAGGTCGGAGTATTTGCCCGCTGAGTAGTTGTTTCGTTCAAATCATATTTAATAACAGTAGTTTAGTCCACCTGGGCTAGAGGTCGCCGCTCCCGGTACTTGCCTCGCAAGTCGCTATCCGCCACAGAGACATCTATGATGTCGGTCGGATAGTAGCATTTGGACCATATGAGAAGTTTCACATACCTCTCACCACCACTCAATTTACCTTAGTCAGTATATGACTAGCAGGTTGGCCACTATCATTTGTCTGTTCCATGGCATAAGTTATGCAACAAGAGGTAAGAATTTATCTGATGACCAATTATTTCCAAAAATATTGAAAGAACTGCAATTTTAGGTACCGGACAAACAATTATACCTACCATAATTAATTTTTATCCAAAGATTTTCTAGTGCTAAATCTGCTTCCGTAATTTCAGTTTCTAACAATTAACAATTTAAATTTGATTTGACATAAAAACCCACTCCTCCACCTCTGCCTAACCGATCCTTACGATATAGTCTATAAACTGGTGTAGACTACATCCGAGGTCATGTTATCTGAGAGCCAATCATAGGTACCCAAATCCTCTCAAGTATGTGTTGGCAAATTTATTTAATATTCAATTAAATAAATTGAGAGAATTTCTACTTTGGTGCCTATTTGGGTATTATTCCTTGTATTTATTACCATTTTGTAAATAAATTTTTTTTTCTGTTTTGCATAAGCGCAGAACAAGGTATTTTTATTCTGAATACATGAATTTCGACTCCATCATAATATTTAATTTTTGCTTTATTGGAGAGCAATATCATGAGTTTTCAGATCCTTGAGATGTGAAGGAAATATTGATGGTGAGGAACTATTTAGTGAAGATGATGATTTTAAGACTATAAAACACATAATTATTAATATAAGTATTTTTGTTCATTTGGTTCAAAAAATTCTTAAACTATTGATGTCTATTGTATAACTATTCAACATATTTCCATATTTTCTGTCATCATTTTAGAACCACAAAGACGTAAGTATGGATATTTTTGAAAATTATTTTTTCTCGATGTATGCATAGAGAATGATTATTACTTTTTTGCCACTCACAGTAATTACTAAAGCAATAAGTTTCACATATCAGCAATGACATTATTGTTCATATTCTCCGTTCGCGATTCATGTGGATGAAATGATGAAAACATTCTTTAATCACGATTTTCTCAAAAGCAAGTGTTTGGAGATACGTCAACGTAGCCCTAAGCCCTAGATATTTTATCTCTTAATAAATTTTGTTTTGAATTTCTATGGCCCATGAAGATTCAAAACAAAACTTATTAAAATATAACTCATTAATCAATAAATTATTGACACTGACGTAGTTTTCCACGAAACACCAAAACAATATACTGCACTCAACGCACGTTTCGCCAACTAAGTTGCCATTATCTAGAGATGATTAAAACTGAAGTTTTAATCATCTCCAGATGATTAAAACTTTAAAGTTTTAATCATCTCTCGCGTCGAGGGCAGTATATGGTGCTTTGCTGTTTCGTGGAAAACTACGTTGCTGTTATCTTCACATCAAAGGTTCCAACTTACTTCAGAAATAAATTATTTTATAACAGAAGACAGATAATAGACCTTTCCTTTGAGTATTAAACTACTTTTTCAAAAATATTTAGAAAATATTATTAAATAAAGCTCCTCGCCAAAGGAATGAATCATAGTTTGAAAAATTTTTTTTGGAAAAATCGTTTTGCCTATCCAAAACCACCTCAGATGAAAATATATAAACCTGAGCGTTAAATTCTTAAATAAAGTATTTTGTGTTAAACATAGGGATGATGTATCCGAAAATATCTCTATTTTCCATTGTTGATCATTATTTTAGGATAAAATTATATTGTATAAATATTTCCAATCGTAGCTTTTTTTCTAATTTATTATTAATTTAATTTTTAGTTGTTAATATATGATTGGTTGTAACGTGGCTCGTTTTTACAATGCCATTTTAATCTTTTTTCTTGATCATATTTTATAAATTTAAATGATATCTGTATATATTATTTATTATATTTTAGAAATGTATGACCCTGGGTACAATTTAAAATCATTTTCAAAAATATGGTTAGTTTTATTTTATATATAATGATTTTCGGTTAAAAATTTCACATGCAAAAAAATCACTGTAAATAAGAATTTATTTATAAAAATATACGCGTTTTTATCTCAACGTATACTCTTTATCTGATAATTTTAAGTTGTATGTTTTACTTTCATACTTAAGAAGGCTTATAGCTACTTTTTAAATTTTATCAGTTATTTACATTTTCATTTTCTCAAGGGTTTTAAAAATTGTAGTCATACATTAAACATAATGGTTTTTTTATAATTACTGTTACTACATTTAATCTCAAGCTTTTAGTAAAGTCTTTTATTGTTCACTGAAATATTATAGTTGACATAATCCTTTGTTTCAACCTGAAAAATAGAATGTTTCTCGTATTACTCACTAATCTGACTGTTGTTGTTCTGAGGTACTTATTTCAATTAGGTACGGAATAAAGAGAAACAAACTACTTAATATTATTCAATTATCTCACTGATTGTTTCAAGTTTTTAAATCTGTGCAGGTCTTCAATAAAGCAAATGAAAATATCACACATAAAATCAACAGTCTAAGATTCTGAAGAATAACAATCAATGGATTACTTCATCTCTGGGAGGTTTTAAAAAATGAGAATTTTGATTACGTTTCGCTTTTCGGTTGAATGATTTTTGAGATTTTTTGGATGTATTATACAACAAAATGGTAAATCCCACACCAATCCAGTTCCAGACAACTTTTAGGAAACTTTTTTAACTCAATTTATTACATTCTGGTTCAGAAAACTGTGAGGTAGATGGTGATAATATTTTATTAAAATTTAACGATATACCAGATAAGCCAATTTCAGATGAAACCGATGTATACCATCTGTTGAAAATAACATTACAATTGACACTGATTATCAATCCAGTGATATTTTAGAAATGAATTTCCAGAGATATGTTTGCGGATATTTAATAAGAAAATGTTTATCTATCCATTCATGTCCAGTGTGTCTGAATTATGCCAATCAACATAAGGAACTTGATGACACAATTTTATTTTGTCACTTTAAAGCTTACAAAAATGAAAATTCAGATACATTTGGAAATTTATATATGCCAAATAATAATTTTGTTTTGTTTATTTCCAATTTAGAAGATCTTTTCCATAATACATTTGAAGGAATCATTGTAACAAAATGTCATTAATCAGTTCATTACAATTTTAAAACTGTACCAGTTAAACATGCATGCGATAATTTCCCATATGAATATATTTTAAAACTGTATAGTAGGGTACGATTATTTTTTACTTTAAAGTTTGTTAGCCGAAATTTTAAAATACCTAATGTAAATAAAAATAAAAAAATTATAAGGAAAAACCAATAAATAAATTATGGAAATACCTTTGTTTTCATTCTGATTTATTCGAAGTTGGAATTTACAGAATAGCTTCTTAGTAGTAGTAGAAGTAGTAGTAGCTACTTATTTTACTAGGCAAGTAGGCCACAATGGGCCCTTTTTACCTAGGGACCTGCAGTTTAGCGTGGACTCCGAACCACGGCTTGTTAAATACAACGCGGAAGGAAACCCGAGAATCAACAAGCTAATCACCAGCTCTGCGAAAGCCTCAACACCAAGATGAAATTTACAGATTTATATTTGTATATGATTTTGT
>JANEYF010001924.1:272500-347500 GCA_029963845.1 Rhamnusium bicolor | reverse complement strand
TAAAATAAAGAATGTTTAGTGCCATATTCCCAAAAGAGAGCAACTATGCAGCTACGGACACGTATTTCGGAGTTATTGCCCCACATCAGCGTAGCGTAGCTAAAGAATTGGATCTAGGATCTAAGTTGTTTTTTTGGGGATATGGCACTAAACCTTCTTGTTTTAGTTTGACCCCAATAAATCTATATTATTTTGTTTGTATTTGCCAGGTGGAAACGGGCAGTACAGATAGAGCTCTGTGTGTTGACTGTGCTCATTGAGGCCCCAATTGTGGCACATGGGAACATGAGGGCACTAATTGAGTACTGTATACTGTACTTTCCAGCTTTATTTTAGTTCTTGTTCCTGATCTATCCCATCCTAGATCCAATTCTTTAGCTACGCTACGCTGATGAGAGGCAATAACTCCGAAACACGTACCCGTAGCTGCATAGTTGCTTTTTTGGGGATATGGCACTAAACATTCTTTATAAATATAATTGTTCGGTCGTCTATATCGGTAGGATATTCAGAAATGTCCAAATTCATTTAAAAGAACATCTTCAATGTGTCAGAAATGGTTCTACGGAATCAATATTTGCCAATCATCTACGTGTTTCAATGCCGACACAGTTTATAAGGCCTTAGATTTAATAGGAAAAAGTTTATTACTGAATAATTTAGTCTTTAGAAATATATATATGTTGCAGTCATATTGCATAATCCGCCTATTTGCAAATGGACTAGGCGTATTGAACAAAACACATTAGTTGTTGAGGTTAGATTTCTTGATTTTTATATCCCGATATCCCGCTAACGAGGAACGGGAGTCGGGTCTTAAGTGCTCTGGAGGGCGCGACGAATTTTTTACGTAAAAGGGGTGCTTTTGTACATATTTTGCCCTTATAAAGTCATATGGTTTGTCCGCGCGATTTCGCGGGGGTGAGGGGTGAATTTTGAAATACTCGTTTTTTCCAAAAAAATGGTTCCCTCAATGCAGGTATGGGACCACTAAACGAG
The DNA here is from genome assembly GCA_029963845.1 of Rhamnusium bicolor. Classification (NCBI taxonomy): domain Eukaryota; kingdom Metazoa; phylum Arthropoda; class Insecta; order Coleoptera; family Cerambycidae; genus Rhamnusium; species Rhamnusium bicolor. Next base: position 346,501 of record JANEYF010001924.1, on the reverse strand, counting down.
TACAACGCCGTCGATATCGCTTCGATAGCTCTTCCCGTTGCCGAGATATAGGGCCCGGAAAATCCCCCCCCGTGCCGCCCAATGAGCAACAGGAATCTCGTGTAGCGACTTTTAGAGCTCCGTTTTGACCCCCTGGGGGCCATGGGGGCGCCACGGGATGAAAAAACTTCCATCTCTACCCACCCCCCCACCATTGGGGTGCGTGGAGGGGGTGCTACATACCCCAATTAGAGACGAGGGGGTTGCTAATATAGGAAAACGCCCTTTCGGCAAATTCGCGCGCGGCATGTCGTTCTACGTCGCCGACGACGTAAAAAAGTCTTATGACCGAATTCGATCCGACGCATCGTAACGGCGCGGCGTGGCGGCCTTCGACGCGCCGAAAATTTTTGGTTGGCCGAAAAAATACTGCGCCGGCAGATTAAGGAGCGCTCTCCCGTGGACGGGTATTACTCGGGGAGGGGTTTTTGGAAAAAATCGGGGGTTGGGGGGTCGGGGAGGGGGATAATTTCGGAACGCGCCTTTTCGGCAAAATCGCGGGGGGGCGTGTCGTTCTACGTCGCGAACGACGCAAGAAAGCCTTATGACTGAATTCGATCTGACGCGTCGTAACGGCGCGGCGGCCAATAATATACAAATTACTGTTGCGACAGAGGAGGACGCCTTGCGACGCGCCAAGGGTGCGCGTAGCGCACGCTTAACTTGTTGTTCACGTTCTCTTACTGTTCACGCGCTCATACTGTTCACCCGTTCTTACTTGTTTATACGATATGACTAGGCTTTCTGCAAAAAGCCGAATTATGCAATATGTCTGCGACATATAAATATTCACATACACCTAATTTCACAGCAGTAAATGCACACCCATAAGTTAATTTTGAATCTTGTTGATTTTTATTCTTTTTGACGAAAAATTAAATACGTATTCCTTCTTACAGGGTGTCATTTTCAAGTATCAATTCTTCGACAATCGAGAGATAACGCCATTTTAAGAAAAAAGTTTCAATAAATACAGATTGTATATCATTCGGTTTCAAAGATAGAGGGGGCTGAAATTTAGTATTTTTATGAATTTGTATAAAGAATAAATGTTGTTGTTGTTGTTGTTGTTAAGGGGCATGATAGCCGAGTGAGTAAAGCGCTTATAGCTATTCACTCGGTACCGAAAATCGATGGTTCGAATCCATCCCGGAGCAAGTTTTAAAATTTATTTGTAATTTGTTTTGGATTAAGATGGGAGAGAACTGTCGATGCCCTAGATGTGGTTCGGACTCCACAATAAACTGTAGGCTCTCGTCTCTCTTCACTCAACATAATACATAGGATTTTCTGGGATTTAATTCGGTGACTTGAGATGCGGTTAAAAAAAAAATTAAAACATTTTTTACTGTTGCTCAGGTAAATAAGTTTTGCTTCAATTTATGTCATTCCTTGTTTAGAAAAAAAACAGTGCGGTAATGGAATCACAACTGCACTAGTGCGGTAATAAAGACCTTAACGAAACTCAAATTAATTTGTTTAATAGCCTGTAGCAACATCGATGATTATACACCCATGCCTTTTAATATAAATGAAATTATTTTGCTCGGGGGACACTTTCTAAAAAAATTTGCTTTCAAATTAACGACTATTAAAAGACAGCAGTAAAGCTTATATCTGCAAAAATTTAATAGCATTATTGTCGCAACCTTTATTAAAAATGGTGGAAAGAATAATAATAATAAATAATAAATAACACCACAGAAACTAAAAGATTCCCAAAATCCAAAGCCGAAGCTGTCTAGAAAGTGGTTACATTTATAAAAAACATGGACATACAAGCATTCCCATTGACATTGCCCGTACCAGTGGCGGGATTCGAACCCGCAGCTAGGATAGAAGATTACTAGTTATACTTGCCATCGTGTGCTCTAGCCAACTACACCACCGAGCTGGAAAAATGTGTTAAATGTGTTATTCCTTTTGTGTATGAATTTTTCAGTAATAAAAGTATTTTTCAAATTTGGCGACCGTCGCTATCACTCTCTGCGCAAATTTGAGCTTTATTGCAGTCTACACGTAGGGTCATTATTTTGTGTAAACAATCTCAACTATTAGATTTTCAAATTGTGAAAGCAGCACTAATGATATATTTAGATAATTTTCCTTCGAACACAGTTTTTATGAACTGCAGAAGATATTGATAAACTAATGTCATTTTAAAACTGTACATTATTTTTTAAATTGATCCCGAATTAATGTAATCTTGTTAAAAATACGTCCAGTTGCCAAACGACATTGTGTCGTCAACTGTTAGTGATCTATTGATAAAACTGGATATAAAAGCCCTTCACCCAACAAGGGTGTCACTGGGGACAGTTATAGAAGAAATATCTTAATAATCATATCATTGTTAAAAATAACTGAAATATTCTTCTCAGAAACACTTAAATAAATTACAGTAAAGTCTAGGTATTTCTTGACATTCTTTTATAAATGTAAAAATCATTATTACTTATTATTTAGATATAATGAAATTTCGCTTTGAAACTGTCCCATAATTCAATTATTCTTTGTTTCGCCATTTCACTTTAGCTTCATAATTACTACTAATCTTAACTTTATGGAAATTTTATTTTTAAATCCTTATGTAGTAAAATGGAAAATTGAAAATCCAATATAACAAAGATTGTATCTTAGACGCCAAGGCTTTTACTATATTGGGGTATAATTTACGATTACAAATTAAAATGGAAAAGGACATGCTATAAAAATTCTTTATATACATATGTCAACACATTCTATTAAAGTGAAATATTTAATGGCTACTTTTAAAGTAGTTTTTTGGGCGATACAGCAAACATGAAGATCGCATGAGAAAATTAACGTTTTAACATTTTCAAATCTTATAACAGTGTCAATCGTACCTTAAAATTGGAAAGTATTTTAGCAAATACTAAATATACAGGGTGTCTTTGAAAGGCTGAACAAGAAGCTATCGCACGTGTACCGAGCTATTGCGATCCGAGCTATTGCGATTCTAGCTATTGCGATCCGAGCTATTACGGTCCGAGTTATTGCTATACGAGCTATTGCAATCAGATATTGAGGTGTTTATCTGTTCTGGCAATAAATGTTTATTGTCGTAATCTTTTTGATCGCCAGTACTGTGCGTGTGATCAAAAGTTGACCGTCCAAGTTTCAATGAAGTAAAATAATTTTACAAACCTCTTACAAACGTTACAGACACCCGAAATCTCCCTTATTGGCGTAGCGTATACTTACTTGGCACTAAAGAAGGCAAATACCAGAAACCGGTCTACGAATGGCATACTTTGCGGCCTCAAGAAGGATTGCTACTTATTTCGTAAAAGTCTTTTACTAGTGGACAATCACAAATTAATTACTTACCACCTTGTGTGATATAAATTTATAAATCACATAATTAAAATTACCCAAACAACGAAGATCATGACCGCGTCGAAAATACAATTTCCCAAATATACGGTCATGAAGTCCAAATCCAAATTCCTATGACGCGACGGAAAATTTTAGCAACCATGATCACGCCCGCGGAACTGAAAAAGCTTATCAGGAATTTCGCAAACAAGAAACCGCCGGGATCGGGCGGTATCGATCATAAACTGCTTAAAAATTTGCCGGGAAAGGGTATTGTCCAACTTACGCACATCACCAATGGCATTCTGCGTCTGCAACACTGGCCTAGCCAGTGGAAGAGTGCGGTGGTGTGTCCTATCTTGAAACCTAACAAAAATCCGAAAACGGCTTTTAGTTACCGTTCGATATCTTTACTATCGGCGGTATCTAAGACGGTCGAAAAGGTCGTCCTGAAGCGGCTTGAAATCAATGACGATTTTCAGTTCGGTTTCAAGAAGGGACGCAATGATGTCAAGCGACAGTATAATTTCGACAATAGCACCGCCGCCATGTTGCTCTTAAATATTGAGATATCGATACCGTCTGGTTGCCCGTATCATATATAAACTGCACCGGTACTACTTTCCGGGCCATTTAACGCAACTGATAAAATTGTTTTGAATTTAAATTTGTTAAGTGATAAACGCAGCTGGTTTACTGCCTATCGATTCCCGGGTCAAATCCCGGTTTCGATTCTGGCAAAGTCGAAGGGTTTGGTTGTGTGTATCTGCGTTTTTTTTTTCAACCCTGAAACCCCTGTCTGTCTAATTTATGCGATGTGTTTTATGTTTTATGTTCTTTTACGTACATTAATTTTACCCTCTCTGTTGGAATACTTTGGTATTTTAATATTTACTATACCTTTATTAGTGATATTAGATTTGTTTACACAAGTCTGCTTATTGCAAACGTCTAATTAAATATCAAATCCGCCGTTGAAAGCTGCAAGACTGTATCAAACATCGGTACTTTTCATCCTTGGTAGTGTATAATTTGTCTTTGTAAACAGATTGTATCTCGAGGGTATTATATCATAAAGGCGTATAATCACATGACTTATATTGGCGTTTATGCCCTTATGATGTAATGCCCTCGATATTTATTGAGGGTACCATACAGAAGTATGAGCTAAGAGAAAATATAAAAAAATATTAAGCAATCAAACATTTTAGAGAATGGCGCTCTCCAGGGTATAAAATGTTATAATTAGAATAACTTTCATGGACACACCATTCACGTTTTAACAAAATAATATTCTATGTTTTTGACTGAATACTATCCTGATTCCAATGGTGTATTACAAGTGGTATTTTTGTGATAAACATGAAACAAAGAATTCAGTGTGTACCAAAAAATCGGGTTTTAGAAAAAACTACAAATATCAGTGTTATAAAAACTTCAACACTTCACCTCTTATACCTATAATCCAATGAATTTTTATTTTTACCGAGAAATGGTACAATAGTAACTTACCGCAATCATAGGCGATACTAGAAAATTTTTCAAGGAGGGGCAAAAATAAATGTTTTTATAATATCCTTTACTGAAAAACAAAATATTAAAAGAGAATTCTTATAAATAAATTAAACACTGATCCTTGTTAACAAAACAGAAACAATCAGGGTATTTTTTATTAAAACTATGCAGTTTTTATTTACACTACATTATGGATTGTGGCATAATGTCTAAAAATGAAAATAAACTCTAAAAATCTTAAAAGGGCTATTCTTGTTACTTACTCCAAATATTCGATTTTAAAATAAAATAAAAAAAACATCTTTGGTAACATAAAATCTCGATTAATCTTAAAAGGACTATTACACCAAATCTTTGATATTAAAAAGAAAAAACCGCTGCCAATTACTTGGGGATCAGAACTTTCTGACCGTAGTAAAACTCGACGTGTGGTGGAGTTTATAATAAAAGTAATTTTTGACGTTTCGAAAAAGTAAAATTTTTTGTTGTTTCAAAAAAGTACATTTTGACGTTTCAAAAAGTCACTTTGACGTTTTAAAAAAGTCACATTTTTTGACGTTTCAAAAAAGTCACATTTACAGAGCACTTAAAACAGTCTTTTTAAAAAATCATATCTGTCATATCAGTTACATTAGAACTACCAAATTTAAGCTGATCCTAGATAAAGTGCTAGTTAAGGGCGTGAGCATGGAAAATTTAACCTAGATGTATAATAGATAGTTACTTAGCATAAAAAAAATTGGAAAAAATTCCTCAACTTTGATGTTTAATGTTGAATCTCTTAAGAATGTATATGCTATAATCATATGCTCTCGCCATAAAACAACTCTTTAAACATACATTGTAAAAGATATACGTAAAAATGTTAATAAGTTTCTTGTTAAAACGTTTTAAAAAAACCTCACAGTCACAAATAATTGCACTGGAAGGTGCTGTGCTTTACAGGAAATTGGCGAAAACTGTATAAATATATCTTTTACTACATGTCCATTGTCCAGTATGTAATTGTAACACATATTTAAGTTTATTTCGCCAAAAAATTCGAAGTTGATTTAAATGTGTTAAAGGACTCTTAACTAGTAAAGCTTACCTGCTTCCGAATTTATTAGAACAAAGTCTATTTCGTATATTTTCCACCAAATCTTTATAATAGTAACTATCTAAATGTGTTTCAAGTTTATCCCTCAGATTAATTAACAGTCAGTTATATATCGCTAGATTTAATAGCTACGATAACAAAATGTTAAAAGTACACATAAAACTACCTTTGGGAAATCATGCGTTTCCCTGGTGTTTTAAATAAAAATAATAAAATTAAAAATGCAATAATGCTAAGGCCATAGGGACATACATTTTATGCAACAAAAGAAAAGTGTTGTAAATGATGAAATTTCTTTATTACTGAAAAATAAGAAAATACTATTTGGGCGTTATGAGTTGTGAACTGGGAATGCATATTTTGTCATGGTCCATTTAATAGGAACGATAATAAAAACAGGAAATATTATACCATAAATGTCTCATGTTATTTATAAGAAAATGAGTGAGAATAAAACTGTCAACATTTTACACATGAAAATAGTCTAAAATGGTAGACTTTTATTGACAAATTTCTCAACACAGATTTTAATAATTTCGTTTAGTCAATTTACTTTTACCATATTTCCTCCATTTTTGTTTCGTGATTCATTTATCGTTCTATATCTTTTTACTTTCGTATACCTAATCTAAGGAAGTATAGTAATTGTGATTTTTTTTGGACCTCGCGATATTGATCGATTTATACGTTTTGAACCCTCCTGAATCCATTCTATTTTTCCGAGTGTGTATGTGTGTATATGTATATCCGCGAGAACTCAAAAAATACTAATGGGAGACTTCCCAAATTTGGCAGTTAAGATTGTCAACAACATTTTGTACATTAAATTTGGTGAATTTAGTTCCACTAGAAGAGACATAAAAAATGAAAGAAGAAAAATGGTACAATTTCGGGAAAAAAAATTAAAAATTTTTGTTGCATTTCTGGACGAATCTCGACGAATTATAATAAAAATACATAACTTTATTGAAAAAATTTGTTTTTAATAATTGCCCTCCTTCATAGTATTAACTATCATTCTACCCACTTGCATATTTTCACATATACCGGGCGAATGCAAAATAACGGTTGTCTATAGTCTAGATAATTGTATTAACTAAATTTCTAATATTAAGTTTGGCTCTAAAATGGATTACCTTAAACTAAATATTCTTTCTTCTTACTTGGTATACATAAATATAATATTAAAACATCTAATGCTACTCTGGAAGAAAAGAAATAAACCGGCTTGAAACAAGTACTGTAAGAATTAATTGTTCTTCCGGGTATTTGACAAACTAACTTAATCCTTTGTTCAAAGCGGTTTACGAAATACACATTAATACAAGTTACAGGATACAGGGTGTACCAAAGTGAAAGAGCGGCCCAAATTGGTCTTATTATCACAGAAAACAGTCTACGGAAAAATCACTTCGTTACAAAGTTGCAGATTGACAATACTATTAGTACTGCTAGAATAATAACATTCGGAGTCCCGCAAGGAACGGTACTGGGACCACTGCAAATTAATAATAAAACTTTATTCATTCCTTTGGCCAATTTTACATTGGATAGAACCAGTCAGTAGTACAATACTCAAAGTATTGATTCAAAAAATTACAAAATAGAAAAGCAGTAACTAAATAAATAAATAAATAGAAAAGCAGTAACTAAATAAATAAATAAATAAATAAATAATTTGTATACATATATACACGTTTGCATACAGACACAGGTATACGTTTCAGTAATTACAATATATATCAACTGTCTATTAAGTTCGCTGGTAAAATCTTAAGTTTCGCTGATGGTACTGCTGTTTTATACACCAGAAATAGCTGAGAAAATCTAAAAATAAAAGCAGGGACTGACTAAAAAAATACAAATATGGTTCCAGTGCAACAGACTAAGCTTAAATTCTGACAAAATTAAATATTTCCCATTCACCTCTTACACTAACACATTACCCGATATTGGCCCTCTAAAAATTGATGAAGATATTCAAATACCAGAAGCTGAGTCGATAAAATACCAAGGCATTATTGTAGACAGACATCTAAGAAACCACAGTTAATCCTTCATTACTCGTTGGTCCAATCACAGGTTTGATATGGTATTGTAGGCTAGGGAGGAGTAAGCGATAGCCATCTTGAAAGACTAAATTCCGTATAAAAATGGATATTAAAAACAATTTTTGATAAAAATTGAAAATATCCTAGTGATAAGCTATATAAAGAAAACAACTTTCTGGATATTCGACAACTGTTTTGCTTACATGTGTTAGTGAACATTAAAATAAATAAAATAAACGTAGAACCTATTCGTCACAATCATAATACAAGAGGAAAACAACACAGTCATATCATGCTCCGATGTGACAAAACTATAAGTCAACGAAACTGTAACTATTTAGGACTTCGTCTATATGAAATTCTACCAACAAATATTAAAAGTATGGACAAATTTAAAAAATTCAAAAAAAGTTAAAAATATGGCCTCTAAATACTGATCGAATTAGGCTTCATAATATAGTTAACCAGAGAAATAATCTAGCAAATAATAATAATTATCCAAAATATGCCACAAATTAATATGTATTGTGTGTATATAACACAAGATTTAAAATATCTACATACCTAATTAAATAGCTTTAAACATAAAATTACATCTCAGCTTCTATTGATTCAGGTAGCTGCTTTATTAATTTATCCTTTTATTTAATTTACTTGCTACATTTCTAAACGCCTTGTATGTGTAAAATCACGCACAAGTAGCAGTAATCTACTACTGTTTCTATGATTATCCCAGTTTATGTATTTTATATATTTTATACGCCATTTATATATTATAATTTATATCTATATATTGTGTATTTTATATCTATATATTGTGTATTTTATATCTATATATTTTGTATTGTATATTCTATATAGGGTGTCTCCCAACCAAAAGTAGGTACCCTGAATAACTTTGGAGATAAAATTTTTTTTGAAAAATCGGTTAAACACGTCGACCTTGTTTCCAAGGGGGACATGTTTTATTGAAATACCTGTATACCTATCATCATCCTTCTACCCTACACGGCCACCCCCTCGAAAAATTCAAATGGCAAGGGGGGTCGAGTGATACATCTTTTGAAAGTCTTTCAATTCTCTATATAACTGTGTATTTTTTTTAACTTTTATCGATTCGTTCTTAAGGAAAATAATTTTATTTTTGATGATTACACACAATCGAAATCGTTTAAAAAATCTAAAATACACGGCACTGGGTATTGCAATTTATAATAAAACTACATTTTTTAGTGCTCTCAAATCAACACGAGTTTTTTCGACAAAAAACACTTTCCTTGTCCGTTTAGTTTTAGAATAATAAAAGACTCATAAGTATTTGATAGTCCTTGAATATTAATTTGTTCACAACCAATTTTCAATCGAGATACATTTTACCAGAGTGAGTTCTCAAAATGTATACCCTTCAGGAGAGAATATAAATTGTCAGCATTTATTTTAAAAACGATAACTGTGCTAGAGCTACGGAGCGCATATTCAATAGAAATCACCCAGATAGAAGGGTTGGTTCTCAGTATGTTTTACAATTATTGACAAAATTTATGGAAACAGGTTCTGTATAACAAAAAGCATGAACCTCAGTTACCGATTAGGAATGAAGCAGTCGAAGTGGCAGTTCTGGGTCATTTGCAGATGGATAATACTCAATAGATCAGGAAAGTAGCTGAGGCTTCCGGTGTATCACGAAGCAGTGTTCATCAAATTGTAAATGAAGGCCCACAAATTTCATCCATATAAATTTAAATTGGTACACGAATTAAACGAAGATGATCCCGATCGTCGGTTTGAATTCTGTTAGATTTTTAGTGAACAATTAAACGGTAATGCCAAACTCCTATACAATACGTGTTTTTCTGATGAAGTGACATTTCAGTTAAATGAGGAGGTGAACAGGCACAACTGTAGGTATTGGAGTGAAACCAATCCACATTCGTTCATGAAAACTCATACCCAAAGGCCTCAGAATGTTTGTGCTGGCATCTTAGGGGATCACAGTGTCGGGCCGTTTTTTATTCCTAACAATTTAAATCGCGAAAGGTACCTCGATCTGTTAAAAAATAACATCGACCCGATGATTACCCAAATCCTCGAGGAAGACGATAATCTTTTAGAGGGCGGACTGGTTTTTCAACAGCCCCACATTTTGCTATAGCAGTTCGCCAATTTTTGGATAATCAGTTTCCTGAGCAATGGACTGGAAGAAGTCCTGTGGAGTGGCCCGCCAGGTCACCCGATTTAACTCCCTTGGATTTATTTCTGTGGTGACATTTGAAATCGAAGGTATTTGCAGCAAAACCCTCATCTCTGGAAGAGTTACGTGAAAGAATTGTTCGAGAATGTTGTTTATTGACTCCTAATTTGTGTTCAGAAATGTTCGTACAGAATTCCAAGACAGATTATACTACTGTATGGAAGTCAGTGGGGGTCATTTTGAACAATACATACGATAATTTAAACTGCTTCTTTTATTTTTATTTCCCGAACCTAAAATAATGAAACAATTATTTCTTAGGAACTAAGTTTAAAAGTTTAAAAAAAATACACAGTTATGTAGAGAATTGAAAGACCTTTCAAAAGATGTATCACTCGACCCCCTTTGTCATTTGAATTTTTTGAGAAGGGGCCGTGTAGGGTAGAGGAATGATTATAGGTATACAAGTGTCACGTTAAAATATGCCCCCCTTAGAAATAAGGTCGACGTGTTTCACCAATTTTTCAAAAAAATTTTATCTCCAAAGTTATTCAGGGTGCCTACTTTTGGTTCGGACACCCTGTAAAAATCTCCTAAATAAACATTATTCTTAGTATTATTATTATTAGATTTCAAATTTCATAAAATGAAAAATGAATCTAAAATAAAATTTTAAAATGGTGTAACTTTATAGAAAACTAATATTTTTTGATGAAATTTGATCTTTTTTTTTTTTTTTTTTTTTTTTTTTTTTTATTTTTTTAAAATTTTATAAAAAAATTTTTTTTGGGGCCTTTTTTTTTTTTAAAATTTTTCATTCGTTTTTTTTTTTGAAAATTTTTTTTTTTATTCTTTGTTTTTTGCCCTTTATGTTTTGGCTGGGATACCTTGCTCCTATACTAAGATATGTCAGTCTAAATTTCACCATATGCCACTGCCATTTTTATTTCATGATTAATTACGGTTTTCGTCGCATTTCATAAAAATTTGTGTGTTTTAGAAATTATATTAAGTATTTACAGGAATAAGTGTATTATTCTCATAATCATTATTTTTTATTTTTTTGTATTGTTTATAATATTAGTAAAAATCGGTTGAGTCAGACCTTGAACCTCATACTCCGTATTTATTGGTCTAATTGAAGATTAAGTTGAGCACAAAAAACAACGACGTCAAAATAAACTAATGTCACAAATGCTACATACTGGTTGGGCCGGAAAAAAACATACTATTTGTTTTTCTTTGCCAAATTTTCGCTTGTTAGCTGATTTTAGTAAACTTAGTGTCAATAATTACCTGATTGAATAGGCTACAAATAATAAATGTTAAGATGGCAGAAACATCAAAAGTCCAGGTGGGGGACATAGTTGAAAATAGGGGGTGTTTTTTGGCTCTAAAATTTTTTTTTGGGGGTGTACGACTTTTTTGACCCCCGGATTCGGAATCAGCGATCAAAAATACATATGGATATACTCGTCTCGTTGCTAGGTCAGAATTTTTTTTTTTTGTGGGCTGTGTAATAATTCAAACTTTCCTTCACGATTTACAATAAAAAAAATTAGTTGAAAAGTGGCATTCAAGCGGACCAGTGTGTAACAGAAAACGAATATAAATCCGAATGTAAATCCTTCATAAATCTTAATCGGTGTACACTGTTACGAAGAGGTTGAGTCTGGCTATTATTGAAAGTCCGCAACGCTCTACACAAAATACATCAATATTGAACATATCTAGTACAAGTGTCCGGCGAATGCTACACAAAATGAAATTCCGTTCTTGCAAATAGGTCTAGTCTAGGAATTACGATTTTGCTCGTCTTCAGTTTTGTACATGTTTTTAATGAGAATACGCCGATATCGTGGAACATCTCTTTATGAGTGATGACGCGCATTTTCACTTAAACTGCCACGTTAACAGGCAAAACTTTCGTTATTGGAATATGGGTAATCCATGCAAAATTCACCAAAGACTTCTCTATTCATCTGAAGATATTATATGGTGAGAAATTTCAAGCTCAAGGATTATTGCACCTTACTTCTTCGAAAAAAATGCCCATTCTGTCACTGTACTTTTTCTGAAGATAGGCGAATATGTTACAAAAATTTTTTAGGCATGAAATTGAACAATTGCCTGAAGAATATTGATTCCAACAGGATGGCGCTACAAGTCATACTGCAAGATATTCCATGGAAATCCTGCGGCAACTTTTCCCGCAACGATAATTTCACGCCGCTGATATTTGCCGTGGCCAGCGAGATCGCCCGATCTAACTGTACGTGATTTGTTTTTTAGAGTTACCTACCTCAAGTACAGGGTATATAAAAACTGACCAAGGTCTGTTGATGATCTCAAAAGAAATAGAGAGGATGAAATCGCATAATACCGGAGTACATGTTGCATAACGTAATGGATAATTTTGTACACCATTTAGAAAGTGTGTTGTCGAAAGAGGTGGCCATTCGCTGCATACTATTTTTTATTAATAAAATTGCTCATTTTTTTAAATATTATTATGTTATAATTTTTATGTTACTGTGATTTAAATAATTTTAATTGGTTTCAAAATAATAATAGACATTTGACTCCTACTGTATAATATAATATGAGGTGAATCAAACTTTCAAAATTGAAGCAACATTAGATGAGCAGTCGGTACAACATTATTGGTTTCATTATTGTTCCGGTCTACTTGAGATTATTGCACAAAATACAGTTTTTAATAAAAACTTATTGGTGATCCTCTGGAGAGATTAAATGCGATTACTTATCCTGAATATTATTTGCTCTCGCTTAAAATAACACGCTGAAGTACATTGACACAGTATGTTTGATAAAATTTTTAGTGGTCTCATAATAAAAAACGGCATAATCATGCACTCATCAACTCCCATATGGTTATAGTACCTACGCTTTTAATACAGAACAAAGCTTTAATAAATAAAGAATAAATTGAAACAAATCTCATATATCGGTTCTCAATATTTCTTTTTTCCTTTTTATAAATGAAACATAAAAATATCAATTTGTGAGGACAAACTAATATCATTCCAATATACCTTTTTTCTGTAAGTGAATATTTGAAAATATTTACCTTCATTTACTTTATGAAGATAGATGTTTCGATAATAATATTGTGTACCTTTATAATGTTTTATTGCCTTTATTATAGCTTAGAATATAGCTGGAATCATAAAACCTTGGCCTCTGAGATATGAAGATAGGCGTATCAATTTATTATCGGAATGAATGATGTTGCTCGCTTTATATTTTTTTCTCAGAAAATGCCATTTAAATATGCTGCTGGAGATAGAAAGTAAATTTGTTCTTGTCTTGGAAGTTAACTGCTTCTTGATGTCAGATAATGTTCATAACGCCATGTTCATGTTAAATTTTAGGGTGGCTTAATGGATCACATATCAAGCAATATGTATATCATACAGGGCGTCTTAAGCCTCAAAAGAGTATTATCAGAGCACCGTTTTACAAAACCTTAAGTTTTATGATCGTTATGCAATTGCTTATTTCGGCCAATATCCCAAATTTATACACATAACACGTTGTAGAATTCGCTTATATGCTCTGATCGCGTTGCGGGTAAATTTTGTATCATTGTCTCGCCCACGGAGCAAATCCTATACTGTCTAATACTCACAATGCTTGTAAGCAAATTAACAAAATCCCCTACACGATGTGATGACGAAAATCGAACATATCGTTGTCCCAGAATCGCACTAGATTAAATGCCAAAATCTTGTTTCGAGAAAACAGCAAGTAAAGGTTTGTTTCATGAATAACGTTTACAATTTACAATTCTATACAAGGTAGTTCTAGGCAAAGTGTGTAAATTTTTAATAATATATCTACAACTTAACTTCATTTTCATTATTTATTTTTAATTTATTTAACATGAGCTAATGATAATTTGAAATTTTGCATATGGCAAAACACTTATACTAGTTTATTTACGCAGTTAAGTTATTATGTATTTATTAGTTCTACATTTAAATAATATAAAGTATTCAAATAATGGAAATGCTAAAACTTTCTGTTATATTTATTTATTTCAAATTAACAAAAGGTAGGTACAGTAAAAGTACAAGAAAAAACTTAATAAGTGCCAACACTAATTTGTTCTTCCATTTTTATTTCTTCCTTTACATTTTCTAGACAGTTTCAGATCTTCTTTCTCTTTGTCTTTCTTTTCATTTCTGGTCATTGCTTTTGTTGTCTCATATTATCAATATTTGGTTCAACTTCTGAATAAAGTTCTAAGCTTTCGTTGTTTTCAAAATTATTGTTTGTTAAACTTTCCATAATATTTGGTGGTCCATTTTCAGAAGGTACAATGTTAACGCCAATATCATCATACAATATGAAACTAGTAATACATAACTACTATTTTTTTCGATAAAATAATGGATCAACTATAAACTTTTTTTGTTGATTATTGTAGTGTCAGCATTGTGCTCGTTTACAGTTTGAATTGTAAAATTTCCGTTATTATTATCTACTACCAATAGATTTTGAAGAACAAGGCACATCGAATTTATTACTAATGTCATTATTCTCAGAGTGATTATCAAGGTTAAGGATGTTATAGTTTGCAAAAGATTGATTCTAAATTAATTATTTCGGAATGTTTTCTTTTTCTTGTGAAATAATATTATCAACAAAAAATTGCAAACAAATTCGGATCGATTAAATTATTCAGGTTCTTTTACCACATTATTTGTTTCATTATATGTAGGATTCGCATTTTTCACCTGAAATTGAAGTTTAATTTTGTTGTAAAATATAAAATCTTAAAATGGATGGAAATTTATATTTATTTGTAATTGTCACAAATAGGACAAGGCTTTGTTTGTGTTTTAAAGACCTGCCTCTTTGATTTCTCCCTAGCTGGGTTATTACTCTTTTACTTTAACTTGGGCGCTACGTGACTTGATGGCAAGAAAATAATTTTTGTTTGTTGCTTTGGTATTTGATCCTAGGAATGGAATTTTCTCAATGTTGATTTTGATTATACGAAGAGGTAAGGTAGCCTGTTCTTAGCCTCGTTGAAATTTCTCTGTGCCTTTGGCTATGCTAGCAGAGCTGAGCAAGACTTCAGCAACTCCTCTTCGGTGGCCTTGGCTTGAGGGATCTGTTTCTACCTTAGACTTTGTAGCTGAAGGATTTAATTAAGCGGCTTATGCTTCTTATTTATTTATTAGGGCAAAAAATAGGTTCCTGGCAATTTGGCTTTAGAATACTGAACATAATTTTTTAGTCAGTTTTTATGTAAAAATAAAATTGAAAAATGTCTTTTTACTTCCCTGTGAATGCTTTTAGAACTATGAAAATTAATTTTTCAGTCACTGAAGGCTAAAAACAATTTGAACAAAGGGTTCCTTACAAAATTGACTTTTAGTAACGAGTTTAGGTGATTTGTGACTGTAAATATGTTTCTGTCGTTAAGACCAAAAATAAAATTTGACAGGGAGTCCTTTAGATGAACGTAAAATTCACAATCACAAAACACTTTCAAAAAGTTTCTTGAAAAATTGTTGAAATTTAACAGACTGGACGGTAAGTTGACCTAAAACTCGGATACTACTAGCCTGCCTAAAAGGTCGCGCAAGACTTTGCCACTTTTCTTAGTATTGAACGATTTGAAAAACCAAAAAAAAAATAGTCGGATTCAGAAAAAAAAATTTTGTTTGAACAGTGTATCTTTTTATACTTAATGTTATTTTACAAAAATAAAAATAAATTTTGAAAATTTATTTTCAAACGACGAAGTCGAAAGTTGTTGAAAATTTAAAAATTAATTTTTCTATATCCTGGTGGACTAACAAAATGATTTGGATAAAATTTATTTTTTTGCAAAAAATTTTGGCTGTCGATCCTTAAAACTCAAAAAATTTCAATAAATTCTAAAACTTTTATGACAGCCTAGTAAACACCTGGTGAACTTAGAACTAACCAAATTTTGTTGAATAAATGAATTTTAAGTCGAGTGAAGATTCAATTTTAAAACAAGTTAAATTTTTTAATATAAAACTGAGGTTCGAGAATTTATCTTAACAAACCTAACCTCGCGAAAAAATAGTTTTGAAAAATACTTCTAAGTCTCTAAGTATGTAAGTTACTTCCTTACCTGGGGATGAGGTATGGACATCCGTTTAATTTCCGATATTCGATCAGTGAAGTTAAACAGCACTGATCGAGTCCGGCAATTGGATGGATGAACGATAGCTCATCTAACAGTCGGTAGGCTGTCAACAGACAATCTCGGGAAGGCCGCTAGCCTGATGCAGGCGGAGAGGCAAACCCGGGTGGAGGGTCGAAGAGACCTACCCAGGAGGTTTGCCACTCTGCTAGCGGTGCAGGCGGGCAGGCCCAGGCGGTGGGTTAGTTGACAGTCGAGGACCGTGGTTCGGAGTCCACGCTAAACTGTAGGTCCCTAGGTAAAAAGGGCCCATTGTGGCCTACTTGCCTAGTAAAATAAGTAGCTACTACTACTACTACTTCCTTACCTTGTCCTCGGAGATCTTAAAAGATGATGTTCTTTTGCAAAAACCTTCATTATTTTATTGCTAGACAACCTACTTCTGTAGGAGCCTGCTTGTGGATTTTTAAGTTTAATAAATAAAAAACATCGTAGAGTTTTACAGTAAAATCTGATGATGGAAGACTCCTCAAGCGAAACTCCACAAA
Organism: Rhamnusium bicolor; assembly: GCA_029963845.1. Lineage (NCBI taxonomy): Eukaryota > Metazoa > Arthropoda > Insecta > Coleoptera > Cerambycidae > Rhamnusium > Rhamnusium bicolor. The sequence continues at coordinate 329,568 of JANEYF010001924.1, read as the reverse complement.
CGATAAAATCTGTGGAAGAAGTGCTTCTGATTTTTTGCGGTGAATGTTGTAAAAATCCTTTATAGGTGGTGGACGTCATATTCGTGCCTTAGATACCAAAAAAGTAACTCAGCCTAGTATTAGTGCCTATTTTATGACTGCTGGGACCCAAGTGAGATCTATTACCTGTGAAACCGTCAACGAAAGACTGTACTAAGGGCTCTAGATCTGTTAATGTTTAATAATGGGGTTCACAACCGGTTTTAAGTTAATTAGCCGACGTTCGCGGAGGGACATCTAGTCTGTATGAATGCAAAAGTGAAAAATTTATACTTTGAAAGTGAATTTAGTACCACGATGCTTGTTCGTCAGTGCGGATTGGTAGAGTTGTCTTAGCTTGTCTGAAATTTTATATTTATACGGGTTGTGTCGTTATTTATTGCGATTATTTATACGGGTTGTCTCGTCATTTATTGCGATGTAAACATGATGTCATGTTTTGAAAGCTCGTAGTACAAATGAAAGATACCCCGCTCTAAATTTCTGATTAGGTAAAAGCTCCCGATATGGCTTGTCTGTTTGAAAGGCTCCGCGGTGTACCAAACTCTAATTTTACAAGTTTAAGTATCGTGGTTAATGAGACGCGGTGAAAACAACTATTTGTTGCCTGAAATTATTGTTATTATTATTTTGTCATAAACTATTTTACTTTGATATTAATTGTTATTCATTTAATTGACTTTGCAAAAATTAACTTTTTGGTGTGTGCGACTAGCATCTTTTAAAATTTACATATCGAAATACATAAATTTAGCTTATACTATTTTATGATGGCTTTGGCCTCTGATAATTATTTGCTTCTGTTAACCACTGAAATTAAAATGGGGCCTCTCGGATTGCAATAAAATCGTTCAATCAGATCGGTTTGTAATTATTGCTTATAAACATCTTTATAAGTTTTGGTTATTTTAATGTTTGTAGGTGCGTCGCTGTGCTTGTCTCGCTTATACTGCGGACCGATTTTTCAATGAAAATTAATTTTACTATTTCGGCTTTTAAAAATCGGAGAATTGAGAAAAAAAATTGCGGTTTGAAGTTTTGAATATGGTTTTTTATTCTCTATCTAATTTGCTAAAAAAAAGTGGTGTGACGTATTATTTTGAACCCGTGTAATTTCGGTCTCGGCCGTTTTCTAGATGTTTCTAATGGCCGAGAGCCTTCTATGTGATCTGGGTGATTTTTTGGTAACATTACTTGTTCGAGTTAATTAAATTTTTTGTAGAATTTTGGTTCTATAACATAATTTATCATTTAATTACATATCATATTTAGTATTGAATATCACAAAATTTATAAATAAATATTTATTAGTGTTATTATTATTATTCATATACAAAAACAGATAATAAACAGAGTCTCTCGAAGTTCTAACTACAGTTAACTATTTAATCTGTATTAAAACTAGAAATATCGGCTTATTCATTTACTTACTTGATTCCTGTAAATTTTTTCGGCAAGTTTGTCTAGAAACTTACGCCTTTCCATTTCCAGTTCAAAATATTATTTAAAACAGTTCTTTATAACTGTCTAAATAATTTCACACCAAACTTATCTCTACTTGATGATTTTTTTAACTAATATTTACTTGTGCCGCTACCTTTGCAATGCAAGAAAAACTACATGATATTATTTGTAACTTTGGTAGTAGACCAATCTTAAACTACTTGAAATATCTTAGAAAAACTGTTGAATTATGTTACACTTAAGCTAGTAATTACCATATTACTTACCTGTCCATGAATTAGATAAGCTAGTAGTAGCTTGAAAAATGTCTACAATTCAAAATGTCTTAGCATAGTAGTTAAGTTAGTACTACAAAGGAAGTACATTGCAAAATATTAATTTTGTATTCGTACATGAGTGATTTGGATTATTATCTGATAAATAAAAAAAATCTTCTAGTAGTAACTTAACTAAAATTCCTGCATTAAAAATTCATTTTATGAAGTTAAGCTAGTATTCACTGGAAAGAGCGGAAAATTTTACATAAAAATCGCCAAGAACCTCAAAATGTCCAATTTGGCAGTTAAGCTAGTACGATTCTGGGACGAACATATACGAATTTCATCGCATTATGGGTAACATATGTATAATGAAAATTGCAAAACCAACTCTCAGTATTCTATCCGATTGTTTTCGACATTCTTTATATGTGTTAATATGGGAGAAAATAACCAAGATATTAAAAATGATATCGAACTCGGCATAAATAAACTTTATGTAACAGATCTACATACTTTGCGGAAAAATTTGAAGTTTGGTAGAAATACTTCATATAGGTTCTTCTTTCACATACCTAATCCATACCTCATCCTCAATCCTCTGAGTGAAAGAGTAGTTTTGGGGTTGATGGGTTTCTTTTTTTTAACACGCTTTTATTAGCTTCACTTGTATGTTTGTTTGCTTGTTTGTTTGTTTGCTTGTTTGTTTGTTTGCTTGTTTGTTTGTTTGCTTGTTTGTTTGTAACCGACTCTTTGGACTAGATTTTGACCCACTTTAAACGGACAGGTTTAATTGAAACTTTGTACACTTACGAAGAACCGGTAACAATACAATAATTTGATAAGTTTATATCATTATCCTGATCAGGATCGCCAGTCCTTTCCTCACGTATCCTCTGCGTGAGAGCAAGAGGCTTAATATTGTAAGTATATTCCATGATTCTCAGTTCGGTCGTTGGCCGAGCGGGCAAGTCTTAGTCGACGCGAAACGACGGACTCCTCGGGCGTGAGTTCAAATCCCATGGCTGAAATAAAAAAATATATTTTTTTTTCAGAAATATCTGTTGGATCGTAATATGTTATAATATCAGCATCAATAAGCAATATAAATATAGTTTAAAAAAACTACAAAACACGCTTTCATAGCACATCAAACTAAAAAGTGAAAAATAAATATAGTTTAAAAAAACTAAAAACCACGCTTTTAAAGCACATCAAACTAAAAAAGTGAAAAATAATTATTAATATAAACTGAAAACAATAATGAACGAAAAATACTAGTATTATTGTGAAAAAAGCGTGGGGCGCTTTGTGCCATATTTTTCGTATATCGAGCAACCCACGCTTTTTTTCACAATAATACTAGTATTTTTCGTTCATTATTGTTTTCAGTTTATATTAATAATTATTTTTCACTTTTTTAGTTTGATGTGCTTTAAAAGCGTGGTTTTTAGTTTTTTTAAACTATATTTTTATGAAATTACCTTTTTCTACGTGTTCTTTTAAATAGGAACCATTAAAACTTACGTCATTTTCCCTTATTTTCTTTGCCCTATAATGACCATTAAAATATCATTACGTCCAGACTCATGAGTCAAAATCCAACTGTTGGCTTTAGCACTTGCATCGTGGGTACTGTACGTTACCCATAACGCTATGAAATTCGTATATGTTAAATTTTTATAGGGTATTGTAAGTCAATTTATAAAAATCGTCACTAATAAACCTGTAAGTTGATCAAGATATGAAAAAAATTACATAAAAAAAAAAGTTGTTCAAAATGCAATTTGTACCTCTTTATATATTTAAGAAATATAAATTTGCTTTTTTCAATAAATTAGTTTATTATTTTGAATTTTTAAAAAATCATTTTTGCAAGTTGAGAGTGCTCTGAAATTACAAATGTCTCTTTTAAAATAAATAAATATTATGGATAACTTTTGTTGTTAACGTCTTTTTATATTTTCAACAAAAAAAACTGACTACTAGTAAAAAAAGCAGTTCCAACAAAATAAATTTATATTCCTAAAATTTGGTAAGTGGGCACAAATATGCTGCGTGCAACATATTATTAGACATTTGTTGCTGTTTTCAAGAAAGGCAGTAAAGGCAAATATGGCATCCGTAATAAGAAAAAGACGAAAATTATGAAAAATGCCACAAATAAACAGAAAGTTTTATTAGTTTGTTCACCAAGATTGAAAAGTATAAACTAGGTTACCCTGTTAGTTAAACGAAATTCAGTCTTTATTTTGATGAATTTTATTCCAATTTGATAGAACAAAGCAAAACTAAGAATGATTTAATTCTCAGACAAAGACCACCAGTCCTTGAGTAAATTGGAAAATTAACTATGTATTGAGATAAACAACTCAACATTCGTTGAACATTGCATGTCTGTTTAAGTTACGTCATACTTGTGCATTGCAGGCACAAAATAAATTTATAGTTGAACCTTTAGTACTACAACATTTACGAGCACACGATATTAAAGCTAAAAACAGGATTTTATTTGACTCATGTCATAATATCAAAAGCCTTGCATCTGTATTATCATTATAGTTGCTTGTAATAATGACTTTTAAACAGTACAATATGCATGCTTGTAAGCGTAATTTGGATTTTTATTTTAATAAAATTATTCATGTTTTTAATGGCTTACTCTCGGACACAATGAAATATACGTTGGATCCTGAAAAGATTATTTGTTGCCTAAATTGTTTCCCGTCATTGCGCATTGGACAAGAAGACAAAAATTATACTGTATGTAACAAAGTAAGATATTGATAGTAACATTTACTTAATTGCCTTCTAATAATGGCAACTCTGGTTGGCAAGAAAGAGCTAATTTTAACTGTTAACTTTTTTGGAACACAATTCTTGAAACTTTTGGATGGTTGCAATGTTGGCTGGTGAAGTTTGGTTATACCATATCTTAATATTGATGTATGTGATCCGAATATTACACCTTTTTTGAAATTTGCACAATAAGAAGTTATAGTTTGAAACAAAATTTCAAGGAGTATAAAATTTCAAAGGGTGTAACTCCTAATCCTTTATAGGTCTTTGGGAAAATTATTTACCACCGATATTATCAAAAAAGGTCGTTCTCACATGTGCAGGAACCTAAAATGAGGTTATACGAAAAGAAGCAACATGGTTGAGCTAGGTACACTTATTGCGGCTGAGGTGATGTATTATGTGTTTTGGTGAGAATATACCACGAAGTGTAATTTTGCTAGATCTACAATTTTTTTGTGTTCTAAATTTGATAATCTAAAATCGTAACGTACGAAAACCGACAGCAGGCCTGTACGGTTTTTTTGATTATGAGTTTATTTGATTATCATTTTTTTTAACATTTATTTAACGTCGGCCTATTTCCGCTATCAGAGCCAATCACCGTTGCAAGATTACAAGTTACTCCCACCCTGGAAATTCTGTCGAACCTCTTCTCTGTCGAAGAGTGGGGATTTTTTACTTGCCTAACATTTAATTGACAAGGGACCAACTGTTTTACATACCTTCCGAAGGATGGTATATCACCTACACATCCCCCGCATTAGATTACTATCAAATTACTGATTGCGCCTACAGTTGCTTAACTTTCGTATCCAAAACGAGTACTCTTATGGCATATCTACGCTCACCCCTTAATAATCAACAAAACTATGCATGTTTGCATCTGTAGTTGTTTACTTTTTTTAATTCAAAGAAAATAATTAGATCTACAGAATACTAATAGCGTATTTTATATATTTAAAAAAACATCTTTAGAAATTAAGTGGTTATTGTTTTATTTTACTGGTAAAAGAAATGTTTATTTTATTACTGTATGATCAGTATAATGTGCGTATTTTTTCGATTTTGTTCTGTATGACTTTCTTGACGCTTACGCAGTTCCTGCAATGCTGTAAACGCGTCTGTGTTGTCGAAAATTGTCACAATGTTTTTATAATAAAACTTGTCGATTTGTGAAAAAATTATTTTTAGGTTTCAGAAATTTCTTATTCTGTTTTAATCAGGTAAGGAATATTTCGCTGTTGAAACCAACCATAAAGTTCCATGTGAACTTTTTAATTTTTCTGACAAATATGGTGTCATTCTGAAAGAGAACTAAAGAAATTCATAAGGGAGATAGTAGTAAAATTTGAAAGAAAATTAAGACACAAATATCTCGGAAGGCAATTTATAAAGCCGAATAAGTTATGGGATCTACCCTGGCATAGACTGCTCCCTTTTTGTTGAGAAATTTGATCTCTTTTGGGAAAGTTACGTAAGCACAATGGGCCAATAGGCCTAAGTAGGGCGGATTCTAAGATCTGCACGTGTACCTTATTCCCCCAAAAAAAATTAACTAATGAACAGGGATTTAAATCAGATATAGAAGATGATAGTGCCGCGGGAGATGATATACCAATACAAAGCTTCTCAAATATACATAGACGTTCAAACTAGTATACTTTCAAAAATTTCAAGATAATATCTCAGCATTACGTCTCAGAAAATACTCAAATAGTACACCTACATCATCAAAGACTTTTACTCCTGTTGGAGTTAATTCCAAGATGATGCTGAACTTCCATCTACACCAAGAGATACACCTACTAGTAAGTGAAGAAGGACACGGATTTAAGTTCCTACTCCAAGACTAACTGAAAAAATAGTCCCACCAACGATGACGAGATTTATGAACTTACTCAAATTCCACAGTGTAATGAGGTGATTTTTCCGGTAATAGTTTTCTGTTGTAATAAGACCGAACTGGGTTCTTCTTTCACTTTGGTACACCCTATATATCATTACTGGTATTAATATTTCTTTAAAAACCGTTTTAAATCAAATATAAATTTATTTTAAAGTCCAGCATTTGGAATAATAATTATTTCTGAAACATAATTGTTTCAACCGGTTTATTTTCAGGGTAACCTAAGTTTATTTTATTATCCTACAGATAAATCAATGATTGTGTTTGTATTTAACAGCCGGTCGCTGAAGCCAAGTAAGTGAAAAGTAGTTGAATTTAATCAGCCGGTCGCTGAAGCCAAGTAAGTGAAAAGTAGTTGAATTTAATTGTAGACTAAGGTGACTGCATTTATTAATGATAGATAAATGCGTTTCTTTTAAATAAGTTACAGAATAAAATACAAATTAAAGTGATAAATCAAATAGAAAAATTCTCATAAAATTCCTTTATTAATGTCACCGGTTTCGTGAACAAGTAATTACTTCACATCATCAGACACAGGACTACAATAGAAAATGAGTATGGTGGTTACATACATACATAAATAAATGTTAATAAGTTAATAAAACTTAAAAACAGGAATACAGAAGACAATTATTTCAATTTTTTACTAGTAAAAACTTATTGGTAAAAAATGTTTAATAAAATTTTTGTACAAGAAAGATTGAAATTATTTAAATTGATCAGGATTACGTTAGTTTAAAATTATAATATAGAATAATGTAAAATTTAAATAATTGAAATGTTTAAAAGGAGGTTCATTTTTATATAATACTTACATTTTTATAAATAAAAAACCAGGGTAGTCAAATTAAAATTAAAATAGTTTTGCAACATAGTCAAATAATAAGTAAATGTAAGATATAAAATTTTTTTTTTTTTTGTTAGTATCTAATTAACTTTTAATAAAATTTTTTAAAATTTAACGTGCTTGTTCTTTTAAACACATACATACACTACAATAGTTAAAATCTAATAGGGGATAAATATTTTTAAATGAAAATAGATTAAAAATAGTGCCCTCTAACGGACTATCTGAGAACTAACGTAAAATAAAATTAAAATTAAAGTAGAAAACTATGTGTGCACCAGGTTTCTTTTTACAATAGTGGAGTTAATTATATTTCAACTGCAGATGGTGATAGCGGTGAAATTGCATTTGAACGTGGTGGAAATATTAAATTCTAAGAAATTGAGGTTATATTATAATATCGAGCACGTGGAACAGTTTTCAGTATAAAAAATTACAATATAAAATAAATTAGACAACCACAGAGAAAGTCAATGAAGATTGGAATTGGATCTGTGAGTTCAGAGATAATGTGTTGGGATCTCTTGAATCTTTCAGGATTTCTAAACTTTCAAGGTTATTAATTAAATTTCCTCTGTCACCCAAATGTAATATTTTAAGAGTATTATCAAATGTGTGGTTGTTATCTACAAGATGTTTGGCGAAATGGGAAAAACCTGAGGATGAGCTAATACACCGGACGTGTTCTTTTAACCGTGTTTTAAAATTTCTATATGTGCAACCAATATATGTGCCGTTGCATGTGTTACACGAAAGTTTATAAACCCCACATCTATCTAATGGATCTATTTGATCTTTACCATTGACAAACACCTTTTCTATAGAGTTAGTTGATTTAAAGGAAATATGAAAAATATTTTTATAGCAGTTAGAAATTTTATATGAAACAGGGCCTATGAACGTAAGAGAACGGTATGGAATTTCAGTTGGAACTTCTCTGTATGTATTTATGTACACTGTATTTTGGACATATTTATTTAATCTTTTTTGTTAGTAATGTATCAATTAAAGTAGTGTTATAGTTATCAGTGGCCGCTATTTGTTTAATAACCGAAAGTTCCTGATTGTAATTATTTATAGATAAAGGTACTTTTATCTATAAATAATTACAATCAGGAACTTTCGGTTATTAAACAAATAGCGGCCACTCATAACTATAACACTACTTTAATTGATACATTACTAACAAAAAGATTAAATAAATATGTCCAAAATACAGCGGGTTATCTGTTCAACAACAAGCACCGGAAATATTGTTATTTTATTTATTGTTGATTTAAAGATGGGTTTTAATACCTCAATCTCTGGAAGGAATATCACGAAGCGCCCCGGGTTGTAATGTACGAACCGTGCCGTCCGTCATTCGTAGTCAAGAAACCCCAATAAGGAACAATAGGAGCTAATATAAAGATATAGCACACTCACGATTAGACAATCATATATACCACATTAAAAATAAAACAGTTTTAGTTTTAATCACCACCAGATGATGCCAACTTGTTTGGCGAAATATGCGTCGAGTGCAGTATATGGTGTTTCGTGGGAAACTACGTCAGTGTTATCTTCACATCAAAGGTTCCAACTCACTTCAAGACAAAGATTTGGTATAACCAAATTTCACAAGCCGCCACTAATTGGTTGGCGTTGTTAAAATAATTGTGTGGCCTAGAAATTATTATAACAAAGTAATGGTATATAACGTTAATCGTTGACCTATATCCTAGATACTTAGCACAAACAGTAAACAGCACATAGAAAAACCTCGGAATATTCGTTTAGACATTTCGAATATTCTATGGATCACCCAATAAAGGACGATTCTATTCACAGAATAATCTAAGGTAGGTACCAAAAAGTACACATTTGTTTATTCCATAAATATTTTATAAATGTTCGTCATTATGATTTAGAATAACCTCATACTTTCCCTACATTATTCTGTGAATTATCGACTGTAGTAAAATTGTCCTACGCCTAGACTCGATATTTTTAACAGGTTTGATTAACGTTTCCTAACGGAGATACAATAAGCTATCAAAATATGTAAAATCATTATTTTTTATTGAAACAACTCTTGAATGGAGGATAATATTTATTTGATATTTTGTACAGAGGCATTAATTATAGGAGGACTTAATTCAAACTGAAAACACATTACATTTTATCACCAGTCAGTAGTTCGCGGTAGCGGTTTTGGGACACATTTGGGATACCGTTGGGTAATAACAAGAACAGCTGTATTTTTTTATTTTGATTAATTTTAAGGACAAAAGGTCACTTGGAAAATGTTTGTACAGTGAATTATTTGTGCGTCATATGAACTTAATATAATAATGGATTTTTATAAATGATAGAAAACTACGTGACCAATTAGTTCCCTTTAACAGCCTCGTCAAGTCCTGCCGTCAGCAAAAGTTGAAAACTATTCCTTAAATAGATACGCATGTGTAAAGATTCTCATCGGGTACTACCGTAATATGAAAGACATAAAATCACAGGTATCAATTCATCAAGTGGTTTTTGAATATTTATGAAAACTCTATATAAAATGTTATAAAGAAGTCTATTTTTTCGTATTCTTCAACAAAAGACGAAGCACCATTTTTAGATTATTTGGGATGGGATGTAGGATTTATACACATAGCAAATATTAAACTTAATACACTGATTCAAGATTGCACAAATTAAAATTTAACACGGTGCTTTGTAACGCGAGATTAAATATAATCCTAAATTATCTTCTTTTTGTAACACCAAAGAAGCATACATATTCACATATTCAATATGTATATGTATGCTTTATTCTGAGGTGTTTCAATCGAGTTTTGGAGATCAGAAATAGTGTCAGTAACTAATTTGTATATGAATACCATTATCACTTAGTTACATTTATGAAATAAATCATTACAATTAAAGTCACTACTATCATGAACAGAACTATATTATTGAATTACAATATTTTAAATACGAGAAAGAGAATTACCCCTCTTGCATGTTAATAAATACTATTTTCTGTTTCTGTACAATTTATGATTCTCTCTATCTATATTTGGATCCTGATATAACTGTAATCAATCGATCTTAAAACCTAAAATATTTCTGATAGAACAGCGTAAAACTCAATGATTTTATGATTTTTGTAAATTGTTTTTATTTATATATTTTTTATAAAATATATAAGAATCATGACAATTGTTTCGCCAATACAATACTTTTTCGGATGTGAGTACAAGGCTGACATTATAGTGTTAAACAGAGCATAAATATAAGTTCAGGAAATTTATAAAAATAATTCTGAATAAATTATGATAGAACATGTTTGCAGGTATCCAGCGAAAAAATATACATATTATTCATTAAATTACAGTGACACGTGATACTATTTTAGAAAAACAGCAAACCTTAAACTTATGAATATTCAGTGCGTTCTCATTAATTTTATTTAGTAAAACTACAAGGGCACAGAAACATAAAGCATTTATGATTTATTTCGATCTGTTCTCGGCTCAATGAACTGACTAAAAATAGGGTTTGTAATATTTTTCAAGTAAAAAATACAAACTCTGGATATAGCGTCGTTACTATAACTAACTTTATCAGATATATAACAAATAAATAAAATCAATATTATGAAGTAAAAATTGTCAAGAAGAGAACTATAATCAAACAAAAAAATAAACAATCAGATATTATTTACTCTCTCAAAAACTGACTAACGTATATATAATCCATAAAGGGAAATTATATTTTATACCGTGTCAAAATATTTTATCCAAGATAAAATATTTGTTAAATAGAAATTTTTTTAAAATGGTTATAATCCAAAAACAAAATATACATCTGTGTTAATTTAACACTGGTTAAAATGTTATCACATTTTTTATTACATTTTAGAATTTAATACTAGATTTTATTTATAATCAAGGATTAAGTATTTAACCCTCGTTTGTGTAATCCAGCATGAAAGTGGTCCTGTTCCTGTGTTTATAATACAATAAAATTCATAAAATTAACTTTTTTTAATCTTAAAAGTGTTTAACCTTTAATATAGAAGTTGATTAATTTTCCACGAGTACTTTTAAAGGCATTTAATTTATGATAACTTTTATATAGTGTGGATTTTTTGAAATGTTTTAATATTTGAGTTTGTTTTCATAAAATAAATTGAAATTTTAATACTTTTTAAACGTCAATAATTTTATATCAAAGAATTTGCTAAATTATGTGTTCAGAGGATAATTGACATTCCGACCCAAGTACCCGACCTTCTTATCCTTTCCATGATAAGCATCTTGAAAATCTACGAACTGAAAATAGTTGGGTTACGTTTTTTTAGTTTCCTAGTGTATCTTTCACACGAATTAAATTATAATTATTCATATTGTTGCTGATAATTAATTTTTGTCTTCATAGTTGAAGCATTTTAGTTCAATACATCTCAATAACTTCTCTGTATTTAAATATTGATCAAATTTTCTGTAAGCAGTAGAAATCCTCAGTCCTAATTATAAGTAATTAAAGTAAATAGTAAATAAAGTAAATAAAAACATATTCCTACTATGGTCGAGTAAATTTACCAGTCTGTGAAAAATCATATTAGAAATGAGGCACAAAATGTTATTTGGAAAATTGCCTACAGACACTAAATACTCTTACATACGGTGTTTACAAAGTAAAGCTCTAAGTGAATGGGGAAACTTATTTTGAGACAGAACTATTAATACGTATAAATCCGATTCACTTGAGTATATCTTAATAGTACAATGTTATAATAATAATAATATATAGTAACAAAACAGGTTGCGAGAATTTCTTTTAATGTAGCTGAAGATAGTAGGTACTTATTAGCAAATAGTTGATTGAAGATGAAGTTACTTTGTGAAAATCCATTTTGATTTAAAAAATTATAAACACTTTTTATTACTTGCCTAATTCTCACTTTATTTGTTATTTTTACAACCAGTTTCATCCTAATCGGACATTTTCAAGTAAACTAAAATATACACAGATTTTACTTTCATTTAAATATAAACTGAACTGGATAGAAGGATGGGTCACTTTATGGGTGTTTATATAATTCAAATTTGTACAGATGTTATGTCTTTAAATGTACGGGTTTTTCAAGATAGTAAATTATATTATGGTGTGATTTTTATTAACAGCATTAGGTTATCTGAACAAGTTTAATAACGGAGAATTATTTAAATCTGTTTGGTCGTTTAATATGTTGTAATTTTTATTCCTATTTAATTTATTAATTTCTAGCACTTTTAATAAATCAAGTTTTTTACTTTTCCCACCAATATATAATATTTTAGGTTGATGGTCATCCGTTATTGTATAACTAGAATCTGTTAGGTGTTCATAAAAGTTGGTATGTTGTTTTTGTGTGTAAATATGTTCTCTATATCTTACCCCGAACAATCTACCTGTTTGACCTACATATGAGGCGTTACATTCTGGACAATCTAACCGATATACACCATATTTTTTGGAGATATCAGTTTTTTGTTTTGCATTGAAAATACATCTGCCTATATTTTTGTTAGAATTAAATGATGTTTTAATATTAAATTTGGAAAAAGTATTGCTAATTGAATAAGAGAGTTGACCTGAATATGGTAACGAAATGTATGTTTGAACTTTTTTTCTCGTTAGTAGTGGGGTAAAGTTCTTTTTAAGAGGGACTTATTTTGTTTTTTGTAGATTAGATTGTTGATTATATTTTGAGGGTACCCGTTATTATGTGCTATAAGTCTTATAGTGTCTTATTCTTCTTTTAAATTTGTCTCAGATAGAAGTAAGCTGAAGGCCCGGTGTGTCGTAGATTGATATGCGACTAATTTGTGGAAGAGAGGGTTATAGGAATTAAAGGGGCTAGTGGCGTCTGTAAAAGTTGGTTTGCGGTAAAAATATAGGAAAATGATGTTTTATATCTTTTTATAGTTAAGTCGAGAAAGTTTATTGATTTATTATCGTTCTCTGTTTCTAAGGTAAAAGATATATTATTATGTGTGTTATAGATAAAATAGAGGAGTATTTTTAATTGTCTGTCTGTCCATTTAAAACCTATGATGTCATCAACGTACCTGTACCAAAAGATAATATGTTTTTTTGATATTATAGAATCCAATATAGTTTCTTCAAGATTATCTATGAATATATCGGATAAAAGGGGGGCTAAGTGACGAACCCATAGCGAGCCCTGTTTTTTGTATAAAGATGTCCTCATTAAATTGGAAATAATTTTGATCTAAACACAACTTGAATGTTTGCAGTATATCATTTTTAAATTTTGTGATAATTTTGCATTTTTCTAGCATATTTGAAATTAAAGACATTCGAAAGGGGGGATACTAGGAAACATATTCGACGAATCAAACGATACTAATTTTATAAAGTTGCGGTCAATATTTAGGCTGTTTAATTTTACTGTTAAGTCTAAGGAGTTTTTAATTGGATTTTTGGGCTTAAATTCTGTAATAGATTTAAACTCGTTATTAAGTAATTCAGATAACTTACGTGTCGGTGCATTTGTGTAGGAAACCACTGGTCTAATGGGTTTACTTTCTTTGTGTAATTTAACTAAGCCATACAACTTCGGGGCTTCACAGTTCATATGTGTAAGTCTTCTTTTTTCAAATTCAGAGTGACACAAATATTCAAAAGATTGTATTAAGGACTTTGTTTCTTTTGCAAATTTGTTTGTAGGATCTTGGGTTGATTTTTGTAAATTTTGTTCATCTAGGAACTTGCCAATTTTATTGATATATTCTGTTTCTTGAAAAATTACTGTAGTATTGCCTTTATCTGCTATTGTTAAAATGAGTTTATTGTATTTCTTCTTGAATACCTTTTATTGTGGATGCATGTGAGGAGCTAGTCGTTTCTGTGGACTTGTTTATTTTCTGTGCTATTTGATGTTTTACGCTTTTCTCAACTTTCTTTCTCGACTTAACTGTAAAAAGACATAAAACATTTCCATATTTACCGCAAACCAATTTTTTTCAGACGCCACTATCCCCTTTAATTCCTATAACCCTCTCTCACAGCAGAAAAAAGATTGGAGCGCAAATAAAAAAATCAGGGAGAAAAACTGTTAGCGTTTGGTGTGTAATTTTCAGAAACAAAATTGTTGGGCCTATATTTTATGTTTATACTTTAACTGTCCCAGAAGCAGAAAATATTCTTTTGCAGAATTTTCCAGAATCCGAACTTGACGATATATGATTTGATTGCAGGATGGGGCCACTCCGCATAATATCCTATCCGTTCGAGATCATTTGAATAATGTATTCCCAATATGGATAGGGAATAATGGACCTATTAAATGGCCACCTAACAGTACGAATTTGACCCCTATGGATTACTTTTTTTGGGGATTTCTAAAAGACATGGTCACTAATAATAATAATAATAATAATAGGATTCAAGTCATTAAAGACAGGATTCGACTTGAAATAAACAATCTGAATGTAAATAGTGAAGCCATTTCCGGTGCAATTATAAATTTAAGAAGACGTTATCAATTATGCATTGACAATAATGGTGGACACATCGAACATCTTTTATGAGTTATCATTTATTCATATTTAAATTTCCTAAATAAATCTTTATCAATTTTGTATAAATATTTGGTTTTTTCTTCCTCACTGTAAACCATTTTGATTATTTCATTAAAAAAATGTCACTTATCAAATATAATAGTTGTCATTTTCATAGCTCACTTTAATAATGTTAACTTTTCCATATTTATAGTAACTAGTTTAACTAAGATATTCGACGTATAATAACTCAAAAACGGTATATGGTAGGGGTAATATATGGCATATTTTTGAAATTAGGAACAGAGGATCATTCCAAAAATTTATTAATATACAGGGTATTCTATTTATGAAAAATATTATTTTTTTGTATCCCCTGAAATCTGCACGATACTGTACAGTCATAACCACACAACTTTTATTTAAAACTTTTTTTCTATGGGTAATAATAACGATGATAAGGGGTGGGTAATTTATAATGAATAACCCTGTACAATCACCTGGATTATAGTAAAATAATGCAATTAGGTTTAGAAAATTCTCGAACATAGGTATATTTCTTTCCTATGTTCTTGATCTGACAAAATATCGTTGGCGTTGAATGCTATCATACATACAACCCACGCTGCTCTCAGGAACTGCCTCCTTTTTAAACTAATATTGTACTCTTGTAAATATGCCTGAATTTGAACCCTGGCCATAGGTAAATATTATTTTCTCACTTCAGATTTTGAGATAGTATTTATTTACCGTATTCATTTCTCGTTTTTCCACATTGCTTTTCCCAGATACAGATAAGATGAAACGAATACATCCTTATTTCTCTTAGTTTTAAAGAGATTTTCACAATTGTGATCCAGTATGGTATCCGATGCGTGCTTGTTAAATTTCTGCTGCACGAGTCCAGAGATTCCGCGGGGCATATAAGTTATTTCTGGAAACTATAAAAAGCAATGTATGTATCCATATTCCTTGTAGGGGTAGTTATTGTGGTATAAATTGTCACGTTCTACTAATAAAAATGTAGTAAACACGTTTAAGTTTTTCTTAGTTTTATTAGGTTGAGCTGCTTGTCCACAAACCAGAAAGACGGCTAAATCCATTAAATGTGCATCAGGAAATTGAAGGACCCTCAAATCTAGGAAACCGACATGACAAACTGTGAGATTTGATGTTCTGAGTGGTGTTTGTGCCAAGTTTCATGTACATTTTCCAAGGGTGCCATTTGGATTTATCGGGATTTGTCTTGGTTGTGGGATTATTTTAACAATTATATAATACAGAATAATTTGTTAATCAATGCTCATTGCCAGGTTGTATTTGCGAAATCACTAAAATAACGTTCGTTGAGATTTCAGTACATTAAATTAAATAATAATATATTTGATGATTACTTATTTCTGAAATAGATTTCAGTACATTAAATTAAGTAATAATATTAGTGATTTTAAACCATAAATACATTAGTATTAGATATGAAACAACAGCTTGGCAACCATACGGTAACTATATTAAATAATTTTATTAGATACAAATTATAATTATAATGCTTATTAATAATATTATTTATTATTCCACTACACTTCATGTAGAAATTTGTTTAATAGACCCACGATAATTTTTACGCTCAGGTAATTTGACACCTTTCTGAATTTTTTGAGACATTTGTAAGTGACGTTTACAAATTAATGACCGGTAAGTGATTACTTACCAATCAGGAGGCGGTAAGTAAACTTAGCTTCCTGGAGACTTCAGGGTTTCATTTCATGAAACAAAATAGACTAGCATTACCTTTTCTGTGATATTTTCCAAATTTTTCTTGTTACACCAGGCTGCGAATAGCTTGAAGGTTTTCTCATATATCTCTTTGGATTTCTCGGAAATTATTGCTGAGCATCCTACTTGCCAAGCATTTTTCTGAATCGTCACATTTTTAAATCATAACCTGCAAGAAGTTTAAGTTGTGGCAAAAATCTTATTTCGGAGAAATTTCTAATGACAGCAGATGTCACTTGTAAATAAATATTCGGTCTCATAGTAACCAAAGCGAAAACTTTTTCATGTGCGACTTGTTTGTGTTATATATTTTTAAAATATGAAATTTTTTAGTTTTAATTAAATTTATTCAATACTTGAGCGTGCAAAAACGGAGTATTGGAGTTCTCGACTTAATCTCGATCTCCAAACATATCCTCAGCCAGTAAAGAACACTTACTGACCTTAATACTTAATATACTATTACAACAAAATAACCAGTTTGATTTGATAACATTTTTTGGGCTGAGCTTTGGATGTAATCCAATATAGACTGAATATCCTGATGGGTGTGTATCTTGTTGAGTTATTTATGAGATGCAGACATTTATTTTAAAATACTTGCAATTTTTGTAATGTTGTAACGCACGAAGAACATCAAATCGGTGCCGCATGTTAGGACCGGTTTCACTATTGTGGTGTATATTAATTTCTTATATATCCAATTTAGTCTGCTAATATTTGCCATGAGGTAGAGATACCTTAACAAGGAATAGAATTTTTGTATGGCCTCATCAATATCCTTTATCCAAAACGATCCCTAAATATTTTACATTCCGTTTCGTCTGAATTTCGATTCTGCTAACGAAATCGTCGTTATGTTTAATATACTTTTATTACATACTTTATTCCTAGTAATTCTTTTTGTAAATATTCTCAATTCTGACTTCTCCACTTGCACCTTCACCTTCCAGCAGCTATAGTATTCCAACTTATGTATCATGTGTACCTTCAGCAACTTACCAGCCATCTGAACATGGCGGCTGTTGCAGTGCATTGCCACATATATGTATTGATATAAGTATATAAAACCAAGAGAAAAGGGATGTGATGGCGTATATCACAGGGGTATAACGTAAAAAACAGGGATTTCAATATGGAACCCTGGTGCATCCCACTAAGAATATCTCTTTAATCAACGAGTCTGTGTTTAATTTTAAACTACGGAAGACGTACGAGGCCCGAGTAAAAGATTTCATACACGTATACGAAGACATGCAGGTATCCATGTATATGCCGGTGCGCAGTACCCGTGTATATGCGTAACCACAGAGTACCATGTAAAACTAGATACATCTGGAATATCTGTGACTGCTTTATTTGGAGCAACGTTTTAAAATATTTGACACATTGTCTTATGGTAGTCAGGAGTGTTATCAATAGTAAATTCTGCGTAATCATTAGTTACTTCCCTATTGTATTAATAATTATCCTCAAATATTGTCGATTAATTTATTTGACAAAATTACAATATATTTTAATTTATTGCATTTTCCCTGAGCTTAGGAAAATTCTATTTTTGTATTTTTGCTGTCATCTACTAAATCGGTACTGCACCCGGGGCAAAAGATATTTTCATTCAAATATGTGGAGGTGTAAAGAGAGAAAAAAAAAGAGGTTTCTAACAATTAGGCAACAACAACTGCAAATACTATGTTTTAAAGTTTCAATTTTTTTCTAGAATCATATCTTTGATGAAATTGCTGATAGAAAAGTCTTTCAGAGCAGGTGGTAAATACCATGGTAAATACTTCTTTATGGTTTATTGTTTACGGTGATATTACTTCGTTTGTTGGTAACTGTGAGTCTAAGTTGGAGTGTATCGCTTCCTGCTTTCATCTAGTGAGGTAAAGGTCGTTGTTGAGTTTTTTTATTAGTACGTTCGGAATACCTGAGGTTTTGCCATTGATCTCATTTTCTTTTTAATCTGCGAAAATACATAATGCACACCTTGTACAGTAGAGTTCAGACTGCTCTCTATAAGTTATAAACGTGTCTAGGGGCCACGAATACTTTCTATTCAATATCCTTAGTTTTTGTTACATCACATTTCCTCATCTGCGCTATGCTGATGAAGAACCACTACTCCAAAATATTGTGTCGTAAACTGCTTAATTATTCTTGTTTGGGCTGTTATATGAATCTTTTTTTATTTTAGTATAATCTTATTTAGTTCAGAATATCTTTTAATCTACAGGTAATCTAGTATCACTTTTTCTTCAAATATTGTCGATATTTACAATTTTGCAATTATTAAATTTCACCAACTATATACATCATTTTTGAAAATGGTCTTAAGTTATTATCATGAAGTTGTGAATATTGCGACAATTTATCGAAGAAATCAAACATGTACAAATAAAGAGTCAGGGAATAAGGTTGTTGACATAACTAAAGGCCATGAAAACAAGTATACATCTATCAGTGAAATTCACAATACCTTCGAGTGTGGGTACAATGTTTTCTCAGTAATATCCTCTATTTACCGCCTTTGCTGTATGATTAATGAGGTTCACGCCTGGATACTTTTTTTGAATAAATTAAAGATCTGTTTACAAGAATTAATAAATCATCTACCTAGATCATTTAATGCATATTGTATTTTCCTTGTGCTGGTAAAATCGTTAGATAGAATTAAAATATTTTTTAAGACTTGTTATAAAAAATAACGAAAATGTTTCTTTTTAATATTGATATCATGCTAAAGCTGTAAAATGAGAAGTGAAAACTTTTTATGTAAGAAATTCCTCGTCGAGAAAGTTCGAAATTAAATAAAACCACTTATGCGACCCAACGCGTATATGGGAGAGGGTTTTCCGATCACCGACGGCACTAGTTCCCGCAGGACTACTTGAATTCTGGTGAGAATCGATCTGAGAAGGCTGACCAACCGCGCTCACATCTGCGGGGATGCGATTACATTTAACAATCCCACACACTGACGATGCCTAACAGGATACAACAGGGATGATGCAATGATTTGAACACAATTTTGATCTAAACGATTTACTTAAAGTAGTTCTTTTTTTATTAAAGCATATTCCGCTATTTCATTTTAGTTTTTTATTTATTTAATTAAACGCATTACTTAGAACTATATTTAATTTTTTTTTCAAGTTGTTAAAGTTTGAAATGTGTGAATATTCTGTTTGTCATTTTCTCAAAGTGAGGAAGTTATGTATTCATGAAGAAAACTTGAAAATTTTTATTACATTTTTGGATGATTCTCGACGAATTATGACGATACACAAAATTTCAGACAGAAAAAATTTTCTTTCTGTGTGTCTGTCTGTGTGGTTCGCGTTAGCAGCTACAGTTTTTGAGATAAAGCATTCAAATTTGGTACACACATTATAGAGGTCAAGGAAGAGATTGAGTTCGTTGATAAGCAAAATCGGTCCCAACGTCTGAAACGCCAAAATGTAACCTTTTTGAAACGTCAAAAAATGTGACTTTTTTGAAACGTCAAAAATTACTTTTATTATAAACTCCACCACACGTCGAGTTTTACTATGGTGAGGAAGTTCTGATCCCCAAGTAATAATTGGCAGCGGTTTTTTATATCGTACTAATCGGGAGATAATTATGTATTATCCTTGTCGCTATCTGAAACATATTTATCTCATTTTCTATCAAGAACTCAAAAATCCAGCCCAAAATAGCTGGCCTAGAACGAAAATACTATAAATCAGACAGTGCTGTAGACCATCACGCAATATTGTTTAGGTACGATTCGAACGCCTTTGGCAATTGAGTAAACGCTGATATTTGGGCCCAGCTACTGCTCGGCCCAAAAATATGTTGATCACTTTTCTCCACTACAAGATATTTAAAAGTAAAATATCTTCTGTGCTAGAAAACTTATATCTATTAATCCCGTCTTCTTTCAGATATACAAACAGCACTGTTTTAAGGAAAACGGGTTGTAAGAACAAACCGCAAAGAGGCAGTTTTATTACTCATGATTCTGTGCAATACAAATGTATCTGAGTCAATTACACGCCACTACCCAAGTAACATCTCATCGACCATCGACTACTTTTTTTAATAATTTCATCATCTGAATTATTAGTAGCGCCTTAAATTTTATAATTATAATACAACGTCTGAGAAACGTTGTTTGAACCTCCCAAACTTATTATTTACTTCTAGCTCATTTACCAACGTTGGCTTGATATTGGTAACTAGCTAAGTACGTTTAGGTAATTTTTGGGTAAACTTCCAACGTTGGTTAGACGTTGTTGACTGACGTAATAGATATTATTAACTACAAAATCATCTAGCAACGTCAGCGAGACATGGGTGCCTAAATTAATTGGTCTGGTCTATTATAAAACATTAGACAACGTTGGTTAAATGGTAATAAGCGGATAGGTTCCAATTTATTTTAGACATTATTCAATATTATCTGCGATGTCTACGTACGTCGATAAAACGTTGGTGTGAGACTTTTGGGCCTCGTCTTAACATAACCACAAAATTAATATCTGTAATGGAGGTATTGGTATATATTTAGTAGATTTATACACCAACTGCAAGGCAAGGTAGGTATTAGCGTGATTGTTTGAACTAGTGTTAGTGCAGATTTTTACACCTGAGCCTACTAAAAGTTAGTACA
The DNA here is from genome assembly GCA_029963845.1 of Rhamnusium bicolor. Lineage (NCBI taxonomy): Eukaryota > Metazoa > Arthropoda > Insecta > Coleoptera > Cerambycidae > Rhamnusium > Rhamnusium bicolor. The sequence continues at coordinate 308,273 of JANEYF010001924.1, read as the reverse complement.
GGAAATCCTTTAACATTAACGTCGCTGTTAGTAAAAATAATTACACTTATCATAACGGTAAATCGGGATTCGTGTATTTACTTGGAAGTATTACAACAAATATTCAGCTAGATAATAGTTCCCGACTTCACCATATTTTCTGTTTCCACAGAGGCAAAGAATAGGCGGCCACGTTGATAAAGGGTTTACAAATATTTTAGATACACAATATTTGCCACTCTTTTCAAATAAAGTATGTAAACAAGTTTTTATTTGTTCGTAAAATTAATTAAATATGCAATATTTTAATTACCTTTTCTTTTTTTAAAAGTAAAAAATAAAAATAGTACTTTAATTCTTAAAATAAATATTATTTTTATGGGGTCACTATATTTTTTTGCGACCAATTTCATATATGTCTATTAATAAAGTTCCTTTGGTTTTAATTTTTACTGCACCAATTTTATTAAAATTTTGTATACGTATTGGTCAAGCACTGAACACAATAGCTACAAAAACGAATTTAAGCTCAAATTTTAAATGAGGAAGAACGACTAAAAAAATATATTTATTGTTCTAGGAGTACATCAATGGGGAAATTTGCTCTACATTGGTAGTACAACGTGTTTTACTGTATACTGATAAATCTTAAAATAATGTTATTAACAAAACTAAATTATTAAGTAATCGAAGCAAATTCTTTACGAGGCAAGGAAATAATTCTATGTTATTTGATTATATACATACTTATTGACAGTATTAATAATTTATTATAGTAAAAAATATAAATGTTTTTAATTCCTTTGACAGGATATTTGAACACCCTACATTCATCCTGAAGTATCTTACACAATAACAACAATAACTACATACTACAAGATTTTCCTCGAAGGATAACACAAAGCTCTCAAAGTTTCGTTCAAAAAGTTTAACCAGACTTTCTTGTTGAACGAAAAGTATAAAAGGACGGCTATTTTTATTTTCGTTTTCACATCTAGAGTAAAAAGCTACGGAGATTCTCAAGCCGGTACTTATCCAATGGATGACCATTATTCATCTAACAAGAAAAATTTGTCTTCCATACTTGTGGATTTTTAATAAAAATTAAATTTTTTGAATTTATCTGAAATTTTCGAAAATGTCTATTTGTACAATATATGTAGTTATAACAAAAAATATTCTTTTTATATTATATTTAAATATTTCTAAATTATACATACATACATATTGTACATTTTTAAGCTCATTTCGTTTATTTATTTAATGATGTTGTAATAGGTCACAGCTTATTCAATACACATAGGCTGTGAATAGGTTATACATCATAATATTCTTTTTAAAATATACTACTATGGAACTCTACGCTATGGAAAATAAAACATCCAGTTATGGAAAAATTGCTAACGTTACTTTAAACTGAAATTTAAACTGAATATATTAAAAAAAATTCAGTTTTACTGCATGCGATGCAATTTATTTGCACTCGTATTAAAGGTAGTATATTATGCCATGGTTCAATCAGTACTTAGATACGGTCTTACATTCGAGTAGTTATGACTAAGGAAAGGCGGGGTGCTAAACATAGTTTTTCGCCACTAAAATCGTAGTAGCAAAAGGAAATTTATTATATTGTGCCACTCGTTGGCAGTGGGCAGCGAATGACACATGCAGCTAGCTGTCTGTGTTATAGCCGGGAAAATTGGGTGTAAGTTCGGGTGATTGTTATGGAGAAGAAAGCCTCGTAGTTTAAGGCTTATGAGCAAATATTTAATGGCAGATCTATATATTGTGTAACTTTGTATAAAAAAGATATCCAATATTTAACATTTAATTATAAACAATAATAACATGCGTACCTACTTCCTCGTTCCGTATGCAGCAACCAGCAGCATATAATTATGAAATAGGGCCGCCTTTTATGCACAAAAGGGGAGTAATGGTAATCGTACTAGGTAATAAAATATTATTAGCAAAAATGACGCTTGGCAGCTTCAACTAAGCGAGTTACACCAGAAATTGTATATGAACATATAACACTTACAACTATAAACAACTATTAATGGCAAATGGTAATAATAAGTAAAATGAACCTGTATATTAAAAAGGTAGTTTATTTGTTCTCCACGGCTCGTCAGAAGTACGGACCACGACGTACACTCTGTACGTGAGAACACTATATTCGTACAATCTTTGCAAGGTCTGGTTGGTAAAGTCTAGCCCAAGGAAACACTAGGTATTCTGGAAAAATCCAAGGATACAAAAGTAACCCATATCCGGGTCAAATCCGGGTAAGTTCCGGGTAGAACCTTCCAAGAGAGGGTCCTGTGTTGATTTTGATGACTCGTCGAAAACGACACTGTCGTCCAGTGGTTAGAATAGTAGGTATTATAGTTTGACGGCAATTGCAAGTTATGGAAAGTTAATACTATGCATGATTTCAGAAACTAGTGTAAAATTACTTATATTTTCTTCCAAGGAGACGTTAACTCACCAAACTATTCGAAATTCTTCCAAAATGAAGATATATTAATGCTCCACAAACCCAAAACCGCTACACGAACAACAACGAGCACTAATAATGATTATTCTGGTAAAATTCACTATTACCCCGCAAGAAAAATTCATACTTTTACTTAAACTCTACCAGAATCTAGTCGAACGTTAAGCAATCGCTATTTTTCCCGGACCATAGCTCTATGTAGGAATGCGCGCGACACCTGTCTGTATTGAATTTTGTAGGCCTGAACGGTATGTGACCCACATTACAGCACACTACGACTTAAGCCAATTTTACAACGTAACAACGGAATTTCGAACTGGGAATAGCACATATCCATCAAATTAATAAAGATTAAAATTTTTCAAAAATATTGAATAAAAGTAATATTCAAAAACAATACCCGACAGGCAGTTTAATGATCTTCGTCAATAATTTAAAACTTTTTTTATATAATACTATTTATTTTCTAATGACAATCAATACAAACAGTAATACAGGGTGATCTAGAAAAAAATAATAATTTTGGGTTAAATCTGAATATAATTGATAAGTAAAAAAATTGCTTTTACTTCCAAGTGAAAGAACGAATGTTGTTGGTGTACAGTGAAATGCTACATAATTGTGTCGTGGTTCAGAGACACTATACTGAACGGTTCTCTGCACGTTGCATTCCCCACACGAAAAATTTCACAGGGTAATGCAACATCTTCGAAATTTCTGAACATTTGCAACTCTAGAACATTTGCGGGGACATTGTCTTAATGGCGCAATTCTACAATTGAGAAAGAAATGTGTAGAATGCCGTCGAGAAAAATTTCTTAATAATGTAAAAATTCTAACATGATGAGTCAATGCTGACCTCGGATTCGGTTTCAGCACCCCGAAATACTTGTAGGTAAATTGGTTAGCTTTTTTTAGGCTTTTAATTTATTTTTAAGCTCAGTTGTCTTTGGAGGTTATGCCAAAATTCTGACGTGATGAGTCAATTCTGACCTCGTATTCGGTTCCAGCGCCCCAAAATACGTATAAGTATAGTAGTCTGTTGGGTAGTGCAAAACTTTTTTGTGTGGCTGTGTTATTATATACAATAATATTTTTCTCCTAAGCAAAAATAAGCAGAGCTGGACATTCCGGTTCCCCCAATTTGGTATTGTTTTAAAACCAGTTTTGTTTTACTGTGATAGTTTGGCTGGTCGAAGTATCGTCAAAATTTCAAATTTATATACACTAATTTACACCAATTTTACATTTTTTATCAATGTTTAAAAACTTTTTTTGTCAACGACGCAGCTTTTGCGTACGTCATCGATTACTGTCTGTATTATCTTATTTAAATTTTTCCGTTTAGGAGTATTTTGTTAATGTTTTAGTTTTAAGCCAGGATCGGCTTTGCTCCGGCCAACCTAACAACAGCTCCATTGCCGCCATACGCGGGGATGCTAGGTCAGCAACAGACCGAGTGTCCGGCGAGGATATCATTTTTTCTTTAATTATTAATAAATTAACGTAGGTAGGTTAATCCCATATGAGTAATTATTCATGATAAAGCAAACAAAAAAATTCTCATAAATTTTATGAGAATTTTTCTGTTTGCTTTATCATATTAATAAATTGTTTTTGATTTGATTTGATTTGATTTGCAAACAAAACCAATCTAACCCAAAAGAAACTAAATAATAACCCAAATATACAATATAATTCCCATATTTCATACCTTAATATCAGAGTGCTATTAGTCATATGGATATAGTATACAATATAGCCTGTTACAATCCAAATATAATTCTTCTGAGTGACTCAAAAACTACAAATGATATGGTTAATTCTGAACTACAGATTCACAACTACAATCTTGTAAGATGTGATTCTGTTAATAGACATACAAGTGGAGTTCTTCTTTATATAAAACAGTGCTTTACTTTCTCAGTTATTAAATCTCAGTTATTAAATCAGTTAGTACTTATTAGAGACTTTAATTTAAATTACTTATATGACACTAACTTTTATACAAACGATTCAGATCCATAGAATTAAACAATCGAGATGCACAAATATCAACTCAAGTTTAATCGATTATGTTCCGACTAACATCAGCGCTGTAATAACAAAAGTTATGTTGTACCAAAAACAACTAATCACTCTGTAATATCAATTCATTATAATAATAATTCCAATACCAATGTGTAAGTAGAAATTTGTAGAAAACTTGATAAAAATAATTTAAATAGCATGAACATTGAGCTATTAACGTCTAATTAGCCGTTAAATTGTACTGATATTAATGTAATTTGATGAAATATATAGCACATGTGAAAATATTATTAATATCATAGGTCCTTTACATACCTTGACATGTAAAAAAAATAATTTATCTTATGAAAGAGACGGGCATATAAATGTTTTACATTAAGTGTAGGTGTTATTCGTGATACTCAGTGGTAAATTATTAGCATTACCGAAATAGATTAGTCAATTTACTGAAAGTTAAGAAACAAATATATTGTATTAATAAAATTGATATATATAAAAATAATCCTAAAATAATGTGGAAAACGTTAATAAAATTAATAAATACTAGTGATAATTCTATTTGTAATGTAGTTTAATTTGAAGATATTAATGAAATTAAAACTGTAAATAATGAAATATGTGAATATTTTAATCATTATTTTGTTAACAGTATTAAAGACAAATAGATAGCAATTCAAGTAATAAACAATAGACATCTAATGAATATCTTGTAATAGAATGTAAATTTGAGCCATATTTATTATTAAATTTAACGGACTTTAATTAAATCATAAATTCATTAGATAATAAGTTCAATACTAATATACTAAATGCTAAAGTTCTAAAAAGCATCTTTAATCGGTCATGTAATTTTACAGTACGTTAATATTTCTTTGGAAACTGGTATTTTTCCATTTAAATTAAAAACTAGTACAATAAGTCCGTTACCTAAAATTACAAATACCATTAATGCTAGTGAATTCCGACCAATTAATACATTACCGCCTAGTGAAATAATTCTGGAATTGGCAGTTTATTTCCAATTGACTGATTATTTTAATAAAAATAGTTTACTGTTCTGTAATCAATCAGGATTCAGAGAAAAACACTTCTGTGTGTCAGCCCTACAATTGATATTAACTAAATTTAAAAATGAAATAGACAAAGGGAAACACATTGTAGTCTGTCTTTCTTGATTTTAAACATGTTTTTGAGATAATAGATAGGACATTGTTATTAAAAAAGTTGCGGTATTATGGTATAAAAGTTGTATTAAAATGGCTAATTGATTTTTTATCAAACAGGAAATAAAAATGTAAAATCAATAATACAAACAATAAATCAGTATGAAGTTTCGCAAGGTAATGTCTTAGGACTACTGCTTTTTACTATTTACATACATGATATATACCACCATTATAACTGTCACTTTCTTAACCGTTTTGCAGATGACAACTTTTAGCTTGTTGTGATGAAACTCTTGAAGTTGTAGTTACTAAAATGAATGTACTATCCAATACCTCTGATTAGCTAAATATTAACAAATTAAAATGAATTATGTCTAAAACAAAATAGTAATATTAACAACTAGTTATAAGCTAAAAAAAAATTGACTAAAATTCTATTAACTTGAAAATTAAAGCAGACACTCTCCAATTAGTAGAGGAAATAAGATATCTAGGTTTTATACTGGACAGTACAATTTGTTTAAATAATCACTTTGAATATATCAAAAAGAAAATATCAAAAAAATTATTTTTCTTTTCTAGATCCTCTACAAATTTATATATTCCAAATGGAATACTTATCTATATTTCAATAATTCAACCACATATTGATTATTGTGCATCCCTAAATTATTTACTTGATTTGAACAAAATAAATTATTTACAAAAATTGCAAAAGAGGAGTATGCGAATAATGCTTCAATGTAACAGATATACACCTATTGCTGTTATGTCATCAATTTTGGAAAGGATATCTCTATCAAATAGACTGTTCCACAGGCCCGTGTTGTTTATATATAAAATTATTGACTCACTTTTACCATCATACTCTAATGAATTTATTTGTTATTCAAATCAAGTCCATTTACTTAATACGAGAAACAATAATAATTTTCACATAATCAGAACTAATTATAAAAAACTATGATTTCTTTGTTCTTTAAAGGTTGTTACCAATTGCCAACTGCCAATTGATATCAAAAATTGTCCAACTCCTATAATGTTTAAATTTAAATTACTTAGTCATTTAAAAAAAAACTTAATGTAAATGCTTCAATTTTGTTATTATTTATTTAGTTTAGAAGGTAGTCAAATAATTATTGAGGTATATATTGTCCCCTTGTGCCTAGATTATATTTATGTGTATATCAGTAGAGTTGGCAAATCGGTCCGCAAGTCACGGCCGGTGCCAGGTAGAGAAATAGCCAAATACGTAAGCCAGACTTGTTTACAACGTAATTTAGTCCTCTGCGTTGTATTGTTGATAATTTTATTTGTTGTAAAATTTCGAGATCGAAAAAAAATCATGAATAATATACTTCCTTATATTAGGTATAAAAAAGTAAAAAAAATGGCGTGCCTTTAACAACACAGTTTGTGTTCGAGTTACTCTTAATGCTGATTACCCGTGATGTTCCGCTGCACATACTCGATAAGCAACCATTTCAGGAGTTCTAGAATAAATACAACCCAAGATGACGTTACCAAGTCGCACAACATTGCGTAACTATGTACCAACTGTAAGCGTGTAAATAAGATCAGATGTGCATTAAAAAATACACGGCTGTGGTTATGTGTTGACGAGACGACAGATTGTAAAAATAATTATATTTTAAATGTTATAGTACTTGTACTCGACCCTCTTAAACCGATATTTCCACTGTTACTAGCTAGCAAAAGACTAACTGAGTGTACTGGTCAAACAATTACGCGGGTGGTGCTGGAGACGTTAGAAAAACTTGACCTGTCAAAATGTTGCTGTTTGTGACCGATGATGCTGCGACAATGCGTTTGGTAGGTAATTCTCTTCAAGAACACGGTTGTATGTTGATGCATGTTACGTGTAAAGTGTATGTTTTACACCTTGTGGCAGAAACTATTCAACAAGGTTTTCCAGAGGTAGATGCATTAATAGCAAGTACAAAAAATGTTTCTTAAATCTCCTAAACGTCTTCGCGCATTTCATAGCGGTATTCCCTAACCAACACAGCCGATTTTTACACGTTTGGGAACATGGTTGAGGGCAGCTTTTTATTATGCTGAATATTTACAACAAATAAAAGCTGTGATACTGCAGTTCAATCCAGACGAGGCTGCAACTATTAAGGAAAGCCAGGCGAAATTCGAAGCTGTTTCTGTTGATACGGCTTTTAAAATTATTCACAAGAACTACAAAGGAATACATGACGCCATAGAAAACTTGCAAAACAGTGCATTGTCGTTAGCAGAGTCACTGCAAATAGAAGACGAAATAAATCGACTACTACACTTTATAGGTGACGCAAAAAAATGAGCCCGTTAGAGAAAAGTTCACACCTGTGTTAAAACAAGACACCAGTTTTACCAGATTAACACAAATTTGTGATGGAACTGATGGTGCATTTGCATATCCGTTAAGTGAGTTCAAAGACTATTTTAAGTATGCTTGTATTACATCAATAGATGTTTTACAGATCTTTTCCAGTTTGTGATAAACAAGCTAGTTAAGAGGTCAAGTTGTGCATACATTGCTATAAATTGTAACAGTATAATGCTTTCATTACTAGTTAATTTCTTTTATTATACTTATGATGCGTACGCCTATGTCCTGGGACGTATTTTTGCCAAATCTATTTATCAGTCACGTTTGGTTTTGCTCAACTGTAGAAATATTATACGTGCTGATTTAGAAAAACAATTAATTTTATAAATACGACTTGCATGCCACTTACAAGTCAGTTAACAATATTCCCTATAGCTAATAAATTCTCTTGTTCAACTCAGTTTTTAGTATATCAATTGTAAAAGTAATCATTTCATATTTAATAAAGAAAATTATTTTTAAATAGTGGATTAGTGAATCTCGAATACAATATGTATATAAACAACAGTTTTTAAATAAGAACAAAACAAGGGAGATCAGAATAAAGCTCGGCAAATTTAATTGGTAGTATTATACTGAAGTGTTGCAGTGACTGTAGTAATTTAATAACGTTCGCAAAATAATTCGAATGAACTTATATAAACATGGAAACAATGCTGGGTGCACAATATTGCCACATTGTTTTCCCTCAGCGCTCACAATGTAGTTGATTAATACTAAAGACAAAAGATAACTCATTAGTCCCACATCAATGTGAAAATGGACATTATCTTTATTTCACACACGATTTTATGTAAAAAGTCTTTAATTTCTAGAAGCTTAGCGACTATACAGTTATTTATTTCCTTTTGGGTTTAAAATTTCAACCCACGGTTCTATATATAAAAGGATAGAAACAAGGAGAAACGTGGGAGTATATATTACAATTATTAATTAATAAGGCCTTGATTTTATTATAGGGTATACCATACAATTGTTGGCAGTGCGACGGTGATTGGCATTGTCGACAAATAGTTACGATTTTTAAAAGTCCTGCTTTACTGAGAGCCACTATAAATTTCTCTGGTGATTCTATATACATCTATTTAAAATAGACTAAAAGTTGGCATTATTATGTTTGTAGCTAATCTTTTAATAAAATGCCGTGTACAGTTGTGTTACTCATGGTATCAATGTGAGTGAAATCTTAGAGTAAACGATAAGGAGAGTGAATCGGTTGATGAATGATATATCAGTGTGTCACTAAATTAATTAGGTTTGGTAAGTTGCTTTGCATTTATAAAGATGTTAGTAAATTAAATATTGTAGACTAAAACTTAAATTGTAACGGGAAATAATTTAATATAATATGCCAATTACTGTATTCTTGTAAGAGGCTTAAAACAGTTATTAGCATATTGCCAATAGTGCCAATGACTGTATTGACAGTTATTTGTTGAAATCAGTCATTTGCATATCCAATTTAGATATGACAATCACTGTAAATCATAGTGCTAATCACAATACTCCTTAACATTAATTAAACTTTTTTTTTTAAATTATTAAGTATTAAGATATTTAAAAACATTTTCAAATTATACCTAAAATAATAAAATTGAGATTGAAGAATGATAGGTATAATAAGTTTTTTTTGTAATGGTGGTGAGATTAGTTTTCAATTATGTCTGAAAAATAACAGAGTTTTGAAAACCCGGTGAATCCAAAAAGTATATAAAGTTGATCAAGCACAGGCAAAATCCACACTCACTGTAATGTTTTCATTTTCCGCATCAGGTAAAACGTTTCCATCTATGAGAATTACAAGAGAATTCCTGATGAGATAGTTAAATCAGTACCAGATGATTGGGGCATTGGGAAAACCGATACCAGATAGATGAAAGCTGAAGAATTTTATGAATATGTTGGCAATATATTTGATCTATTCCTGGTAAAAAATAACATTACGTTTCCTCTAATATATTTGGTAGATGGTCATAAGCCTCATTTTACTTATAATTTAAGTAAACTGTGCACTGAACTACAGATTATTCTGATAGCTCTTTATCCTAATGCTAATTGGATATTATAACCAGCCGATATTCAGACCAATAAAATCGGATTGGAGAAAATCTGTTCTTAGTTGGCATAAAAAGTATCCAGCTGAGACAAATTTACAATGGTTTTGAAAAATACAGTCGATAAACTACACTGAAACTAATACAGATGATACGAATGTAGCTAAAAAAGAATCGGAGAATTTTAATCAAAATTATGTTGCAAATGAAATAACTAAAATAATTTACAGAAAAGATAATGACACTATTGAAATTGATATTAACGGTGATGAAGACTTATTAGGTTTGATAAATGCTACAAGTAATATTCCTATAGAATTATTTGGACGTCAAGAAAATGAAGTCAGTTTAACTTCAAGCAATGTGATAATAGAAAGTAGTACAGATAGTAACAGAAATTTGACTGATATATTACTATGGCCAAAAACACCAATAAAGAAAGGCAAAAGGAACACGGATAGAGAACACTTTGTAATAACTTCAACTGTGTGGAAGAAATGGAAAGAAGGAATAATTAAAGAAAAAGAAGTAGTGAGAAAAAAGAACAAAGGAAATTAAAGCTACTGATAAAGAAAGAAGAACAAGCCTGAAAGAAAAAAACAAATAAGACGAGAAATTGTACAACTAAAGCGAAGAAACAGAACACAGTTAGCTTATAAAAAAATGAGAAGTACCTAAATGCTATTTCAAAAGAAAAGATTATTAAGGAAATAAGAGTCGTTTCTAATATATTGCTCAATACAACGGACATTATAGTTACTCCACCTCATACTGAAAATACTTCTGTTCGAGTTAGAAATAAAAAGCCAATCACAAAAAAATTATTTGGTGATTATGAAGAGGAAAAAGACTTAAAAGATAATCTAATAACACAGCCCCACAAAAAAAATGTTCTGACCTAGCAACGAGACGAGTATATCCTTATGTATTTTTGATCGCTGATTCCGATTCCGGGGTCAAAAAAAGTCGTACACCCCCAAAAAAAAATTTTAGAGCCAAAAAACACTCCCTGAATAGGGTATATATGAGATAACGCTCTGAAAATGATTTTATCAGTTTAATCAATCGTTTTGTTTAATATTTTCGGGAAAAATTGAATGTATTACGATAAAAATAAAGGCGAATTGCAGCGTTCACCCTATCGGTATGAAACGCACCACCCTCATCTGCCATCAAACCAATTGATACCCATGGTAAATCTGACAGAATATTACAATATCCTCTATCAATTATGATGGAAATCCTATAGATGTCCTTAACTGATCAGTGATCAATTATGGATATTCTGCCACTATGGATGTCTAAATATAAAATCCTATGGATGTTCATAATAGTGAAGTTATGGATGGCCCGGCAGTATACGATAGATCCCCAAATATAGAAATCTTAAGGATGAATAGCCATAAGTTATCCTGTACAGTTTTCCAAAGGATATCCAGATAAGGGCCATTTTTCTTTATATATCTACTAACTTCTATCTTCTATTAAATGCAACAAAATAGTCCTAGATGGTATGGATTATAAATTGCTGAGAGTCAGTGGTCACACGTTATGTAATACGCGGTTTATAAATTCCAAACTGCAAGCTTTTTAAAGACAGTGATGTCTGCCATTGTTGGCGGTGATGATGAAGCTTCAATCAGTGGTGGTTTTGCACAAATTTAATCAACTCTTCATCAGCAGCATACAGGATGATCTCTAAGGGGTTACAGAGAATTTTTTTTACTTCATTATATTTTTATCGAGTTAATTTTACCTCTTTTTATTTATAAATACATTTTTTGTACTTTAATTATTCAGTTTGATCCATATTAATTCCACTTCTGTCACGATTTGGATATCCAGTACCTAAAGACATCCCAAGAACATATGAAAGTAACACGAAACGAAATCGGAATTAGTAAAGTTTGATTCGTGTTTTGTCTTTCAGCACTGCCCCAACCTCAAGTCATTTCTTTCTGGATATCTTACAATGTTACAAATATGAAACTGTACCGGTGATAAAAGATTCGTACCATACGATTCATCGGATAGAATCGTATCATTTGTACAAATCTTACAAATGCGACACATCTCTAAATTGTAACAGTTTGACCTGTACGTCCTGGAGATATCCTGAAAAATTTAAAAAGTTATCCTGAAAATATATTTATAAACCATGTTTAACTTTCTCCAGTGGATAACTTTCTGCTGATTGGGACGTTGGAAGTTTAAAAGACAATTTGCGTTCTTTTTCATTCTTCACCCTTAAAATCATTATATCGGATTGAAAAAAAAACGAGTTTTGGATCGCACCTTAGTTGATTTATCGATATTTTTCAAACCTAATTATTTTTTTAAAAAAAAAAAAAAAAAAAAAAAAAAAAAAAAAAAAAAAAAAAAAAAAAAAAAAAAAAAAAAAAAAAAAAAAAAAAAAAAAAAAAAAAAAAAAAAAAAAAAAAAAAAAAAAAAAAAAAAAAAAAAAAAAAAAAAAAAAAGAAGGGAGGAGAAAAAAAAAAAAAAATATAAAAAGGGAGGAAAAAAAAAAAAAAAAAAAAAAAACAAAAAAGTAGAAGAGGGGAGGGGGGGGGGGGGGGGGGGGGGGGGGGGAGGGGGGAAGGGGGGGGGGGGGGGGGGGGAAAAAAAAAAAAAAAAAAAAAAAAAAAAAAAATTTATTATAAAAAAAATAATAGGAGAAAGAATTTGGGTGGGAGGGATTTTTGTTAGGGAAAGAAAAAAAAGGGAGAACAAAACAAAAAAAAGGGAGGAGAAGAAAAAAAAAAAAACAAAACAAGGGGGAGGAGGAGGGGGGGGGGGGGGGCCCCCCCCCCCCCACAAAAAAAAAAAAAAAGGGAAAAGCGCCCCCCCCCCCCAAAAAGCAAAGAATTTACGGAAAGGGGGAAACAAAAAAAAAAAAACAAAAAAAAATAAAAACCCAAAAAAAAAAAAAAAAAAAAAGTTTTAAGTGTACTGATATATTGGTATAGAGATGGCCCAATTCAATTGTTCCCTTATCCACCCTATACACATATTTAATTTATAGAACACTGAGTGCCAACTGTCTGCAAAATGGATTGGTTTCCCCAAGTGAGTCAGGCGTGTATCACATCTGGATGCAAAAAGAGTTGCTAAAGGCTTGCAGTTGTAACAAAAAAGAAGCTTAGTTGTACCCCACTGTTGTGTATTAAAGATTTCATTAGTTATTTACATAATTTTGTTAATTTTCCATTAAAATTATTGTTTCTGTTAATTACCAAGTCTTTCCTTCTCAAGGCATATACAAAATTACAGTCACGTCAACGGTGTTGTAATCGTGAGTGTATTAATGAAGTATGTCCTGTTCCTTCTCAAAGCATTACAATAACAACTATTTTCCAACGTTCGTTTCATGGTTATCCATCAAATATAGACAATACTGGTTAATGATTAAATTAATCGATAAAGAATTTTATCACATTTAAATGTTTTTCCTAAATATCAATAGTTTTCGAGAAAATTACAAAAAAAAAAGTAAAAAATATAACTAGGATATGACAGCCTAAATTTGACCAGCCGCCTCTGCAGTCACTCAACTTGTTAAAATCCCAAATTTTATTTAGGATTAAATACATACAGTAAAAAAATGGCAAAACAATACTAACAACATTTTATTATGACTTCCAATATTAATATAAACATCACTGAGCAAAAGTTATCTGAGGCTACACTGTACGTTGTCCTGGAGTGTCCTGGTTCTTGGCTGGAGACGCCAGTAGGAACAAACACGGCGGTGAAATAAAGATGGAAGGATCTGGGGACTGTCGGGAGGCTTCTCGTACACACACAACGTCTGCCTCTTGGTAATAGTGATCAGTAATCACTAGAGCCCGTATCTCGGATGATATTTCCAGAGAGGGATTCTGAATGACACGATACTAGTAATTCTTCTATGTCATCGTCATAATTAGTAAACTATTTTATCATCAGTTGCAAATCATAAAAAAACAGTTCTCTAGTACCTTTGTTAAAGACATCGGTCACTAACTATTATTGCTACATAAGCTGAAACACCGTTAAATAAAAAAGTTTTATTTTATAAACCACAGTGAAAATCCATCCAAACGTTTATTGAGATGTTTATGTTTCCTCAGCAGAAGCGCTTCTTTCCGCTCACCGTGCTGTAAAAGAGGTCTGTGTACCAACAAATTGCCGTCTACGTAAGATCCTGGGCTGCATTTAATATTAGTTCGATCTCGGCTGTAATAGACGGAATCACTCGTGTACTGCAATGAAGAGCAGGTTCTCGGGACAAATCGTACAGCTATCATCCATCTCCTGTCTCTCTCGCCGGCCAGGTTGGGTTAGCTGGTGTCTTACAGTAATGAAAGGATGATTCATTACAAGATATAAAAATGTTTATAATTTACTATTACCCTTCATGCCTCTCCTAACTTCTACTTCAATGTCATCAGAGATACAGGCTCCAATAATCACTACTGCAGCCATTAGACTTCGTTAAACAATGGCCACATATAAGAATCTTATTCTTTCTTACAATAGCTACTTTTAAGTTATTTTTCACTTCAAGGTACCTGCGATGCTTTCCTACTGTGCACCTTCACACATCTCTCTGTTTCTCCTTTCATATACGACTTTATCCTTTCACGTTTGAAATAAGCCTTCTATATAGTTTTAAAATTTTGATAGTTTTGACGGATAACACTGTACAGTTTACACGCAGCATGGAAGCTAATTATTCGGCCGGCATATTCAGTAACAGCAGACGCGCTAGAGTTTTTGATTGCACTTCGGCTCCTTTCGGATTTTCAGTAATGGCTGATATTCCGCGGTTGTTCGACTTGATACGGTAGACGTACTAGGTACTTGACGATAGCAGCTGAACTGATATCTTTTCCGTAATTTGCTGATGTATAAAAATGGATTTATTACCAGATAATTATAATTACAAGAAATTTGATGATAAGAATATCGTTAGATGTAATTTAAAATCAAAAACCGATGTTGAGGTAAGTTTCAGTTAATTAATTATTGAATTTAATGGGCATATTTCAACAAATAATATGATACTTAGGCGCATTTACAAAGTGTGGTGATAAGGGTGATTAGTTGTCCTATAACTCATGTGTCCCAGCCGAGACTTAAACTCCAATTAATTATTTGTAAAAATGTCTTGTGATTTTTTGCCGGTTTTGATATTTTTGTTTTTACAAGGATTTTTTTAAATTAATAGTTTCTTAATATTATTGTATGAGTATTTAAATCGACATTCTAACTTGTTCAATTGTTTTAGTAGAACTGGGTACGTGAGCTAGAAAGTTTAAAAAAAGAGACATGGACTATTGTAAAAACATGGTTGGATAAGGATAAAAAGCAGGTACGAAATTTATTTAAAAGAATCTACAAATGCCATAGAAAAACTAAGACTAATGTTGCAGAAGCAAGGAAAAAAACCCGAAATTTAAATTGTCCAGCAGAATTAATTATTACAATAAAAAAAATTATCCCAGGATCAAAACCAACCATTTCGGATCCTTTACTTCCTGACTGGCCATGTGTAATCAATTTAAAAACTCTCACAATCACAGACTTCTGTGCGCAGACAATTTAAGCGAGAGACCTCTAGGTCTGGAAGCAAAACAAAATGATTCTACAATTATTTGAAAGGGGTCATTCTGTTAGTTCAGCTTATCATACTTTTTGTATGAATATGATGGGAGAATTAGGTAACGAATACGAAAATCATCTTTTAGGCAGACATAATATTCCTACAAAAAACTGACGTTCAAACACTTTGGAGAAAACATTTTAAAGATAACTACGGACCTCGAACAGGCGAAGGTATGTTATTACAGTTAGAAAATTGTCTTAAAGTAGCTTCTGAAGCCAATAACACTTTATATAAAATTAATTATCAGGAAGGAGACTATTGTGTTGCCATTTGTACCCCTATAATGCAAAGAGCGGCAAAGTTGCCACAATCTTCTGAAATTATGTTTGTGGATGCGTCAGGAAATTGTGATGTGCAAGGCCATAAAGTCTATTTCTTTTTAACGCAGTCAGCAGCTGGTGGCATTCCTTTAGGCTGTATATTAAGTAGCAGTCAAAAGGCAGAAGTTTTCCCCTTGGGTGTAGATGCTCTGTTTGAAATCCTGCCCATTAAGGTAGCTCCTTCAGTTATAATAACTGATGACGATTTAGGTGAGCGTAATGTCCTCAAATTATTTTGACCCGATTCTACCTTCCTTTTATGCTCATTCCACGTTTTAAAGGCGTGTTGGAAGTGGATTCAAATGTCTAAAAATGGGATTCCAAAAGAAGACTCTCAAAAAGTATACGCAATATTTCGCAATATTCTCAACAGAAGAAGAATTAAATAATGCAAAAAAAGCAGTTCGAACAATAATTTGATGCAGCTATCTGATTTTATAATAAATAATTTTGAATGTTATTATAAGCAAAGGCTTTTAGATGTGATTTTAAATACAGTATCAAAATCTACAAAATTACGATATACTCATGATGATCAAGATGTTTTACCGTCAAATATTGTCAAAACAGGTAACTTGGAGTTTAGCATAACCTCTTCTAAAGATAAAAATGTTACATACATAGTTGATATGATGTCTTGCAAATGCAGTTGTTATGTGGGATACAATTGAAAACACTACAAGCATCAGGCTGCTGTAGCAAAGAAAGAAAATATTATTTCTTGTATGAACACATTATCTCTTGATATGAAATTCAGGCTTTATGAATTAGCGTGTGGGGGAAAATCCAAATCCTGAAATATTTCTTCCACTTCAAGGAGACAACGTCAATAATTTAACTACAAGCCAGCCTATTCAATTGTCCAATACTATTACTGAATCCACTTCGGTATGTAAAGGTGAAGCGAGTGGAAGTTCCGCGTGCATTGAAAATATTAATGTTCCTACGGTTAAAGACGTTAATGCTTTAAAGGAAGATTGGAAATCATTTTCTGATGAAATTTTGACACATCCTGATAATGATCCAATAACCTTTTATTTCCACTTTCCTAAAAAACAGGCAAAAGTGTGCTAAAAGTAATAATTCCCTTATATCAGATAGCCAAGCAGCTATAAAAGCTCTTGGCTCCTACCGGTGTAACTCCAAAACGGTATGGAACTGTCAGAAAGCTCTAAATCATTTGGGCAAGAACAACAAAGTGACTCTGGTCTGGATACCCGGCCACTCTGGTATGGAAGGTAACGAAATAGCGGACTCCTTAGCCAGAGAAGGAGCGGGATCACGATTCATCGGACTAGAACCAATACTTGGCATATCTTCAAGTACGACCAAGATGGCTATCTCAACCTGGGCTGAAAGGCAAACTCTCCAGTATTGGCAAGAGTTACCAGGATTAGTTCATTCGAAGGCGTTTATAAAATACCCTTTTTGAAATCGAGAGCTAAGAAACTTTTAGAGTTAAACAGGATAAACCTGAAAACTCTAACAGGCCTATATACTGGGCACTGCCGACTGAACTATCATCTGCATAAACGGCCTAGCGGAAAACGCCGAGTGCCGTCTATGCCTGAAGGATGATGAGAAGGCAGACCACATCTTATGCACCTGTCCCGCTGTGGAGTGGATCCGATTCTCAATATTTGGCAAAGGGCAACTGCTGCCAGAGGATCTGGACACATTCTCACCCAATAAAGTTATCAGTTTCATTAAGAGACTGAACTTATTGGGTGAAATATAATTAGGCGTGAGCCACAATAGGCCTGTTGATGGCCGCAGTGGAGGGTCTACTGAGACCCACTCACAACAAACCTAACCTAACCTAACCTATATCAGGGTTGCATAAATCTTTTAAGTACCAATGAACAACTCCCAAATTCAAACGTCTAGGTGTAAGAAAAGGAAAAATGATAAGTGTACAGCCAACAAGTGCTGCTAGCAGAAAATCTGCAATGGGTGGCAAAAAAACATTCCTCAGCTGGTAGAAAGGTTAAAAAGCTTGGTAAATAGAAAGTCTAAAGCACCCCATTTTCTACAAAAATGTGTTAATATGAATATCGGAGTAGGTGAAAATAAGTTTATAAAATGATCCGTATTTTAAACATTACGTTGGTTTGTTATTTTTTTCAATAAATACATAGAGGTACTCTTATTATCAAAAAATATAAAATAAAAAATAAAATATATATTTTTATGCAGGTATTAATAAATGGATTACTAAATAAGAAGTTGTTTTTTTTTCGTCAGTGTCAAATACATTAAGAAGCAATTTTTAAACGCAATGTTTACCTATTTGGATGCTTATCTCAAGGTAACAAACAGCAGACGTTCTAGACCTAGACCGTCTGCTGTTACTGTCGCCGCCGAAACCTGTTCGGAAATCTAGCGCGTCTGCTCTTACTGAATATGCGCCCCGGTCTGAGTAAAGGATTGAATAATGAGATAAATAAATGCCGCAACGTATTGGCTTTAGTAATAAAATATAATCTACACTCCTCTCTTTGAAACTTACTGACGAAATCACAGACCGGCGAGCTAATTTCGCGAGCAAATAATCGTGGACGATTTAGCGACAAATAAATATTTCAAATACATTACAGCAAATTAAAGCGGCCATACCGGCACAAAACATTAGTGACAAATTACTTAGCGAGTAAGCGTATGGTTCTGAAGAATTCTGAGCAATTTTTAGTTAGTTTTGCGCCGCAACTACACTAACATGGCTTTCTCAGTACGTCTTTAAGTTTTGTTCAGTAATAAGACAAATGTGTCTACAGACATTATAAGGTACTAGAAAAACCTGTTTGAATATGTTCGTAATTATTTGTACAAATGATGAAACTCTCCACACGTCCTTTTTAAATGTTTCCTTAACCGCCTCTCAAGTCACCGAAGTAACTCTCAGAAAATCCTAGGATTCTGTGTTGAGTAAAGAGAGACGAGGCCTTAACTACATCTAGGGCATCGACAATTCTCTCCCATCTTAATCCGAAACAAATTATAAATATTTCTAACTAGCTATGGGATAGATTCCAACCATCGATAATCGGTACCGAGTAAATTACTATAAACGCTTTATGCACTCAGCTACCATGCTATACCTATTAATGGGATGTAAACCATACTGTCTTTTGCGCTTGACAAAAAAAGTTGGGAAACAATTCGTCTTCCAAAAGAAGAGCAACTCGATATGCTCGCGATATACTCGTGACATTTTTAAAACTAAATGTTAATCGCTTTAATTTGAAGAGAATGTCACTTTTCTCTCACTATATTGTAGTCCACGATTTCTCGCTCGCCATAAATCGCTGGCGAGTCTAACCAAACCCTAAATCACACAACGATCTATGCAAAAGTCCGTGAGCGCTCCCCACCGTATATCTATCTCATTGTTCCATTATTTACTAGAACCGGGGCACACAATTTGCTTCCAAACTGTTTAAAAAAAGTGTGACTATCAAATATATTCAGAAGAATTTAACAAATAATTTATACAGAACGTGTGCTTTCTTTTTATCTAATAACACAAAATATAAAACTAGTCTGTTAAAAAAAATTGACCTTTATATTAGTTAAAAATTATGCTAAACGACACTGTATAACTGAAAGATAAAATAAAAGTGAAAGTAATATATAAGCGATATGATCGTTTTTATGATAAACGGCATATTAAATTTAATATCACAACGATATCTTTTTCAGTCGTTGTAGAAGGAAAAGTGATAGAGGGGATTTTGAAGTAATCTGTAAGTAACATCAAAACGTCCGAACTCGAAATATTTTGCAATGGGATTAGATTTGTATTATGGATCTGTATTATAATAGGTCATTATATTAGATGTGATTAATGTGCTTTTAGTCAATTAGGCAGAACCGGACGAACATTAACTCATTTGGATAATAGTATGACAATGCATATTTTATGAATCATGAAACTCAGAGGAATTGATACAATGCGAATATGATCAGCTATTAATACGGTTATTGTTACAAAAATGATCGATTGCGCCATTCGTGGATATATCCTGCAGACTAAATTGAAATTTGCTGTCAGGAATTGTATCAATTATTCCTATAAATTTTGGAGTAGAATTAATTGTTTGTTGTCAACAAATATTACCTCGAATAATACTAGCGATATATCTACCAAGGATTGTATAGTTTCAATACCATGATAACTAAAATATTCATAAACGATTAACGTTAATTGTACTATCAATTATAATTAATTTTCGGATCCAAACCATACACTTTAGAGTTAACAGGGGAGCTATAGTTCTGACTATTATCTATTAAGTCTACTTTATTGTATAGGTATAGAAAAAGGGGAACAAGAAGAATACAGGACCATAAATACAAAATATACAAGGCAGCTAGACAGCTAAGATTAGATGAAAATATCAGAAGGATTCCTAAAAGAAATGTATTCAACGCTTGTATTCACCAAGCGACTGAGGGAATAAAATGCGATGCGAAACAACAAGTAATTTCCTCCATGTTCCATCATCAAGTTTAGAAATGTGCAATGGAATGAAGCCAATAACAGCAAACTTCTGTAAATTATACACAAGCATTTCTAACCCATCATCACTAACTCTCGGATTTACGAGTAGCTTAGAACACATATCTCCCACTCCATCTTCGCCTAAGTGATCTACCTAATGTATCAGGCTACAAGGCGTTTCCATACCTTAATTATACAGAAACTGAAAACGGAACCTTTCCCCGAGCAACCACCGAGAGGTGTAACCCAGCGTCGTGCCTAGTGTGTGCGCTCCTGTTAATATGTCCGTATGGTTTGACCTCTAATTGTCACAGATAGATTGCAATTATACGTAATCGATAGTAAATTTCAAGCTTTACAACTTCATTTGAAGATTTTCCTCTATTGTGGTCTGTTAAAGCAAAAATGGTGTAAGAATTCGAATTTTGCTCTAAAAGCAGCAAAATGCTTATACTAACCGGCCGGTGGTCTCCTAAAATACAATCATAGTGCCTCACTCTATGGATTGGAATTAAAGGCTTCATCTTTAAGAACCAAATAGAAATAGAATCAGCACTGGAGGTCTATTAGTACTATAAAATGCATATAAATACTAAAAAAGTTTATTTGCGACATATCACGTGCCCCTGGTTTTGTGTAATTTGTTATGTTTTTAAAAAAATAAAGATACCACTATAGAGACAAATAATAAAGACAAGTTTGTAACGTTTTAGGTTTTCATATTATTGTTTTAATGAATTATACAAACAATACAAAAATGGTAAAAATTCACTAATCACCGCAAAATTTGCCAGTGATTAATTAATTAGAATTTTTCTCTTTTTTAACAAATGCGTTCTAAATCTAGACTTATTATTGATCTTTATGGCACCTAGTGTTTTAATTTTTCAAAAAAACCGGAACGGCGGCAATTGGTATTTATGTATATTTGGCTGCACTAAAAATGACAAAGACTACCCACCCTCATAGCAATAATTTATAGGTCGTAAACGATTTTCCATTTCCGAGAAAATTGCGTTGCTTCAGATAAATAAACATTTTGAGAAACTGAAATTTGGTTACGCCAGTGGTTTTAGTAAAAGGTATATTTATATTTATTATGATAACAATACCGCGTCATTCTTATTTCTGTTATATCCGTTAATAAATAAGTAATAATAACAAAGCAACAAATTTTATTTATCTTTCTCCATTTAAGAACCCCAACAAAGTGAATCGGCGCTTACCTGAAAGAGCGGCTGTTTTGAAAGTAAGTTATGAATAAATAATGGAACAAAGCCTCCGTTCATATCAGTAAACATATGTAGGAGCCATCTGCATATAAAAGAGTTCTATGAGGATTTTATTGGTTGTTGGGTATTTTTTTCACGTTTGGGAGTAATACAATAAAAATAAGGTATTGCAAACATTTTAGAATTTTATGGCATGTACGATTGCAGTTTTATGATCTTTTTTAATAAAAAAGCATATTTGCTAACCGTACTTTTTTACTGGTTCTTTAGGTGTTAAATTTATAAAGGAACAAAATAACATATTCCTTTATTTGCTAGCGTGTCATAATGACAACATTATGAACGTCAATTAGAATATCAAAATGACGTATAGTTTCTGACTGAATACCATAGTATAGTAAACCTGTAATGGTGCTCAGTACAGTACAGTATTGAATTCGTTAATTAGAAGCAAAACCAGCCAACGCAAAATCTTGAAAAAAATGTATTTAAATTAATCGCAGAATTTAACGATAGAAGTTAATAATACTATACAATTATTACAATTTGACAAATTAATGCCAGTCACAGGTATCGAAAATATTGCGTTATTTTGATTACTAATTTGCATATTTTGCTGAAATGGAATACACTTTGCACCAAGAATTGCTGCTATTTTTTTCTTATTCTCAATGGACTTTTATGTATATCCCTCTGCAACACTATCGTTGTTCCAATCCCCATTGCGTTTGATGGTAAAATATCTTTTCCAGAATCTTCTAACAAGTAGGCGGAATACCTCCTGAAGCAACGGCTAGAATGTTGCTGTGGATTAGTAAGTTTCAGTGTCGGATCAGTGGCTCATAAACGGCCTACACACATTAGCCAGCCACACACGGATACTTGGGAGCGCATGATTGATATGTGCTGTTAAAAAGTCGCGCGCTGTTCAAAACTCGCGAGCAATAATGTTGATTAGTAGTGTCACGACCACAAGGTTTAGAGCTGTTAGTAGTCGGCGCGCGTACATACGTGCTTTGTGTGCCTTTGCCGACAGACATTCGCTATAGAATTTCGACTTACTTTTCGATGTGGGTGAAGTAGGTACTAAAAATAATTTTGTAATGTACTAAGTAGCTATTAGCAACTATAATATGAAGCAGACTTAAGAGGAAATCTTACGAATGTAGGGAAAAACGGTTAGTTTTACGTACTATTGATTATTTTCTGCTAATTAGTTTTAAAACGCCTATAAATGGATACACTTTATAAATGGTTTAAATTACAAAACAGCTACCTAACTTCATTTTCGCATACAAATTTGATATTTAGGGATTTATTTAAATTAATTGGTACATGAAACAGCTATAGTTCAGTAATACATAATAATATTTATGCAAAGTATGTAATTTCAGTCATTTTATGTGCGTTCCATGAGTGTATTTGAGATTCTGAGATTTGCTCAATTTTATTTTACTGTTTTTTAAGACTGGTATTTTCGAAGTTTTCAGATTTCAAAAATATTGCATGTCATTCCAAATTCTGCCTGATATGGAACACTTCTAGCATACTGACAAACACTATTCTACGTGAGACTACAAACTGCCGTCAAAACTCGCGCGGAAATCTTGACCGTTTGTGACGAGTGATGGTCCTGACGTGACGTGTGCCATTCTAGTCCAGAGCTTCGAAACATCCCGGCTTTGCGTGCGCTTCAAACTCTCCGTACGTGGCTAGCTATTAAAACATGTTGCGATGCCATACATTGACTCCGACGTTTCATGAAACTTGCATAAGTTTTTGTTCGCCTTTACATGACCGATCCTTGATAATTTGTGAATTGATGCTGTTGCTTGAAAAACGTTTTTGAAAATATTTCACTATTTGCCAACACCAGTTGTGGTTCACTTTCTTTCTCAATTTTGTTTATATTAATAATGCATATTTTATAATCTATTTGTACAGTTAATATCATACGTTTTAACATTTAACCAGTCAACGATTTAACTTAAAATATTCGGTGAGAATTTCATACTGGTTAACACTGTATATTGAAAATCTATATGTTAAGTTTTTTATAAAATTCCTGTGCTATCTGAGAGAAAATAAATTTATTTATCATTCTGATTCTGAGTCTAGTAACTTATTATTATCAAACAGGTAAAAAAGGGGTAAATAACAATATAATGCATTTAAAAATGACATGGTAATTAAAGTTCATAAATATTTTGCCTGATAAATATGTTTGGTATAACAAGAGCAGCGCGATAAAAACTAATTCTTCTTGTAATGGCATTGATACAAAGTTAGACATTAGATATTAAGTCAAGTCTGAGATGACACCATTTTGAGAGACCTAAATTATTTAAATTAAAACTATAGGTAAATTTCATATGTTTAACTTTTGATTTTATGAATATTATTTTGATATAATTTGCATTACTAGACCATGCCGCCATTTAAAATAATTATATTTTATATTTCAGGCCTTTACGTTTGTACTTTAAATTTGTACTTTTGTACGTAATTTATATTGCACTTTTTACGTAAAGTCACATCGTTACGAGAAAAACTAATGATAACAGTTGGCTCTGGCTTATTTGTAAAGTTATACAATCATATGCATTGGAGGCATTTCTATTTACATTGGTGGCAAAAAAATACAAAAAAAGTAAGGGGGAAATATACTGATTAAACCGAATCTTAGAAAGGTGAGCTAAAATGAATTAGGTAATAATTAAGAACAAACTTCAGGATTGGTTATGTAAGTACCAATTTAACATTTTTTTCATCCTGGACATATCTAAAACCAGAAGAAAACCAGTGTAGGTAATCTCCTTTTTATTTGCTTCAGTGATATGTCACTTTTATAAGTAAAATTGCCCATTCTTTGTAAAAGATTTCAAACAATTATAATCTGTTGATACTATTACACTGTAGCAACTCAGTTGTTTTCTTGAGTAGTGCTAAAAGTAAGATGATGATAAAGAAAGGTCTATCAATAACTAATTAATGTTACATGCAACTTCAACTTATCTAATTTTTTTTATTTGTTCATCTATATTTAAACAACTGTCAAATTGTCACTATAACATAAATGAGGATATCCTCTTAGTATAAAATTATAATAATAATTCTTGCTGTCATAAAATATTTTTTTATATACCTTTGTTCAACGGTGAGTCCTCAAGTCACTTATACATAATTGTAATATACATATAATAATTAATTCCAAATTACGTAGTAACATAATATTTGTTTAATCAGATAAGAAGTTGCCTATTATTATTTGTGTGTTGTTTTGTACCACCCAATTTTTCTTTGTCAATTTTGCATTAGCTGGCGCCCCCTACTTAGTAATCAAATCAAAAATCCACCGCCTAAACTCACGATTAATAAAGCTGCCGGTCGCATTATGTAAATTAAGAAAAGGTTATACAGTATTGTTATCAATAGTGGAGGTTATATTAACTATAAATTATTTATTGGCTGCTAAAAATTTGTGCTTATATTTTCCGACAAGATCTTTAGATGCTTTGTTTCTTAAATTATTGTCTGAATATATTTTACTTTTATTATTCCGTAAACACAGGTTTAATCTATATATATATTTATAAATTCTTGCCAAAATTTTCTATCCATGTCCATTGTTAATACATTCAGCACATATACTGTCTACAATCGGCATCGATGCATACCTTTACACGTTAAAACTTGCATCAGAATCGAGCCATACTCTCCAACCAGGACAGTATACTGATTTCTGCATCAATACAAGCCGCTTCCAACTCCGATACGTCGATGCCAGTCTACACACACTGCAACTTGCATCATGAAACCTCGCTGCTTGCATCTCAACTAGTTTCAGTCTGTGCATTTCGATCAAGACTTGAGACCAATGGGTTCCGAGTTCAATTACTGGCTAGGGCATAGATTTATAGTTGCGTTTTTAAATACCGAGACGGTAGCAAAGATGGCTAGTCACTGTCTATCTATCCCGATTTCGAGTCTCAGCTGCGGCATCTAGCAAATGTCACAGGGAATGGTTGTTGTGTGTGTGTCTGTCCTGGTTGAGTGGTGGAATAGCAATGTGGTAAACTCCGCCAGGGCATTAATATAAAAAAGTAGCTATAATTTTTGGAATATTTCCAAATATGTAAATTCCAACTGGTTGTTTTATACATCTCTGTTATTTCTATATGGGACAAAAAAACGACAACAATCGGTGTTGTGTAGATGCATCGCAGAATTTTTTCAACCAAGTTGCACCATATTCACTCCTTCAAAATTCCCAGATGTACCAAAAAAATCTCGAGCAATTTGAGTTCTCATATTGGGTAAAACAAATCGAAACATTTGGTCTTCATCTTTTACATTTTCTAAGCGTAAATCTTATATTTCTTCTCTTCTAGATGCACCACACAGTCCAATAATCATCGTCGCCTAAATAAAGAAAAGTCTACTAAATTTACTGAAAAAACATTTTTTTTACCTACATTAAAAAAAATTTATTTTCTGCTTCCAATAAAAACTTTGCGATATCCTTTTTGCTGAAAATTCTAGATTTCTTAGCTCTATATCCCGCGGACTGACGCCTCTAAAATGCAATCAGATGTATATATTTGTTAATATCAACGTTCCGTTTAATGAACAAATTTTCTGTTTTTGGCTAATTCGTGTTACCAGCAACACTTTTTCGTTCATAATGTTCTACACATTTTTATGAATACACCATTCTTCATAACCATTGAACACTCATACACTAATCGTGATTTTTCTGGTAAAAGTGAAGAAATCATATGTCATTTCTTCTACATTAAAAGGCAAACTTATATGCGAATTGCTTATTTCTTGGGGAAATTACCTTACAAAACCAATGAAATTAAAAACAGATAAACTTTCGAACTTTTGTTTGTGAATAAGTAATTCAATACTAAGAAAATGGCTAAAAGAGCATAATTGGCGTTTTTGCTTTAAAACCAAATATTTTATTTTTAACTTCCTCATTAATTTAGCTGGCACATAAAATATTGTACGCAATTTCGATCACAACTAAGGTAAATGAATTCAGAAGAATGTTTTGTTACTACGTTTTTCTTTGTAGTTGTAGCCTTCGCATTGAATCCAAAATTTTCAGGGATTTTTTTAGAGACATATGTGTTTCTGTTTCAGATAATATAAAGCCGTCCTAACGTCCTTGTTTGGTGCTAATTAATTATCTGGCGACGTCATATGACAAAAACTTGTCCTTATGTTTTAGGCTTAAGATTTTAGATCAACGTCATCCTTTTATTTTATACAGGTCTTTAAGATTAACTATGCTTATTATACTTATTATAATTTATTTTTTAAAGTAAAAAATAGATAATAAGTCATGAAGACGTATAAATGGATATTATAAAGACGCCTATTTGACGTCTCTCTTTCA
This sequence comes from Rhamnusium bicolor, assembly GCA_029963845.1. Classification (NCBI taxonomy): domain Eukaryota; kingdom Metazoa; phylum Arthropoda; class Insecta; order Coleoptera; family Cerambycidae; genus Rhamnusium; species Rhamnusium bicolor. Next base: position 281,035 of record JANEYF010001924.1, on the reverse strand, counting down.
TTACTGAGAATTCTCTAAGAAATTTCATGCAGTTCCATGTCAGTTGCGTTGCTCGCGCCTCGTTCACTTTCAATGATTACACGTTTAAATATACTGCTTTAGTAAAGAAATTATGTAGATTACTCTGAGATAAGAGCATTACAGTAGGTTACTTGCATTATAAAGGGCCTCATTCACATTGAGATCTGTATCGATACATGTATCGGTACAAATCTCATTGAGATGTGTATCTAGTATCAAGTACCACATACACACTGAGACGGAATCATGATATACACACTGAAACGGAATCATGAGACTCCATTTCAATTTCAAAGGCGAAATCGAAATGTTAACTCAACCAGTGATGGTGGCAGTTGCAGTAGCACTATCGGAAGCTTTAAAGGAAAAAAGGCGTAGAAAGAGAATATGGACCAAGCAATGGTTACGTAGCTGTCTATTTGAGTATTCCTTCGATGTAGAATTCCACAAACACGGATACAATTTGTAAATATTTAAAAAGTCTTCCCAAAAGTCTCTGTCTGCCGGCATCGTTACCTGTTTCACTTTCTATTATTATTAGAATAATAATATATTGATGTATGCTAGTGCGATACAAGAAACAGACAAATACACGTTGCGACAAGTAGATATTCGTATCAGTTGCACTCGCGCGGTATCGAAGTTTCTCGATAGTGAAACAGGCGGCGATACCAGCTGATACCGATACACCGATACTGAGTTAATCAAATACATATAGAGATTTGTATCGCGATACCGATACTTGCAACATGTATCGATACAGATCTCAATGTGAATGGGGCCCTTTATTCCACAACGATGTGATGTCGCATACACATTACATAATGTCAGAAATTGTTGACGTTATTTAAACTCAATTTTGACACCAAACTATGTAATTTACACGACAGCCAGTGTACGATCAGCAACTGATCGTCATGTTTATGTCATTATAGTGGAAGTGTGAAGTATTAACGTCATACTAAATTACAAGTTTGGTCCCTTAGCGTTAAAATGTGATAAAAAATTACGTCAACATAACGTGGCCTGTGATATAGGAGACCATCTCTCTTTGCAGTCGATGCTACCATTATCATATAAAATAGGCAAACTACAAATAATATAAATACCACTGGAATAGTATAGAAAGCAAACTTGAATTTACAGATCCCGTGTATAAGTCCAATTAATTCATGTATTTTTATTCTAATATTGAGCCATTTGTTGTTCATATGCTTAATCCAATATCCAAATCCCTGGACCCGAAATTTTTTAATCGACAAGAACAACGCCTATTTACGATATTTTCAATTTTGACATAAATACTACGTTGAATTGGTCTGTTATAACATATTTACAATTTCTAAATTAACAAAGTCCTAAGCAGGTACTGATCACAACAATATAAAAATTTTAGAGTCCAAATCCTAAAACGATAAATTTGAACATGGGAATTAACATCTATGTATATTTAGTGTATGAGATATTTATATCTTTTGAAGTACAAAAACATATTGTGTAACTTTTTGATTATGTACTTATATTTTAAAGGTAGTCCCTTAAATAACATACACTGAGGGAAATATCTGGCTTGAAATGACTAAGAAGCCTTAGTTTTTTCAATTTAATAAATATTTATTATTCTGCATTAAATATAATTCAGACAAATAAATATTTTTCATAATTTTGTTATAATAAGCATATTTCGAGGATTGGATTAATTGACAAAACTAAATGATTTATTTCAGGAATTCTCTTGGTATTTATTTTTTTGTAATTAAATAATTATTTATAAGAAATAAATCTACTCATGAATAACACATTTGTATCTGCAACATTTATTACATCATTATATTTATTTCCTTAGAAAGAAATATTTACTATTAAAGTTTATACCCTAATAGCGGAAATAAATATTTAATTCTAATAAGAAATATTTATTCCTCATTAATAAATTTGTTTCTGAGAACTAAATGTTGGCCCTCTGCCGGCGAAACCGCGGTAGCGCATTAGACAAGATTCAACAAGACGCCATTGTTCCCTTTTTCTCTAAGAGCTTTGTGTTAAGTGTTGTTCTTTTTCTGTTCTGTGAGTGTTGTGTCCCTTTCGGTAGATGTATAGTTTATTAGAAGAATATGGGGGCTGTGAAAAACCTCAAAGAAACTTTTAAATGTAAGTTTTTAATGTTTGTACGTGGTAATTTGTTTATCATAGCATATTAAAGTACCTAACCTAGCCAAAAAACTGTTTAGTTGTGAAAATTTGTTCAGAGATTTATTTTTGTTATTTTTTTAATAAATATGCGTAAATATTTTTCATATATTTAATTTTATTTACCTTTAACACAGACATTTGTTTGTCTGTATCCTTAACCTGACACATCAATTAAAAATTACAATAAACAAGCGATAAAGAAAATTGAAAATTAATCTTTATTTGAACTTTCTAGTATTATTTCTAAGTTAATAATAAACTCACTTATTTGGTATTTTTGAAAAGTTCCAGTTAAGCACATTACAGTCAAAATAAAAAAAGAATAAATGGAAAATCTGTACTCAAATATATCAGTTTAGAATGTTCTTTTTTATTACTTTCTTTTCTTGCATAAAAATAAATAGATTATTTTTTTAACTAGGTGTTATTTACAGACTGTATTATTTTATATATTATTATTACCATACAATCTATAAGATATTTCGCAGTAATTTTCATTATATTATTTTTTTCTTCTTCGTTTACGTTTTATTTTAAAGATTATATCCTCGCATCAATTCAATGCAAAACTTTTACTCGGTATAAGCGGTTATAATATCTGCATTTCCTGACATTTACAATTTTCCTGAATTTTCTCTTAAAATTTGACATGGAAATCCAGATTTATATATAATAAATTTGAGGTTTAACTGATTCTAATATAAGACATATTAGTTAAAAAAAATTAGAACTTTATTAAGCATGAATACCTTAATACCTATGGAAGAAGAATTAACATAATAGACATATGTTTTAAAATCATCGTGTCTATGGAGATGAAGTTGTAGTTGATGAGAGTAATTGAGTATACTGATAGTGATATATTATGTATGTACCTACATCTACGCAAAATTATATAAAAAATTATATGATATCTACCCTATCATTTTTTAAAATATATTTTATTATAAACAACTCGTGAAGCATACATGTTTTTAATATAAAATACATTTTAATTTCGCAAATATATACCTACCATAACGTTGCTTTAATGACAAAACATCGAATGTGCAAATTTGCCGGTTTCGACTTCTCTTTTGGAAAATAATATATTTTTTTTCAGTCTGCAATGCCAAAACCGCAAATGCGACTATTGAATATTTTTGAAATACTTTTATACTAGGAAACTTATACCTATAAATAAATTACCTTTGGATATTTAACAAAAAATTGAATTTTATTTCCCTTTTTCTGAAAAATTAGAAAAATGCACATTCGTTGTTTTGGCAGTGGACCGATGATATGCTTTACAACTTGTGAAAAATATAAAATATCTACTATAATTTTTTTCAAAATTGATTTTTTAATACGTCGTACTGTAGACAAATCGTGAGGCATACATTTTTTAATATAAATCAAATTTTAGTTTCGTAAATATAAACCAGGTAAGTAAAATTGTTATATATATTTTTTTGAATAGAAATGTTTTTAATTTTCTATATTCATTTATTTGTTGTATCTGTATAATTTGTCTTCGAACTTTCTTTGGGTATTAAGTCCCTATTCTATATAAATTGTTTATATATTTTTTTTAAATAAACCATGCGTAGCAAAAGGATTGTCCAGATTGTTTTTTTCTCCAAAAAAACCAACCTATGACTAATCCTTTTGGCGCAGAGATTTATTTAACAAATTCTTTAAATAATTTATAAGATGGTGGATACCGAAAGCAGGTGCGAGGAGAAATAGTTTTTTTATTATAAATAAATTAAACAGCGTTATTAACAAAAATTAACAATTTATTTAATATTAATGAATATACGAAATTTTCATTGTTTTTGAGAAATAAATATTTGTTCACTATAAATAAATTAAAAACGGAATTAATTTTCCTGAAATTAATGTATTCATCAATAATAAATCCACGCAATTTTCTGTAAAAAGTTTTATTCCTGAGAAATAAATATTTAATGCACAGAAACAAATATTTAATGTTCAGAAACAAATGTTTAATGTTTACAAATAAATATTTAATGTTCAGAAACAAATATTTCTTACACATAAGTATTTTGATTTAATTGATAATATTAAATATTCGGATTTTAATCAAATAAATGCCTTAATTCTCCCAATTAAATGTTTAGTTCGCCAAATACAAAGAAATCATTTATTTGGTTGAAATAAAATTTATTTCTCCCACCTAAATCATTCTCTCAGTGTAATAGTTATTTATGTTGAAAGGATCATAATGACGCTACTAGCCTGATAACACGGCGTGTGCCATAATGATTGTTTATGATACAAATTTTATACGAAATTTTATCATCTGGTGTAAATTACTTTAAAAAAACGTAAAACGTATTTCTATTGTATTTAGAACTTCTAGGCAGTAATTATTCAAATTGACATTCCAGTAGGCTATTGTCTATGATGCGTCCAAGTTACTGCAAGTTGTTATATTTGTAACTTTACTAATTTAGCTCATTTTAAATTAATCTTAAGTAAATTTAAAGTACCCTACCTACAACAACAGTTTTTTTTTCTGTATATGATGTGACACAGTTTAAATGTTATAATCTATATAATTCACATGAGTAATATAAAAAACTATATTATGAATAAAATATTGTCCATAATTTACTACCCTTTTATACATTCTTTCATACTATCTGAAAGGAGAGATATAACCCTTTTATTACTTTAATCCTTTACGTAATCTACTGGGCAATAAAAAGTTTCGGTAGACTCTTGAGCTTTTTTAAGTTGGATTTCCGGCAACAAAATTTCCTGAAAATCTTTCTTTACACTGATACATCCTTAAATCACTTCGAATATTAAAAAAAGTAAATGTGAAAACTTTATCATATTATAGAGGATATAAAACTTTATAAAAACGTAGCACATATATATATATATATATATATATATATATATATATATATAATATATATATATATATATATATATAAATTCAGTATCTGATGCTTCTCCTGAAATCTAATTCAAACTTTTATTTAGTGTTTAAAAAGCATCTTTTTCAGTTAATTACAGTTTACTAATTTAATTAATAACTTTAGAAAAAATGATCTCGTGTTGATTAATTTAATTAATTTACAAGGTTTTCATTCCACATTCTTTTAAATTTTAGTGTAACGAATTAATGATACATTTGCAATTTAAATTTCTTCTAGATTCATTAAAAATAGTGTGTACACTTTTACACACTTCTAGTTAGAAAAACCTTTCAAATAATTATTTGATGTTTGGTTTATATGGATACAGTTGTTTTAATTTGGATAGACTCTAAGCTCAATGGTCCTTGGCCACTGTTGACGTGGGAGGTACATAGGAGGAACAGATGAACTAGGATGAATAGTTTTATGGGTGATTTTGTTTAATTATTGCAGTTCAGCTCCTGTTTATTTCACTGCTTCAAAATAGTAAAGCAGAACCGAAATGGCATTCTTATTAGTGGTTTAATCTTCTACAATAACTTGGAGGATCAACTCATTTAAGGCAGGCCACAGAGAAAGATTCTTTTGCTTATTTTATATCGTGGATCAAATGTCGCTGCATTATACGAGTATAATCTCCTCAGCATCCAGAATCCCGATTGTTATATCTGGATCATATTGGGTCGAATAATGGACAAAAAACTATTCAGAGCTTAAAGTAGAAATGTTAGTAAAAATGGCAGTGTCGTAAGATGCTTCTATTTTTAAGCTACGCATCTACAGAAAGTTTTACACATCTTGCTCATTCGAGGTGGACGATTCTGATTTAGTTTAAATCGGACTCCATACCAATAGGCTGCCAACTACTCAAAAAGAGTTTTGCATAGTTCGTTTTCCAATGCATGATTAAGGTCATCCAAATAAAATACCACACCACCACATTGGTTCCCGCAGATTTGACGGAGACCAACAGAGAGTTGCAAAATAGGGAAAGATTAAATATCATCTGCTCTGTGATCTTAATGTTTTGGGGCGAGTCTTCCATAGATGTAACAACCGTTCAATGCTTCTCCCTAATACTCTGGTGCCAGCTGGATCTAGTTTATCCTTCGGCTGATTTTGTTTTTAGTATGCATATTTTGACACCTACGCATAACAAGGATTCTTCAGTGTATTTATGAAATGGAAAAGACTGGCGAATTTCTATTTTCATAAAAGTATAAATTAATGTATATTAATTATAAACAATTAATATACCTATCTTCTTCATCCTCTTCATCAGCATTATCCGTTCCGAATGGTATCTCGACGGCATATCAGCGATTTCATTTTTGTAAATACTGCAGATACTTTCTCGATGCGTCATTTTATTTCCAGAGATCCCATTTATGTCGTTTAATTGGTTCGCCATTATCAATGATCGCTTCAATCAGAATGATATTTTCATTGATGACCGTATATTTTGTTTTCCTGGTATTGAGTCTAAGGTCTATATTTATTTATTTATTTATTTATTTAATTTAGATACAACTACCCTACAGGTAACCAATTACAGGTAACCAAGTACATTATATACATATAAAATAAAAAAATTATGACAATAATAACAATAATAATAAAATATAATACGTAAGAAATAATCATAACTATGCAAGAAAGAGATATTAACAAGGAAAAAAATAACTGACTTCAAATATCAAACATCATATATACACATATTTGAAAGTGAAAAAATAATAACAGTAATATTGTTAAATACTATAAAAACATAATGATGATCGAACAGTTTATAAAGAAAAAACTGCTTAATTGACTGAATTCTACAATTAAATATATCAAGGCCATCTAACAAAGAGTTATAATTGTTACATATAAAATACATAGGAGTAAATTTTAATAAATTAGTCCATGGAGTGGTGAGATAAAATGTTTGACAATATCCACTTTTTATACGAGGTACACGAAAATATAATTGTTCCAAAATATATGGACAATCAAACACATTGTAAATAATTTAATACAGAAACAGTATGGAGAGAACTATCCTTCTAATTTCCAAATTAGACATATCAAATCCTTTCAACATAATACTTTGAGGGTAACCAGTTACAGGGTAGCTACCATTTTCAATAAAGCATAAATATTTAATAAAACGTCGCTGAATATTTTCAATGCTGTTTACGTAAGTCACATATCTCAGGGACCATACCAATGAGCAGTATTCTAATTTTGATCGTACAAATGAATAGTACAGTAATTTCATGATGTCTGTATTATAAAATCCCTTATTATTCCTAATTTCAAAACTTAAATTTTTTTACCGCTGAGGAGAGAGTTTCATTTATGTGATCGTTGAAAGTAATGTTTCTTCGAAAGTAACACCGATATCTTTAATTGTATTAGGTCTTTGTAATACTTGATTATTTAACTGTTATTTGTACTCGATAGGGCTCCGACTTCTCGAAAATGTAAATGCATTACATTTAGATATGTTGAGGAATAACCGATTTAGTTGACACCAGTTATTTACTTTATTAACATTAATTTGAAGCTTTTCACAATCTAATTCACTTTCTATTACAGAGTTTCAAGTCATCAGCATACAATAAGCTTTGGACATCAAGATCTTCCACAATATCAGTAATAAATAATATAAACATGAGAGGCCCCAACACAGATCCTTGGGGAATACCAGAGCTGGCCAAGATGTCGAATAACCTGAAACCACGATATTCTACATACTGTCGCCTACTAGATATGACATGAAGAACTATTGTTCTGAAATCGACAATCCGAATTTGTTCAATTTTTTGTATAAGAATACCTTGGTCTAGGCGATCACACGCATGGGAAAAATCTGTGTAAATTGTCCAACTGTTTGCTAACATCCAGTTCATTAGAAATAAACTGTGTGACACAGACGAGACTAGATTCCGTGAATCTACCGGATACGAATCCGTGTTGATTATTTTCAATTTGACCTTGCACATGACTGGATATGATGTATGTAGAGTAATCTCAAATACTTTTGCGAAATTGCAGATAATGGTTATTGGGCGATAATTTTCAGCAACATTTGTGTTGTCTTTTTTTATAAGCTGGACATAAAAGAGAATATTTCCATGTGTCTGGAAAATTACTTACCTACAAGGATAAATTAAATATTATTGTTAGTGGTTGGGTTAAAGCACCAGCACAGTCTTGGACGATAAACGCAGGTATATGATCAGATCCTTTAGTGAATTTGGGTTTAATTTTCTTAAGTGACTTAAGAACATCAGCTTCAGAAAACGTTGTTATTGTTAAATTGTTTGTATTTGCCTTAGTGGTAAAGATATATTTATCATCATTAGATTAGATAAGCCAGCTGAAAAAATGTAGCAAAGGA
>JANEYF010001924.1:250000-267500 GCA_029963845.1 Rhamnusium bicolor | reverse complement strand
ATTTTATAAACACAGTTATGGTTATTTTACATTACAATTTACTTACACTATTAATTATTAGGTATTTGTTTTAAATTTTGTTATATATTATTAGATTGTCTGTTTTAACGCAACTGAGATATTTTAACATGGCTTGTAGGCCCTTAAAGTTTTGTTTATGTTACAGAGATAACGTTGGAAATGTATACATATGATTTACTGTAGGTGTTATGCTTAAATAGTGAGTATATAATAAGATATTTTATTTCAAGAATTATTATTTTGTATCGGTAAGATGTAAAAATTTATTTCATGTTGTAATGTACCCCAATCATTTAATTAAGTTAAAATATGTTTCGCTTACATTTTCTATATCAGTGCGATTATTTATGGCGTTGGTATGTCTTTTTTATTTGCAGCATTTCATGTACGTTTCTTCGGTTATAGTTAGGTTCTTTTTCCAATATTTGTATGTTGTTAAAATTAAATCGATGGTTTTGTTCTATAGCGTGTTTGGCTAGTGCTATCGTGTTTTGGTTTTGAGTTTTTATGCTATATTTGTGCGTGTATACTCTTTTATGTAGATATTGTTTAGATTGGCCTATATAGGTACCATTACAGTCGTTGCAGTCTATCTTGTATATAGTGTTAGTTTCGTCTTCGATTGGTAGTCTAGGTTTAAGTTTTGTGAAATTTTTTTTCGAGGTATTGTATGGTTTATGGGCTATTTTTATATTGTGTTGTTTAAATACGTTTGTTATTTTTTTCGGATACTGTTGGTATGTAAGGCATAGACACATATTCATTATTACTATTATTTGGTGTGTGGGTTGTTTTATTATAGGTTTTGTGTATTATTTTTTTTATTATTTGTTCATAAAAGTGTTAGGGTAGGAGTTTGCTGCTAGAACTTTTTTGATTTTTTTCAGATTATTTGGTCTGTATTTTGGATGTGACAGTTGGATGGCACGATCTGTTAGGCTGTTGATGACGCTTTTTTGTAGTTGTTTGTTGTGTGGGATTTAAAGTTTAAGTATCTTTGCGACCACACTTCTTTTGTGTACCAGTTGGTTTCGATAATACCGTCCTTATTATATTTAACTGTTAAATCTAAGAAGTTTATGGCTATTGTTTTGTTCTATTTCCTTAGTGAATTATAACCTTGAGTGATAATTATTGAAAATATTAACCGTATATTCTATTTTGTCTTTTAGTAAGCAAATAATGCAGTCATCTACATATCTTTTGTAGAATTTTGGTTTATAGTTTAGTGATTTTAATATTTTATTTTCTAATTCTTCCATTAATAAATTTGCAATAGTGGCAGATATAGGTGACCTCATGGCGGTTCCAAAAATTTGTGAAAAGAATTGATTGTTGTACGTGAAATATGTAGAGTTTAGACATAAGGTTATTGCTTTGATAAATTCCTCTTGGGTGATGGGTGAATATTTACTAATTTCGGACCATTTATTTTTTATACATTCTATTGCTAAATCTGTTGGAATATTAGTATATAGTGAGCTAACATCAAGTGAAATAATGATATGATCTCTGGTGGGAACTCTTTGTTTTTTTATAAATTCACAAAATTGCTATGATTGCCAAATAATTTAGTTTTTCCTAAAACGTTACTTAGCATCTTAGATAAAAACTGTGAAAGATTATAAGTGGGACTATTTATATTGCTTACTATTGGTTCAAAGATTCAAGGGAAAAAGCAACGTCAGATCTTGTGCATAGAAAAGTCTTCAGTATATTTATTGTCAGTCTTCAGTAAATTGCGAAATAATTAATAATACCAATAACACGTCAGTTTCTTTGATCACGCATGGATTTAATATCAACACTCTTTCTAAATGTACTTTTAATATATATGTAAATAAATCGTAATAAAACTATTAAATAACAATGCAAAAAATCGAGCGGAAAAAATCTTTTGCACATTAGAGAGACAATTATTATTTTTCCACCCGTTGAGAAGAAATACTTTCGATCGACATATGTAGAACAAATTTATATACAGACCATCTGGTATAAAATTATACGCTCCCTTACTGCATTAGTTTCATGTTCATCATATTTTTTATTTCTAAGAACTATGTTTTATTCAATCCGCAATCAGATCTTAAAGAATTTTGGTGACCTCCAAATATTTGCTGTTATAGATGAAAACAGTGACTCAAATAATGTTAACATATTCTTAGATGGGATAGAAAACAAAGATATGATGGTGTAGGTCTTTATATAAAAGACGATTTTAATTATACATTATTAAATATTGAAAATTCTAGAAATCCTAAAGGAGATGACGTGGAAGAATTATGGATTATATTTAATATTAGGAGTAAGACATATGGGTTTAGTGTTGTCTACAGTTCTCCAAATAAAATATTTCCAACTCTTTCTAATTTGGAAAATATTTTGACATTTCTACTACCAGAAGTTGACGAATTAATTTGTATAGGAGACTTAAACATTAACTAATATAATATCAATAGTCCTGATATGAAAAAATTTAGTTCTCTTATCGAAGCTTATAATTAAGTACAGTTAACAAATTACTCTACAAGAGTGACTAATATAAGCGTAACGTTAATTGACATAGTTTTAGTTGGTAATAGACATTTAGTTAATGATATTTTAGTTGAAAATGTAAATATCTCTGATCACAAATTAGTTTATTTTAAATTCTGCTTTGATGTTGAAAAGCCAATACACTTTTTTTACACGTACAGAGAATTTAAATATTTTAATTATAATAATTTTCTATAAGATTTAAATCGAGTATCATGGGATCAACTTTATAAACACGACAACGTAAATGATATTGTTTACTTTTTTAAAAACATTATCTTGATTTTATTTGATATGCTTGCCCTATTAAAAACTATTAGAATTTCTAAAAAGAAAACATCGTGGTTAACTGATATTACTAATATAATGATTAAGAGCAGGAATAAGGCATTATTAAAATATAGACTTACAAAAAGCAACGGCGACTGGTTATATTACAAAACTTTACGCAACTTAACAACTGCAATGAAAAGAGAAGAAATATAAGCTTATATTTAATATATGGAAGACAATAAAATTAGTGAAGAATTATGGAGTACATTAAATAATTTTAATATAACAAAAACTCGTATTGAGGAGGAAACTATTGCACACATGTGATCCCGATAAAGTTAATAACTACTTTGTATCAATATGCAAAAAAAGTGTCAGTGATAAGGATTTATTAAGCAAATATAATGACAAGTATATAAAAACAATGTGCATTTCGAATTTAAACCGGGAAGTGATATCGAGGTCTAAAAAGCTGTTTATATCAAATCTAATGCAAGTGGACACGACGGAATGTCTGTTAAAATGTTTAAAATGTGTATTCTGCAAATAAGTTCAGATCTAACTTTTATTATAAATCAGTGTTTACTAACAGTAGTGTTTCCTGGATATGGAAAATAGCTGTGGTAAAACCACTAAATAAGGTTAAATCTCTCGATGATTTATGCCCTGTGAGTTTACTACCTGTACTCTCTAAAATTATGGAACGTTTGATGTTTAACCAAATAATCGATTACATAAATAAACACCAACTCATACCCAAGACTCAACCAGGCTTTAGAAAAGGCCATAGTACAACTAGTGCACTTCTCAAGGTATGTGATGATATAATAAAGGGTTCTGATCAAGGAAATACTCCAGTATTAATAATGTTAGATTAATTTAAGGCATTTAATACTCTTAACCATATTTGGTTATTAGTCAAACTAAAATTTTATGGCTTTTCACGCAATGCGCTTAAAATAATGAAGTCTTATTTTTATCAAAGAAATTATAAAGTGGTTATTGGCCAGGGCCTGGAATCTAGTCTACAGTTGTTGGAAGCTGGTATTCCGCATGGATTGGTATTGGGACCCATTTTATATTTAATACATACTTCTGACTTTAGCAAGTCCGTTACATATTGCACGACTCATTTTTATGCAGATGAGAGTCAGTTATATATCACATTAAAATCAGGTAACTACATAATAGCAGCGCAAAATATAAATGAGGATATTCAATATCTTGTCGACATGTCACATAAGCACTATCTTACAATAAATGCAAAAAAAATCCGCGGTAATGGTATTTGAAAATGATATTAACAGAAGTGGGATATCAAATAATGTAAGTATTTTTGTAGATCAACATAAATTACTTTTTTTATGATCAATTTAAAACTGAGGTTATGACGTAATGAACGAAATGTTATTTTTTTTGTAACATGTCATGTTGACACCCTTTTAGTACAGTAGCGGTACGTTGAACTTTTATTGTGGTAAGGTTTCGAACGCCAGTACTTGTTTTAAAGTGTAAGAACACCACTTTATTCTATCAGCGGTATGATGGAAGCTAGGATAACTCAGTGAAGAAACGGAATCTCCATGGGACGGTGTACATGTATGGTTGTCGGTTTCGTAGAAATGAACAACTTTAATTTTACCTGCCGAAATTGATTCTTGGTGTACAACCAGATTTGTTACTTATACCTTTGTATTAAATTAAATTCAGAATATCAACTTTACTTACTCTATTTTATTCAAGCCTGGTTTCACAGTAGAATAATAAAAAAACCAATACACAACATATATATATATATATATATATATATATATATATATATATATATATATATATATATATATATATATATATATATATATATATATATATGATTAAATATGATTTGAAGGAAACAACTACTCAGCGGGCCGACCTGCATTGAATTACACCTTCAAATCATGATAGATCGATAGTCAATATCATTTGTCAATTCCTAACCAGATATAGATCGATTTCGAACTTATTAGTTCTCTTCAGTATGCCATAGGTTATGGAACAGACAAATGATAGTGGCCAACCTGCTAGTTATATACTAACTATGGTGAAGTGAATAGTGGTGAGAGGTATGAAACTTCTCATATGGTCTGAATGCTACTATCCGACCGACATCCTCGATGTCTCTGTGGCGGATAGCGACTTGCATCACAGCAAGTACCGAGAGCGGCGACCCCTAGCCCAGGTGGACTAAACTAATGTGATTAAATATGATTTGAAGGAAACAACTACTCAGCGGGCAAATACCCCGACCTGCATTGAATTACACCTTCAAATCATGATAGATCGATAGCCAATATCATTTGTCAATTCCTAACCAGACATAGATCGATTTCGAACTTATTAGTTCTCTTCAGTATGCCATAGGATGATATTGGCTATCGATCTATCATGATTTGAAGGTGTAATTCAATGCAGGTCGGGGTATTTGCCCGCTGAGTAGTTGTTTCCTTCAAATCATATTTAATCACATTAGTTTAGTCCACCTGGGCTAGGGGTCGCCGCCCTCCGGTACTTGCTCTGATGCAAGTCGCTATCCGCCACAGAGACATCGAGGGATGTCGGTCGGATAGTAGCATTCAGACCATATGAGAAGTTTCATACCTTTCACCAAGATATATATATATATATATATATATATATATATATATATATATATATATATATATATATATATATATATATATATATATATATATATATATATATATATATATATATATATATTTAAATTCGTTTTCCGGGTATACTCCCGCGTAGGTGATAGGCCCCGAGAGGGACCGTGGTTGTCTGAACGACGTTTCGGCAGAATCTCATCTGCCATCTTCGGGTTCTAACAGATAACTGCCTACTGCGGCTTCTGGTAACTCGAACTGAAATTTCAGTTCGAGTTACCAGAAGCCGCAGTAAGCAGTTATCTGTTAGAACCTGAAGATGGCAGATGAGATTCTGCCGAAACGTCGTTCAGACAACCACGGTCCCTCTCGGGGCCTATCACCTACGCGGGAGTATACCCGGAACACGAATTTAACATTCACCACCCGCGAAAACCTGAAAAACAACATAATATATATATATATATATATATATATATATATATATATATATATATATATATATATATATATATATATATATATATATATATATATATATATATATATATATATATATATATATATATATTTCATACAACGTAAATAGTAATCTATTAAACAGATAAGCAACCAAGAGACCAAGCAAAATGTTATGCAAGCACGATGAGCAAGTATATCAAGTACAGTTAGCTACGGAAACTACCACTACTAGATATTTACAAGTAAGCCATAATTCAAATGTTTACTGTAAGCAAGTACACAAGCAAATAAGAGATGATTCAAAACAAGCTAAGTTACGGTATCTATTACTACTGTTAACTATCGCAAGCAGCTAGCAACTTTATAGTGACTAGTACCCAAAACGGTATTACGGCATGCGGTCGGTGCCGTAATGTCCAGGTTCAAGAGGTTACGGTTTACAAGCCTGACACTACGGTAGGATGTCAACCCAGGGACAGGTGGTTAATGATACGTACTAGATGCGGATGTGCTATATCTTTAGATTTACCCCCTTCGTCCTTTCATAAGGCCAATTGGATCGCACGTTAACTCGAACCCGGGACACTTCTTCAGATCCCACTCAAATATGCTAGATACTCGTAACTCACTTGTGCCTTTTATGATTTCCTGATTAAGTCCCTCTCCAAATACTAGGGATCGGGGGCTTCACAATGACACTGAGATTGAATTCTACTCAGATATGCTAGATACTAGAATCTCATCTGTGCATAATATATAACCATCAAATATCAACAACCGAGTATTCCCGATGCTCGTTTCTGAATAGATAATCCGTGGTTTACTTAGTGATTCCCGAATATCTCTAGCGGATCGGATTAGCAGCCATTCGGATACAAACGATAAATGCAAATAAAAGAGTAAAAATGGAACAAACGATAAATACAAATAAAACAGTAAAATGGTACAAACGGTAAATGCAAATAAAACAGTAAACACGGTCAGTTATTCTTACCACTACCTGGTTGCTGCGGACACTGGAGCTGCTTACTCGTAGAACTGCGAACTCTCACTTCAGAAGTGATTCCTTCAAGCCATGTTAGCAGTTTTGTTCCCAACGGATGACGAGAAAGTCACGTGACTCCCTGCGCGAGGAACAGAATTGCGGTTGATGTGGAGGGACAAATATTTTTTAAGCAAGCCTAGCGAAATATCGTTAAACAAATTCTCTGCGTTGTTTAATATTAACAAATGTTTATAAAATAAAATAATATAGATTTATTGGGGTCAAAATAAAATAAAGAAGATTTAGTGCCATATCCCCAAAAAAAACAACTATGCAGCTACGGACACGTGTTTCAGAGTTATTGCCCCTCATGAGCGTAGTGTAGCTAAGGAATTGGTAGTAAAGAATTGAAAACACGTGTCCGTAGCTGCATAGTTGTTTTTTTTTTTTGGGATATGGCACTAAATCTTCTTTAATTTATAAAATATTCTGAGGCTGGGAATCGTTTTCTCATAATTGTTAAACTATGTTTCCAAGAAGAAAATTATCAAAACAGTCATGAATTAATATTCAAATTAAATTACTGAATTTCTAATATAAATTATTTTAAAAATATAAATGGATTTGTTTTTAACAAATGCTTCCTTCCTAGTTTCCGCTATAATCCTACTCTGTTTTCAAATGTACTGGGTGAATGCAAAATAACGGTTGTCTATAATCAAGCTAATTATATTAACTAAATTTCTAATAGTTCTCAACTAGATTACCTTAAACTAAAAATTTGTCCTCGTACTTGGCTTACATAAACATAATAATAAAACAACTAATGCTACCCTGAAAACGAAACCGGATTGAAATAGTTACCGTGAGAACTAATTGTTCTTCCAAGTATTTGACATAAAATAAATTAACCATTTCTCCAAAGCGGTTTTTGATATACACATGAATACAAGTTATAGGATACAGGGTGTATCAAAGTGAAAGATGTCTGATTATAACAGAAAACAATCTACGGAAAAATCACAAGATTTAACGATAGATTATAAGTTGAGATTTTATGTACACGTAAATGCATTAATGAAGAAGATGTTTTGTGACTTAAAAAATTTACTCATCGACATTATATCAATCAAAAGTTAAGAATCATGTTATGTGATTATATGGTTTTGTCTCATTTTAATTATTGCGATATTGTTTACCTACCTTGATGCGGTGAATATCTACATAATTCAGAAGGTGAAAAATACATGTATCCGTTTTATTTTCAGTCTTTCTAGAAGAAATCACATTTCTGTTAATTAAAAAAAAGGCATAATATGAATATGCGTAGACAACGTCACCTTGCCAGTTTTACCCATAAAATTATAGTCAGTAACTGTTCTTCATATATTAGGGATTACTTATACCTAGAACTTCAATTCATGACCTTGACTTTAGATTCACTAACAATTTCGTAACATTCTACCACTAGATCTCGTAGATCTTTAAATTATTCTGTTGCATCTATGTACAATTTTATCCTGGAAAATTTAAAACAGCTTTCAGTAACAGTATTCAAATTCATATATTATTGTCATATCAAACAGTGTTAACTCTTACAATATTTTCGTTTATTTTTGTAATAATAATTAATAGTATTAATGAATTGAACACACTATTAACTTGGTTTTCTTTTTTCTCGTTGTTTATTACTCTTTTTTTTCTCTCGTGTCATGTAGGTGTACTTAATGTGCACATAATATATTGTGATTTATTTATTTAGAAACCATTTTTTATTTTCGTATAAGGTTGAGTGTTACAGCAGCTTTAGCTGAACTCCGCCTAATAAAGTCAATTTATTATTATTATTATTATTCATCAAGGTCTTGTTATATTACCTTTGAATATCGACTAACTTAAAAAAGTAGTTTTCTCTGTTTTAACTGACCTATTCCCACTAAGTAGTATCACTGATGACTGAGGTTATGTCACCGATTAAAATTAGAAAGAGAAGTAGTCCAAAGTAACAGCCCTGTGGAACTCCTGATGTAGAACAAGTTAATTCGTAGTAATAACCGTTATATAAAAAAGTGGATGGTCAGAAAGATAGGATTGGAAAACTTGTAGTAATGATAACTTGTTCGTCAGTTGTCCAAGCTTCTTCTTAAGATAACGTGGTCAGTATGGTCAAAAAGCTTAGAAGAATCTGTATCTATCTATTTATACTCAGCCGGTTAGTAATTGACAATAATTTGCGAACTGGACGTTTATTGAAGTCTACAACAAATTTTTTTAGGCACTGCAAAACCATATTAATCTTAAAGTACTTCTAATTACTACATTTAAAGATGGTTTTGGAGTTCTTAAAAATTTGTTGTTGATTCCAGTAGACTTCTGGTTGGCCAAATTACTGTCCATTGTTAATGGATTGAGTATAGTCTCAGCAATAAAATTAGAGACAAGTCGTATGAAATTAGTTTAGTTGAATATTGTTGAATGTTGAATGAAACATTCATATTGAGATAGTATGTAATTGATAACTGGTAAATAGATATCATAGAAGATAATATTGAAGATATTTGAAAATTTCGATAAAATTACTAATAGTAGAAGAGTAAAAAATATCACAATAGCTCGGTGGCGTAGTTGGCTAGAGCGCACGATGGCAGTTGTGACTAAAAATCTAACTATCGTAGTTGCGTGTTTAAATGCCGCCATCGGCACTGGCAAAATTGGTGGCAATGGTTGTGTGTCCACGTTTTTCTAATTGTAACCCCTGTTTAGACAGCTTGGGCTTTGGCTTCGGGGGATTTATAATTTCTGTTGTGACGAACTTACCGCCACAATGCTGATTTGTATGTATGTGAAGTGTCACTTTGGCACCCTTCAGTACAGTAACGGTACTTTGAACTTGTATTACGATAACGGTCTCGAGCGCCAGTTCCTGTTTTAAAGTGTAGGAACACCACTTAATTCTATCAGCGGTGTGATAGAAGCTAGGGTAACTCAGTGAAGAAATGGAATACCAGGCAGTCTGTGTGTGTGTGGTTGTCATTTGCGTAGCAATAGACAACTTCACCTTACCTGCCGAAAATGATTCTCGGTATACAAGCAGATTTACTTATTTATATCGTTCCTTTAAATAATAGGCAGAAGTTCAAATTCACTTACTCTATTTATTTAAGAATGCTTCACAAATAAATAAAAAAATAAATATATACACAACAGTTATGGTATAATGCAAATGTAAATATTAACCTATGTTACAAGTAAGTAACCAAAGAAAACCAAGCAAGAGGTTATGTAATGCAGAAGCGGTGATCAGTATTATCAAGGACAGCTAAGTTACGGAAACTACTACTACGGTATTACTATCAAATCTTTGCTATCAGCATCTACTAAGGCAAGCAAGCGGTAATTCGAAATGAAGCACAGTAACGGCAGCTACTACTACTGGTATTTACAGCAAGCGGTTAATGTCTCTAGTCACTAATGCTTAAGGTGGTATTACGGCAGGCGGTCGGTGCAGCAGGTATTTTCAGTAGTAAGCCGTTACGGAGTGCAAGCAAGATACAAGTGCAGGAGGTCAGTCCAGGGACAGACGGTATATTTGACTGTCTAATCGCGAGCGTGCTATATCTTTAGACTCGCTCCTAATGTCCCTTGTTAGGACTTCTTGACTACGTGTGGCGCACGAAACGATTCATGCATTACGTCCCGGAGCACCTTGTGAGATTCTTTCCACAGATCGAGGATTAAAAACCTCATTTGTGCCACTTCGCGTGCACCTGAAGAAATTCTTTTCACAGATCGAGTATTAAAGATTTCACCGGTACTTTATTGCAGTTACGACTGGGATGGGACTATTTCCACAGATCGAGGATTAAAAGTTCTATCTTTACGTCAATACTAAATAAAAAAAACCAATCTATGCTTATTTAACTATACAGCAGAGAAGTTCAGTTTTACTAACTCGGGCTTTCAACTGTAAACTGTCGGTTAAACTTTTAAACCAGAGATATGCGTGAGTGACTGGATATACTCGAGTTAGTTAACTTTCGTTAGTGAAAGATTAGAGCAATAGGTTATTAAATCAGCTTCAAGTTTACTTCTTACACAAATCAATTATAGTGAACATACGAGTATCGGACGGAATGGTTTATACATTACTTCCCGGAGCACCTAGTGAGATTTTTTTCACAGATCCAGGATTCAAAACGTCACTTCGTGTGCACCTAATGAAATCCTTTCCACAGATCGAGGATTAAAGATTTCACCGGCACTTTATTGCAATTACGACTGAGATGGGACTCTTTCCACAGATTAAGGATTAAAAGTCCTATCTTTACGTCAATACCAAATAAAACGACAAACGAATAAATCCGATGCTCGTCGGTGAATGGATAATCCAACTTTATTAATGAATCGCGAAATTTCCCAAATATTTCTGACTTATTCGGAAAACAGGCACTTCCGACAAAATACTACAACGGTAAATTCGGGCACAAACGGTAAAACAACGGGAATACAAATAAAAACAATACGGTGAAAATATGCTTACCACTACCTGATTGTGGAATGTATTAGAGGTCGGGAACTGAGTGCTTATTGCTCGAGCACTCACTGCAGAACAAGTAATCTTTCAAGTCGGGTGATTCAATTTATACACAAACGTCGCGCGTCGATTACAAGATGGCGGGGATCTGTGCAACGCGTAAGCGGGTCGACCGTTGTCCGTGTATAAACAAATGTTTATAAAATATATCAAGGCTGGGAATCGCTTTCTCATAATTTTTAAACTGTATTTCCGAAAAAAATAATTTAAAATGGTCAAGTACTAATATTTAAAAATAAATTATTAATACCTTATTCGGTAAATTATTAAACAAATAGACACATATTTATTTACTATGAACAAATGATTTCACCCTGCTTTGAAATCAAACTAAATTAAATTAAACTACTTTCCTCTTACTTACACAATACTTACAAACACAATAAACGATTTATCATTAGAATAATAAACGTACTAAGATTACCCTGAAAGAAACCGGTTTGAAACAATCATATTAGAGAAATAATTTTTATTTCAAATACTAGACTTGCAAAATAAATTTAGCTGTGGTTCAAAACGGTTTTTAAAAATACAGGGTGTACCAAAGTGTACTAAAAACCCATTTCTGCCTGCTTACAATAGAAACCTAGTAATGGAAAATTCACTTTGTTACACTGTGGTTTTCATATTATTATAATTTCAGCATATTGATGAAACAATTACGTTAAATCGAGATCAGAGATCATTATTAGTTTTATCGTTTCTTTTTGAATTTTAATCAGGTACACTATTAATGAAACTGTTTTGCACAGCAAAATTTCATCCGAAATATTAGGGTTGCTACATTTAGGTTAATATACGGTTTGATTAAAAATGCTAAAATCCTTTACAACGGACTAAAATTAAAGTTTCCTTCACAGCTACGTTTTTTCTGAAAATCCAGATTATCTTTTTATTACACGACATTTTCTTTGCTTGAATTACTCACCTTAAAAACGTTTTTTCTTAACCGCTTTCCAAATTACCTACTAACATCCTGAAAATCTAGGATTTGGTATTCGGAAAAGGGAAAGGAGACTACAGTTTATTATGGAATCCAAAGTACATCTAGAGCATCGATAGATTCATTACATGTCATCCTAGACGGTAAAATATTTCAAATAGAATTTGGTCCCTCGATGGAATTGAATCTATTGATCTACGCTACCAAGTCAGTAGTTTTACTGCTCTTAACCACTCGGCTGCGAGCTCTAATCTCATCATCTTGGATGAACAAATAAACTTTAATGTAAAATTTTTCTTCAATAGAATAAAATCCCGTAAAATTTTTTCTTAAAAAAAATGGGTGTTTACAGAAAGCGCATAATTTTACACCATTTCATATTTTCTATTGCATTGTCTATACCTTCTTAAAATAAACATAATCAACTGAAAAAATAAGAATCGTCTTGATTTTTCCAATATAATTCTTCTAGTTTATATTTTAGTTATAAAGGCTTTTAATACATTGCATTGTTTAAAATTTATCTCATATTTCTGTAAAATGTAATTACATTTTAGTTTAATATATTTTCTTCAACAATAAGTTTAATAAATTTCTAAATTTACAAAAATTTTTTTAAAGATAAACATGTCTCAATGTTCACGTTACTAATATTTAGCTGCTATCTTTCGACTAGATATTCATCGACTAATTTTAATTATCCCTTGGTACAAAGAACAATCAACTCTGTATTTGGAAGAAAATTAATTAAGAAGTCGAGTGAAACACTGAGTGAAATGTAGATTTACGGCTTAAGAAATCCACGGCTCTAGGCAATGAATTTTAATAAATAATAATAAATTGAATATTCAATTCGATTATACCGTATTGAATAAATTAGCTAGAATAACTGTTGTTGAGCTTTGTCGATTTCGATTGTGTAATTAATTGTCTTAGGGCCGAGGCCATACAAAGCGCTATGTACAATCGTCATCAGCTTAAAGTCACCACCTTTCGTGACGCTCTTTTTCTGACACGTCCCACTACAAATAGTGCTAGAAAGGGAGCATCTTAGAAGGTGGTGACTTTATGTTGATGGCGATCGTACACTATGTACGACAAGTTTGCTATTGTATGAAAAATAGAGTCCTTAACAATGTAAATGCAAGCTGATTATGTTATGTATGATATGTTCGCTATCTACATATACATCTCATAGTGTTTGATTCCCCCGCTATATTTTGAAGCGTCGCGTCGCTGACGATGCGATTGCCTAATAGACAAACAGTGGTATCTGCTGCATGCAGCCTGCAATAGCAGTGTCTTTTCATGCGATTTTACCGTGCATAATTTTAATAATATGACTTTTCTGGAGCAATTAATTGAAGTAAGTATCCATGTCTCTGGAAAAAAACCATGATGATATCGAAACCTGAACATTTGAGATAATACTCAGGAGACGATTTTCAGAGAATTGGAAAACCAGGTGAATACATTGTGGCACCTATTTGATTAAAATTAAATATTTTTAACCAGAAAGGTATCACACGTGCAGAAAACAAGTTTTGGTTATGGATGTGCAGGGTTGAGGGTCGAAATGAATTTGAGTAACTATTTTTTTTATAATTACAAAATATTTTATTTATAATTTGGAAAAGGTTCTAATTTTGAAATTGATTATGGCTGAAATAAATCTACAATAAAACTTGCTTAGGGCGTCGCCGTAGCTTGAAAAAGATATTTTAAGTACTGTAAAAGCTATGGAAAACAATACTTTACGTACAATTATCAATTAATTAGAGCTCACCAAATATCTGCTGAAATGCTAGAAATTGGAGAAAATTAACAACACATGTTAATAAGTTAACAACTTTAATTAGATACCAAATCCAATTAATGTGTATGTCGACAATTATATTTCATTAAGTTATTATATCAGTTACAACAAAATTTTGAAGTAAAAGTACTTACGGGTTAAACTGACAAAAAAATATATTTTAATTAAGGATTTCGCAATATTCCTCCAGCCCCAGTGAAAATATCAAAAGTAATATTAAATAATATTAAGTTAAAGAGTTATAAATAATCCAAGATTGACTAACTAATCAAAGTGTCAGATAGCAGATATATATGTTGTTATATTTTTTGGAAAAAGAATTTAAATCTTTTTTAAAATTGTAAAAATATACCATTTAAAAAACATTGCTTTTTTCCCCAATTTTATTTGATTTTCAATTGCTTTTTTTGTTGAAATTTTCGAAATCCTTGGAAAAAATCCTACGTTACGCAAGTTAAATATTTTTAATTTATTTCCAAAGACATATCAAAAATTTGGGGTGAGATCGTATACGAATCACCGTGTACATATAGTAGCGCCCTGTGTAATCTCGGCATTATGATCAGTTCAACAAACATATCAAAGTCATGTAAGCTTACTCATATTGTACATAATATGTTCATTGTACATGGAGCATACCATATTATTATTATGGCGGACTTGTGCCTTTGGAGTAACGAAGAATGTACTAATATACCTAAGGCTAAATTTGATGAAATCTGCTCTCTATCTGAAAAGGGCAATAAACACGATTTGATTTGTTCATCATGTAAAGTTAACAAGATTACACTTATTCCCACCAATTATCTGCATGCTGTCAAATAAAATTCTGCTGTGCATGTACGAACCGAAAATTTACAGATGATCTGGTGAACATAGCCGTACTGTGTAAGGGCATTTTAAGTGTGTTGGGAAATCTGATATTTAAATTGTGTATGGCAGTTCTGAAAACAAGCTTATCTTTAAGGTAGGCACGTGATGAATTTATTAGAAGCTTTTGAATAAAAAACATGATAGTGGTTCACACAATTTTTTCCATATTTAGCCAGTTAAGATTAGCAAAAGCAGCGGAAATGTGATCAAATTTTCTTAAGTTGCAGATGAAACGGCAACGTATATTTTGTACTTTTTGTATACGGTGTTTTGTCATTTGATCCAAGCAGGGAAAATATACTAAATCACAATAACTGAAAATAGGAAAACGAGTGACTCGCAGAGTTTTTTCCTAAATTTGTAATTTATTAAATTTAGCAAATAAAACTTTCATTTTTACGAAAGACTTTTGAAGCAGTTTACCAACATGAGATTTAAATCTGAGGCCATCGTCGAAAATGACACTCAGTATTTTTGATTCATGTGACAGAATTAAAGGCACGTTATTTATATTAAGGCGTAATAATTGATTTATACCTTCCCGTTTAGTCTCTGAGCAAAATAGGAGCATACTGGTTTTGCTTGGATTTAACTTCAAATTATGCTTTGTTGCATAGGAAAAAACAGACTCAAGTTCTTCATTAATAATTTGTAATGAAACCGTTTGTACTTCCATTGCCTCGAAATTATATTGAAGAAGTATATCATCTGCGTACGCTTGAAGATTTGCAGTTTCCACAGATTTTATAAAATCCGACGTATAAATTAATAAATATAATAAATATATCTATTTAAAAGATGTCGTTTTTTGGGTATTACAACTGCACAGCATAATAATGACAATACAAGAGGTTTTAAATGAAATAAAAAATTCAAGCAACTGCATAAATTAATTCACAGGGAATTTGGATGTCATGACTAGAGTTGGCAGAAATGTGCGGTTGGACATAGGCGTACGCATCATAATAAGCGTAATAAAAGAAATTAAATATTAACAAAAGCAATAAATTGTTACAATTTAGAACAATGTATGCACAACTTCCTCTTAACTAGCTCAATGAACTTGCTTGGTTATCACAAATTGAAAAAGATCTGTAAAAACATTGCAGCATCAGGTATGTTTCTATGGTTGTCTCCGTGAGTGCTGTTCACTGTGGTGAAAAAATATGCTTATATTTTGAGAAATGACCGTTCGACATCTATTGATGTAATACTGGCATACTTAAAAGAGTCTTTGAATGCACTTAACGGATCTGGGGTTGTACCATCAGTACCACCACAAATTTATCTTAATCTGGTAAAACTGGTATCTTGCTTCAACACACGTGCGAACTTTTCTCCAAGCGGGTTCATTTTTTTGCGTCACCTATAAAGTGTACTAATCGATTTACTTCGTCCATTATTTGCAACGGTTCCGCTAACGACAACGCAACGTTTTGTAAGTTCTGTATGGCGTCATGTAGTTTTTTATAGTTCTTGTGAATAGTTTCTAAATCTGTTTCAATGGAGATATCTTCGGATTTTGTCTGGCTCTCCTTAATAGCTGCAGCCTCGTCAGGATTGAATTGTAGTATCACAGTTTTTATTTGTTGTAAATATTCAACATAATTTGCTGCCTTCAACCATGTTCTCCAACGTGTAAGAATCAGCTGTGGTGGTTTGGGAATACCGGGACACTTGCTGCGAAATGCGCGAAGACGTCTCTTGAACACCTTACAAATTATTGTAGCACCATTATACAGTAAATCCGCAAATTCACTGATAAATTTATTCAATTTGTCACCGAATGGCCGTTTTTTACCCTTGCGCACGTCTGACATGGTATCATTAAATTAATATCAACAATAAAATACAACAAATAAAATTATCAACAATACAACAACATAAAATGCTACGGAAAGGAATAATTACCGTGTACACACCACGACATACAACAATGGACTAGTCTCGCGGCTCGCTTCGATTTGTCCGCCAGACGGTGATTGCCTCACCAGATATCTATCTACCTGCTGTTGCACCACTGAATAGCCGCACGATTTGCCAACTCTAGTCATGACTAAATAACAAGGGCAAACTGTAAAACAGGAGCAGTCAGTTCAGTAAACATATTTTACTTTCTTTATATAACACTCACTGTTTCACCGATAAATCAACGTTTGGCGTTTTTTCAACGACACATGTTTCGTCCCAGCGGCTTTACGGATATGGCGTATGATAGTATACATCACACAATTTGCATAAAAACATATCACCATTTCTGAAGATGGGGACTATCTCGCAATTTTTTACGTCCACTAACGAATGCACTACACTATACAGAAAATATCAAATAAATAAAAAATGTCTT
>JANEYF010001924.1:0-245000 GCA_029963845.1 Rhamnusium bicolor | reverse complement strand
AGTTAAAAAAGATTTGCGGGGAATAAGACTTGGCAATCAATTTTATATCAGTTATTCGTTGTAGAAAAAGTGCATAATAAAACTTAGTCCGAAAGTTCTTTATTTTATTTATTTATTTATTTATTTGATATACTGCCCAACAGGTACAAGACCCAACTACAGGGAGGGGGATACTGACAGAGTTTAGTACAAACAGAAATTGTAAATACAAAAAAGTTATGACAAAAGGTACAAAGGAGTTAAAACTTGAAATTAAGAACACATGTGTATAAACATTGTTCACACACTATAAACCTTAGTTTAAAATAAATACGTACAACAATGAGAAATAAAAAACATTTTTAATGGATAAGATAACTGAGAAAAATAGAGAAAAGCAAAGAAAAACAAAGACAGCGTATTAGCCTGCATCATAGTAGCTTTTCAGATCACTAAGTCTGCAATTAAATATGTCGATATCTGTACAGATGGAGTTTCGCAGATTATGTGAATCGGAGAGAATTTTAGAGCATTTGTCCGAGGTGCCGCTAGGTAAAATACATTACTGTGACGTGAAGGTGTTCTTGGGATGTAAAAATATAATTTAGGCACTAGTTCCTGTGCATCGATATTCTTATTAATGAGCTTATATAAAAATATTTGAGATATACACTCACGCCTACGACGTAAACTATTGAAGGAATACTTATCAAGCAGCTCTTGCTCTGGAAAGCCAATCTCTGGATAGTTACCCTCGGTTCTAAAATACAGAAATTTCATAAATTTACGTCGAACTTGTTCTAAGTTATTGATATATACATTGTACTGACGGGACCAGACAACTGAGGCATATTCAAGCTTCGATCTAACATAACAACCATAAAGCAACTATAAATCCATACGATCTACTAGCTTCAGACACGACGGTGTTAATATAAATCGGCGTATATTAAATATCTGACTTCTAAATCATCTGCAATATCATTAACGAATACAACAAAAAGCAATGGACCGAGGATAGATCCTTGCAGAACCCCGGATGCAGCAATGTATTCGAGAGACTTGAAACCATTAAATGCGACAGATTGGTATCTGTTAGACAAATAGGATTGAAAAGGAGATATTAAGTTTTTAGAAAGTCCAACATTGCAAAGTTTATTAAGCAATATTTTATGGTCAAGCCTGTCGAATGCTTTCGAAAAATCTGTTTAAATGACATCTGTTTGTGATTGATCATCTAAGGATTCAGACAAGTATTGCGTAACGCAGAGCAAGTTTTAAAACCGTGTTGATGAATTGATGATAGATTACTAATATTACTGTAAATGGCATCCTGTAACAGAAATTCAAGAACTTTAGCAAAGTTGCAGATTATAGAGATTGCGCGGAAGTTTGAGATATCTGATTTGTCGCCTTTTTTAAAAATTTGGCAAACTTTCGACCGTCTCCACAAAACAGGAAAATAGTTCCATTTTAAAATTAAGTTAAAAATTTTCGTTAAAGGCGATGCAAAAATAGTTATGGAATTTATGCCTACTGTAGTAGGTGTAGTGACTCTAAAAACTAATAAATGGAAATTCTTGGCATGAACTTGCGAACGGCTCATAAAACCGTAGATAACAGGAATGCCTTTTTTGGTCCTATTAGACCAAGAAATACATTTTATGTAACTTTTTATTCCGAAAGTTGAAAGTAAAAAAAAAATAGTGGGAATAGGCGGGACCATCCTCAAAAAAAAAAAAAACTTAACAAAGTGAGGACAATTCCAGAAAGAGCACCCAAAAATTGGTTACCCTTGCTTAAAATTAAAATTTGATATTTCAAGCCGTTTAGAAATAACTACCAAAAAAAGTAACTTTTATGATCCACCGTAACACCCTTAATATACGGCATCGGACTATGGTCTACATAAAAAACTACATTTTATTTTTTGTCTACTACAGGCATCTACAGTAGCGCTGTAATTATCAATCAGTGTGTTATGTACTACAGACTTAGATCTTTAATGACTAAATTCACATTATTAGCTTATTATTATGCACATTTCCATTCTAGAATAACTTACAGCATTTTATTTTGGGGATCATCACCTACAAGTTTAAAAATTTTTAGGATGCAAAAAAAGAGCTTTGAGAATACCTGATGTAAACAAATATCATTCTAGCAGAAATTTGTTCAAAAAATCCAAATTGCTTACAGTGCCTATCTATAGAGATTTATATATGTCAAGTGTAATTATTCCTCATTTTTGACTAATAATTTCAATCATAATTATGATACAAGGAATGTTCATGCTTTAGTTATTCCACATCATTGTTTTTCTGTATATGAAACTAATTCTGTATCTGTAGGCATTAAATTTTGAATAAGCTTTCTGGTAAGATAAAAGATTCCAAGAAACATAAAGTTTAAAAGTATGTTACTCAATTTCTTAGTTGAATAGTCTTGTTATGATATTAACGAATATATCGATTATCAACTCAACTTTTTGTACCCAAGTAATTAATTTTATTTGCAATTATTTTGCTGCATTTTAATTTTTGTAATTTTTGAATTTTTTGTATGTCTGACTAGTCCTACACTACATGTACATTTTCTATTAGTATAGTAATTTTTGGGAATTTTTTGGAAAGAATTATTATTATTATTTTTCGGAATATCTGATGCCGGACAGTCCTCCCGTGGCCTCCGACGCCTCCCGGGAGTCGCGCCGGCGCATTAACTACAGCCACTTCCCACATCCCACAGGGTTAGTGACTGTAAATTCCTGAATCGTGTGCCCTAAGCAGACGAAGAGAACCCAGAATGCCTGCCTTCTGCATTTGGCCTGCCAGCCACTTAGCTGATTTTTGGCAGGCCGGTATGGTCTTCTGTTCCGAGAGCAGGGTAGGCTTATCCCTCCGAGTACACCGATTATTAGGACGACCATTTTGACTGAGTAGACTTGGAGCTCGTACCGGAGATCGCGGTATTTGGTCTGTTTCTCCTCCTCCTTCAAGGTGATGTTTTTTTCTCCGCAGGTGCCGAGAACACGACGACATTATTAATATTATTATTATTGCTATAATCATTTTCCTTGCAGTTGCCCGTGGCTACACACTGCACAGTCCTCTCGTAGTTTCCGACGCTTCACGGAAGTTGCGCCAGCACAATAACCACAGCCACTCCCCACGTCCCTCAGGGGGGTTATTAAACTGTAGATTCCAGAATCATGTGCCTCAAGCAGACGGAGAGAACCCAGAATGACCACCTTCTGTATTTGGCCTGCCAGCCACTCAGATGATTTTTGGCAGGCCGGTATGGTCTTCAGTTCCGAGACCAGCGTAGGTTTTATCCTCCCGAGTACACCGATAATTAGGACGACCATTTTGACCGAGTAGCCTGGGTAGAATACTTGGAGCTCGTACCGGATATCGCAATATTTGTTCCGTTTCTCCTCCTCCTTCAAGGTAATGTTTTTCTCCGCAGGTGCGATAATTCAATGACATATATCACCTTGAGTTGGTGGTTGAAGAGGACTGTGTTAGGCTTGTTGGCTTGGTTTAGCCTGACTGTCGGGAACGAGTAGTTTCAGTAAATCCGACATTTCTCGTTCTCGATAACGGACTCAATATCTTCGGGGATGTAAGGCAGCACTGGTGTCTGGTATACTGGTAGGAGTACCTTAGATGGTAACGGCGCGTTATGGTGGTGAATGTAGGCCAAAATCGCGTATATGTTGCATGTAGAGAGTAAGTGCATGAGCGATTTCAGCGCCTGACGGCAGGTTCTGCAGTTAATGTCAGGAACTTCTTCACGCCACACGTGGCTACGGTAGACCAAGGTGTTGATAACACCATCCTGGCAGGCCATAATGAATCCCTCGGTGTCTGACTTAAGCTTGACTGGCCTTAAAAAGGCTAATGTTAGCCTGGTCGACAATCCCAGCGTTTCTATGTTCTTATAGAAGACACCATGCTGGAGTTTATCGACATGCTGCCGATATAGTTTTTCCTATTCAACAGCTCTCCTCATTCGGTCTTTCACACGATTTGGCTGAAGTTTAGTGACTGAGTCTACATCAGCACCTCGCCGGCCACATCACCTAGTGTCGAATGCGAGACCGAGTTCATCTGCTGCTCTTTTTGCTGCCTTGAACAATCCTGCTTCTACTCCTACAGTTTCGTGACGTTTTACAAACCGCAAGAGAGGGTCTGAGCTCCTGAGGATGTTATATGCCATACTCAGTACTACTCTACTAGGCATACACTCCAGGCTCAAGAGACTTCGGCCTGCCCGTTGATGCGGGAGGTACACACGAGGAACGGACGATCTAGGATGAATACTTCTGTGAATATACATCATCTTACGGGTATCTCTGTCTAATTGGCGCAGCTCATCAACAATCCACTTTACTACTCCGAAGGAGTAGAGTAGAACCGAAACAGCAAGCATGTTAGTTGCCGACACCTTGTTCTTCCTCGAAAGTTCGGAAGACCAAATCTTTCTGAAGCAGTGTCTGTACTTGCCGCGGAGAAAATCCTTTATTTGTGTTACGTCCTGGACGTACCTTTGTTGCACACCCAGATATGTATAGGTCTCTCAGCCATCTAGGTGTCTTAGGATGCTTCCGTCTGCATTCTGTGCATCTTCAGAGAATTCCTCGCATCGTCCACTCTTGAGGTGGACGACTGCATATTTGTCCAACCGAACTCCATAATAATCGCCCGCGTGTATTCTTCGACCACCCTTAAAGTGTTTTTTTAGTTCGCGCTCTCCGGAGGCATAAAGTTTAGGGTCATCCATATAAAATAGATGGGTGACCTTATGCCTTCGGTCGTTGGATGGTCCACATTGATATACGCGGCTTTGGCGGAGTCCAATGAGCTGCAGAAGAGGAGAGGACTCAGGGAGTGACCCTGAAAAACTCCTCTTCTAAATGCTACCTGCTCTGTTGTGACATGCACTTGATGTTATGGTGAAGCGAGTCTTCCAGAGCGGCAGCAGCTGTTCTATGCATCTCACTAGTGTATTGCACAGAATCCTGTGTAATACAGCGGTCTATCAGCAGGCTATCCTTGCAACCTGCAATACACTACTTGGCACCACCCTGTACGTGTATCTGCTGGAAGACCGAATCAACCGACCTCAGTGTCTTAGTATACAAGTTAAGTGTAAATATCTTGTAGCAGGAGTTGAGGCAAGTGATCGACCTATAATTCTTCGGATCGGAGAGATCTGCCTTTTTGGGGATAAGCACAGTTTGTGCCTTGACGAACCAGTCCGGAATCTGCTGCCCCTCGTTCAACCATGAGTTGAAAACTCGCCAAACGATGCTGAGTGGAAGGAAATTTCATCCACCAATAGTTGTCAATGCCGTCTGGACAGCAAAGGCAGCAAAGTTCTTGGTACCAACAAGTGCTTGTTGGACTTCTTCCGTACTAATTGCCGGACACACTTCTTCTGGCTCTACAAGATGTCTGTGGCATAGAGCCTCGAAGTGTGCAATTGCTGGAATGTCGCTATTGAATGGACGCGTCGTTTCGTTATTATTATTATTATTATTATGATTATTATTATTTTTATATAATGCGAGATCATATATAAAAAAACCTTCCAGCGTAGTCCTCAATGTACGGCTATCTCTATATTGAATGGAGTCAGATCTTCAGTGAAACAACAGGAGCAGATTTCAATGGACACTCCATAAAACACACCACATAAATTAGACAACCCCGAAACCAAAGCCGAAGCTCCAAGGACATGGTTTACACAGTTGAAAAAACGCGGACACACACAAACAAACCCTTCGACTTTGCCAGAATCGAAACCAGGATTCGATAGGCAGTAAACCAGCTACGTTTGTCACTTAACGCTCTGGCCCACTGCTCCACCGAGCAATAGTAGTTATTGTACTGAAAAGTACACTTGATATTTTGTATTTTTTAACATCCAAGTTTATTTGACATGTTTGTCTTTATTCAATTATGCTGAAGATGAAGATTTTGCATAGAGAGAACTGTCATCGGCTATGCAATACACCAGATTATATGTTGTAGGCACTAAGTAAATCATTAATAAGTAGAAAAAGAGTTGATGTATTCTTAAAGGCTGCTTTATGTATTCCACTCTCACAATAAAACTCATTGATTGTTTATTTAAGAGTTCTCGGTGTCTTATTTAATCAGTACCTCTCAAGTTTCAAAGCTACCGCTAAAGACTCAACTGGAAATCTCTTGATTTTCCACTTCCAAATATGTGTGACATAATTGTGCAGATCTTTCGCATGGGTTTGTTAAAACAATTCAATTATGTATTGCTTGTAGATCATTTATGATTAATTTTAAGCCGTTGCATACAAATTGCAACTTTTTTTATTACTTTGCTTTATCATTATCACTCACTGAGAGAAAATCACTTAATTATGGGACGCCCTATATGATCTTTCTGCTTGTTTTTATTATTAAAAATTTCCCTAAAGATAAGTTAAAAATATGAACCCTATTTAAGGCATGTAAGAGATATGAGAAGTAATCAATATGGCTGTTAGTTAAATATTAATTTCAATTCTAAAATACGTCTGAATGATAAACTGCCTTTTCTTAGTTTCCGAAGCACACTTGGAAGAAAAAGTGTGTTAATTTATCTATAGAAATATCTATTTTGAATTCAGCGTAGCTTCCAATAAAAATGAGTAATAAATTGCCATCGTTTCTAGATAGCAATATTTCTAGTGAAATTTATCTTAC
Source organism: Rhamnusium bicolor (assembly GCA_029963845.1). Classification (NCBI taxonomy): domain Eukaryota; kingdom Metazoa; phylum Arthropoda; class Insecta; order Coleoptera; family Cerambycidae; genus Rhamnusium; species Rhamnusium bicolor. The sequence goes on along the minus strand of JANEYF010001924.1, from coordinate 238,293 downwards.
TTTTCAAATAGCAAGGGCCGTCTGGCTGGAACATTACGATGAATTATTTAGAAAAAAATGTATGTTATACACATTAAATTACGGCCATTTCAGAGAAAATTATCTTCATCCGATTGGACACTATACCTACCTGTATTGTTTTAATTAACATGAGAAATTTTGCAACTTAAATTAGAAAATTATGTACACGATATTTAAAACGATCGATTAACACCAGAAGAAAAATTAAATACACAAGTAGTGTCCTCAAAAATTATAAACTTACAGAAAGCTTTTATTACTCATTTGACAAAAAAAAAACATTCTTTACAAAAGTTTATGCATCCTTTGAAACCCAGTAATAATTTATAAATTTTATTAAACTAACATTTGCGTGGTGTAAATTTCTAATGCCTTAATTTAAGTGAAGAATATATTATGTTCTTCAAATTAAAGCGATTTTTAAAAAAAAATGTTCGATGATTAATTAAATCCATATAAAATCAGGGAAATTAAAGAAAACATAAAAAATTAATTTTTTTATGTTTAATGTAAGTTTATTCTCATTACATATGAATGACAATATTCTCAAAATCAGCAGTTATTAATGTTACAAAAATATATTAAAACTGACATAGGTAGGTAGGAACCTTCATATTTATTGAAGAACTAAAAATTTCAATTCAAAATATTTAAAAATGTAAGGATGTAAACATTAAGCATTATTTTTTATTTTCCAAGAGTAAAATACTATACAAAAACCGATATTTTAAAATAAATTTATTCCTCGTTTGGTGTCGTTGGAAACATGTTTATTTAGTGAACTATAAGGTATATGATATCGGTGTGCTGTGCCAAAGAAAGACTATGAGCTAAAAATGCATAATTTTCCAGTTAAATCCGTTGCATCACATATTTCTAGGGCGTTCAAAAAGTCCACATCTACTTCTTAATCGATGTAATTTATAACTTTCCATTCACATTTTGTTTGCTCAAGTACCTGCAAGAATTGCTATTTTATGCAAATTTTGTTAAAAAAGCATACAAGTTTTCTTAAAATTCCATTTTCGTTATTGATCTGATTGTGCAAATGTGCAATTAATAAATCTATCATAAAAAAATGCTTTGACTATTTAAATTTTACTGTAATCATTTTGTGATAATAAAATCCTACAGGGTGAAAGAAATCAAGAAAATATAAGTAGAATATTCAAATAAAATATAATTTTTTGTTTAAAATCTGTTAACATATTTTTATTATTAGACATTGTCCCAAGTAGTTGACCATGTTATTGGCAATAGTCACTCCGAACTCGAGAGGAAATATGTTTTGCTTATCGTGGATAAGACAACGAACGCAACGGGATCGAAAATTGCTAACATTTTGGTGGGGGCTTTGGAGGAACTGCATGTCGAAAGAGGCTCTTTGCTATCGTCAAAAATGTTATCACTTGTAAACGCAGCCAGTGTGTCCACTATTGTACGTGACAATTTAAAGCTATCGTTGGGGGACAGTTATGAAAAAAATTACGACAATTTTTTATTATTTTTTATTATTTATTGCGGATACCGCAGCGCATATAAAACTGATTGGTGTTGCAAGACACATGAAACTGACTGGTGTTACAAGACATCTATAATTGTCTTCATGCAACTTGCCTGGCACACGACGTACACCGAGTGGCAGAAACAGTTAGAGAGTGTTATCCCAAGTTGGACGTACTAATTTTAAATGTAAAAAGCATTTAAAAAATTCTCCGACTGCTGTTAATCTTCCCACTAGTGCGAAAATGACATTTTACTCTCCAGTATAAATAACGTTATTTAAATGTTTTTCAAAACATTTCTTTGAATAAAATATCAGGATAACTGTCAACTTTTGAAAACAGGACTATCATTGTTACAGTTTCAATACAACTTAAAATTGAAAACGCAACAAGTTGTTGCTTGCACGTAATTCAGGTTTCGAAATAAAAATAATGACTGTATTCATGCATTATTACTGAAGCAATATATATTTAGTTTATGAACCAAAAGCGTAGAACAAATTGAATTAAACAGGTTATCACGTTACATCCGGTAATATTGAAGCAAACAATGGAGAATAGTGTTGTTACCTATTATTACATTATATTACAGTATACTAAAGTTGCGATTTGTTATAATACGAAGCTTTGTTATTCTATAAATAATAGTGGCAATAATTAAAGTGTAATTGTTCGGTAATGTATAATAATAATAATAATAATAATAATAATATAAATAATAAAAATAATAGCAATAATAATAATAATAGGGGTGCAAAGGACCGGCAACCTCCACGTTGGTGCACCCTGGACAGGCAGAGGCAACTCTGCCTGACTAATGCCGGCCGGGAGTACCAGGGCTAACCACCCTGGTACTCTTACAGCTCGGGTTCCATATAACCTAAGAAGGGCCCCTCACAATCGACCTCAATCGGATAGAGGTCAAGGACAGATGGGAGGGGCCTTACCGGACGGTCCTAACGATGACGACAATGCTATTGCACATGGACGCTTTAAGTGGACGAGGGAACTTCGGGATGACTTGCTGACCTGCCGCGAGAGTAGCGAACCTGAGCGAAGGGGATACATGGCGCGAATGCATGCACTTTGGTGCGAAATGCATCCAGAGCATCGCGCCTTCTCTCAACAACATCTGAGAGATCAAGTATCCTTTCTGCTCAGGACGGGTTACGTAAGGGCACCCCGCCAGCTGGAAGAACTGCCAGCCGCAATCCGTCCGCGGCAATTACCAGCTGATGGGGAACATCCTTTAGAGTTCACCGGTGTAGACTTAAGGACGAGGGTTAGCCTTAACACCAGGGCTAACCTAAAGCCACAAGACCTGGCTAGAATGGACGCGGTCATCGATGAGGAAATTCCGGAAGATGTAGACATCTGGCAAATCAACTGTGCCGTGTACAACGCCGCGAAGCAACTCGTCCCCCGTGAGAGGTCAACCAATCACGGGGTCGAGAAAGCCAAGCGGCGTGTACAAAAATCGAAGGCAAGATACAGTCGGCCAGACAACACGCTTCTCGGATCCAGAGTGTGGTGGAATATAAGACGACTGGTAGAGTTTTTACTTCCCAGGATCCGGCACATAGCTGCCGGATTAAGACGTCAACACCATACTCTAAATCTGACAGTGATGCTTACCATCAAGCAGCACTGTCTAGATAGGATCCGAGCGCTCATGGCGATAAAGAAAACATTGAAGAGGCGGGTGAGGAGTATGGAACAAAACAATTCGTTTCGTACGAATCCTTCCCGCCTCTTTCAAGAGCCACAGCGTGTTGTCGAGAATCCGCCGACTGTAGAAGATGTCGAAACCTTCTGGAAGGGAATCTACGAAACGCCGCGTCCATTCAATAGCGACACTCCATCAATTGCACACTTCGAGGCTCTGTGTCACAGACAGGAGAGGACGATGCGGGGAATTCCCTGAAGATGCGCAGCTCGCAGACGGAAGCATCCTAAGACATCTAGATGCCGGAGAGACCTATACATATCTGGGTGTGCAACAAAGGCACATCCAGGATGTATCACAAATAAAAGATTCTCTCCGCGGCAAGTACAGACACCGCCTCCGAAAGATTTGGTCTTCCGAACTTTCGGGGAAGAACAAGGTGTCTGCAACTAATATGCTTGCCGTTCCGATTCTGCTCTACTCCTTCGGAGTAGTAAAGTGGAGGGTAGATGAGCTGCGTCAATTAGACAGAGATACCCGCAAGATGATGAATATTCACAGAAGTATTCGTCCTAAATCGTCCGTTCCTCGTGTGTACCTCCCACGTCAACGGGGGCCGAGGACTCTTGAGCCTGGAGTGTACGCATGGCAGAGTAGTTCTAAGTATGGCATGTACCATCCTCAGGAGCTCAGATCCCCTCTTGCGGTTCGTAAAACATCACGAAACTGTAGGAGTCGGAGCAGGATTGTTCAAAGCAGCAGAAAGAGCCGCAGGTGAACTCGGTCTCGCATTTGACATCGGGCGAGGAGGCCGGCAAGGTGCTGACGTTGAGTCAGTCACCGAACTTCAGCCAAATCGTCTGAAAGCCCGAATCAGAGCTGCCGAACAGGAAAAATCTGTTTCGGCAGCACGTCGATAAACCCCAGCATGGTGTCTTCTATAAGAACATAGAAACACTGGGTTTATCGACCAGGCTGACCTTCGCCTTTCTAAGGTCAGCAGGGCTTAAGTCGGAGACCGAGGGATTCATTATGGCCTGTCAAGATGGTGTTATCAACACCTTGGTCTACCGCAGCCGGGTGTGGCGTGTAGAGGTTCCTGATGTCAACTGCAGGACCTGCCATCAGGCGCCGGAATCGCTCATGCACTTACTATCTGCATACCCTATATATGCGATTTCGGCCTACATCCACCGGCATAACGCAGCGTTACGAGTGCTATACTACCATCTAAGGCACTCGTACGGGGTAGACCAGACACCAGTGCTGCCTTACGTCCCCGGAGATATTGAGTCCGTTGTCGAGAACGAGAAATGCCGGATTTACTGGAACTACTCGTTCCCGACTGTCAGGTTAATCCAAGTCAACAAGCCTGACATAGTCCTCCTCGACCATCAACTCAAGGTGATGTATGTCATCGAGTTCTCGGCACCTGCGGAGAAAAACATCACCTTGAAGGAGGAGGAGAAACGGACCAAATATTGCGATCTCCGGTACGAGCTCCAAGTGCTGTACCCAGGCTACTGGATCAAAATGGTCGTCCTTATAATCGGTGTACTCGGAGGGATAAAGCCTACGCTTCTCTCGGAACTGAAGATCATACCGGCCTGCCAAAAATCAGTCGAGTGGCTGGCAGGCCAAATGCAGAAGGCGGTCATTCTTGGTTCTCTCCGTCTGCTTAGGGCACACGATTCTGGTATCTACAGTCACTAACCCTGCGGGATGTGGGGAGTGGCTGTAGTTGATGCGCCGGCGCGACTCCCGTGAGGCGTCGGAGGCGACGGGAGGACTGACCGGCATCGGATATTCCGAAAAAAAAAATAATAATAATAATCGGTGTACTCGGAGGGATAAAGCCTACGTTGCTCTCGGAACTGAAGATCATACCTGCCTGCCAAAAATCAGCCGAGTGGCTGGCAGGCCAAATGCAGAAGGCGGTCATTCTGGGTTCTCTCCGTCTGCTTAGGTCACACGATTCTGGTATTTACAGTCACAAACCCTGCGGGATGTAGGGAGTGGCTGTAGTTGATGCGCCGGCGCGACTACCGTGAGGCATCGGAGGCCACGGGAGGACTAACCGGCATCAGGAAACCGAAAAAAAAAATAATAATAACACCCAGCGATCTTAGGCATAAGTTCACCCATTTACTTTAAATGGATCATCTTAAACGTTATGCCTCCGGAGAGAGCGAACTACAAAACGCTCTTAGGGTGGTCGAAGAATACACGCGGGCAATTGGTATGGAGTTCGGGTTGGACAAATTTGCAGTCATCCACCTCAAGAGAGGACGATGCGGAGAATTCCCTGAAGATGCGCAGCTCGCAGACGGAAGCATTCTAAGACATCTGGATGCCGAAGGGACCTATACATACCTGGGTGTGCAACAAAGGCACATCCAGGATGTAACACAAATAAAGGAATCTCTCCTTGGTCTACCGTAGCCGCGTACAGAGCACCTTGTCCATGCATATGTTAAAAGTATGAGTTTTTTTTATGAGGTATCTAAAATTTTACTTTAGTAGACTTAAAGTCGAATATACTGTAATGTGTTATCATTAAAGCTGGCCGAGGTCACCTGGCCGACAGAGCCGTCATATGACTCATATGTTTACATCATATCATAATACTCGAATAAGTACAATAAATGGAAATAAATTTTAACAATAAATCTATATTATTTAATAATGTTACATTTTATAAAAATTTGTATAAAACTTACCATTTTAAGCAGATTTATGAAGTAGTTTGGTTGTCGTCCTTACAAAGTGGGGAATATCTATAGTTTAATAGCATCAGGTATGTTTCTACAGCTGTCTCCGTCAGTGATGTTCGCTTTGGTGAAAAAATATGTTTGTATTTTGAAAATGACCGTTCGACATCTACGGATGTAATACAGGCATAAGTAAAACAATCTGTGAACTCATTTAACGAAGTTATAGATGCACCATCACAAATTTGTCTTAATTTGCTAAATTCAGGATCTTTCTGTAATACACTCTCGAATTTTTCCCTAACGCGATTATTTTTTGCGTCATTTATAGCCTGTAGCTGTGTATTTACGTCGTCCACTATTTGCAGCGATTCCACTAACGACAACGAACTATTTTGCAATTTTTCTATTGCGTCGTGTAGTCCTCTATAATTGTTATTAATAGTTTTTAAATCTGTTTCAAGGGAAACATCTTGAAAGCTTGTCTGGCTTTCCCTAATAGCTGCAGCCTCGTTAGGGTTGAACTGTGGTATCACAGCTTTTATTTGTTGAAAATATTCAGCATAATAAAAAGCCGCTTTCAACCACGTTCCCCAACGTGTAAGAATCGGCTCTGGTGGTTCAGGGATACTAGGACTTGTTGAAAGTTCAAATTTTTCGAATGTCTCCAACACCACACGCGTAATTATTTCGCCAGTACACGCAGTTAGTCAGTCTTTTACTAGCTAGTAAAAGTGGAAACGTTGGTTTAAGAGGGTCCAGTACACGTACTATATTTAAAATAGAATTTTTTTTACAATCAGTCGTCTCGTCAATACATAACCAGAGCCATGTATTTTTTAATCCACATTTAATCCTATTTACAATGTCTTCACGAACAGCTGGAATATATCTACGTGACGATGTATGACTTGGTAAGTTCACCTGGGGATTGTATTTATTCCAAAACTCCCGAAATGGTTGTTTATCCAGTATGTGTAGCGGAATATTACAGGCTATTAACATTAACAATAAATCAAACATAAACTGAGTTGTCGAAGGCATGCCATTTTTTTTTTTTATTTTGATGTTGCACGGTATTAATATGACGACGACAATCTGTTTTGTGCCAGCACATTAAGTCTTGATTGCAAATTTTACTAATTATTTTGCATCCGTCATAGAATAAATCCGGAAATTCACCGATAAATTTATTCACTGTGTCCGCGTACGGTCTTTTTTTGCCCTTTGGCGCGTGTGACATTATATATAATTTATAGGTACAACCTCACGCATTAACCTTTAAAATAAGACTGCAGCGTAAATCACTTCTAAATCGGCACGTGTGACGCCAGCGCAAGACCGTGACTGTACTCCAGCCACCTCAGCCAGCTTTAGTTATCATCAAATAAAATACTCGTAAGTATACGCTACTGTTAGGTACTAGTAGAGGCTTTTATTAAAACATATGCTTTAATTGTAGCCGCCTTCAATTAATTAATTATTTTTTCTATTGCTCGAAGTGGTAGGCAGTTTTTTCATGTGGATAGAGTATTAAAATTGAAATAAATGCAAGTCCAGATTTTTGTGTTTCAGTTGAGTCATAATAATCTTTTATATATCCTTTGACTATATCGCTTATTTTTGCAAAAAAATATTTCTTTATTTGAATATTGATGTAAATTAATATACATTTTTATTTTCTGTTCCGATTACTCAGTTTTTCCATGAATCGTTATGAAGTAATAATTTTTTCTACTTAAGCCCTCCGCGAATCCTTTACCGCCAGACCGATATGTTTGTATCAGGTATAATTTATATACAAAAACATCAGTTTAACAGGTAGAAACTCGTCTCTGTAATTTTAAAATAATAATTACGGTGCATCTTGCACATTTATACTCTAAAAAATATAACGCCGTTTTTTGATGTGTGTAAAAATTTGTATTGATAGCTCTAAAGTCGAATTTTTAATATATGCGTTCAAGCAATAAATAAATTATCACTTTAGGTCATCGTATTCATTTAAAACATATTATTCACTCGTTTTTGTTAACTTTTAATAAAAATATATTCTTTAATTGTAGTAATTGGAAACACATAACAATCTTTTAATTTTTATTACCTATACAGAGTCTCACGCTTGTATGTATATTAGATTTTAGATCATAAACATATGTAACTGAAGTAGTCGCCTTTAACATTATTACATAGTGATATACAGGGTGTCTTACTCTCGTATATATCGAATTTTATATTATACAAACATATAGCCTAAGTAGCTGTCTTTAATTAATTACTTTTATTCTTTTAAAATAGCCTGTCTACGCTGCTGCCATCTTTGATTTTTTTATTACTTACATGTACAATTAATTGCTTGTAGTGTTTTTTGCGAAAAAAATATTAACAAATCCTCGAAGCTTACATAAAATAATTTAACTGGAAAGATATGTATATATGTATAATAATAGTTACTATGATTACCTCATCTTATATTTACATTACTTTTTAGGATTTCATATTATAATGGTATGTAGTCATCTTTCATTAATTTACTTTTTTATTTTTAAATACCCTACAAATACTGTTGTTATCGTTCATTTTTATTACGTATAAATAATTGCTGTCATTGGCAGTAGTATTTTTTTCGAAAATATAGTAACAAATTCCTGCAACCTTATATAAAATAATTTTAACTAGAATGACATATGACGTCTTCCATACATTGCTTTAAATGAAAAGTCCTAGCCTGTCTTAACCTGCAGATTCTAGGATATAGCGGCATCTTATTGCTTGGCATATATAATTAATTACTTTTTTTTAACTCACTTATTGGTCGAGCTTGTATAAAACATTCAATAGCTATACTTCTTCGGCTATCCTTATTCTTATTATTTATTGCTTTTGACATATAATTAATTACTTTTTAATTTTTTTCATTAGTCTAGGTTACTATTAGCTACGTCTCTAGTAGCCATTTTTTTTATATTAGATCTATGTCTCTGGTATAAACCAAAGGTCTCTTAGCCTCTCCTCTTGACTATTATTTTAGATATAAGTCTTGGTCAAATTCTCTCATCCGCCGATACTAAGAATCAAAAGTCCTATGCTATTAGTCTTTGAGCTGTGCCTACTCCGATACTAACATCCAGGTCCCAGGTTCTAGGTCCGTCTACGTACACATCCTCGCGGGGCCCTCCGTACGTCTCTAGCGTCCATCTTTAGCCCCAGATCTATGCCCTCTTAGTATAGTTCAAAGCCTCTTATGAGATATGTCTATAGTATTAGTTGAAATCTCTCCTGATAATAAAAAAATATAAGTCCTATGCTATTGGCATCTGAGCATCCCTCCCCCAATACTAACGTTATCCCTAGTTAACCCCCCTGTACCTATCCCCTCCCCTCCGTGTCTAGGACTAAATCGAAATCGATGTAACGATTTTTCTTTTTGACGTAGTCCTATAAGAGCCCATGTATTTTGTTTGTCATATCCTCACTTCATGTCGTAGTCCCATAAGAAAATAAATGGGGAAAGTGTCACAGAATCGGCGTATAACAACTACTTCTATTCTATTCTATTCTATTCTAATACTCGTAATGCAAAACCACTTCATTAAAATAATTAAATGCTAGGTTTGTTGCAGTTAGATGGTAGTAACAGTTCCAGTTCTCTTTATCCAAACAAGGATTGTTAAAATTGTTTCATGTTGTTTTCATTAGAGTTTATTAAATATTTAAAATCATTTATCGATATTTGACAAATAAATATTAAATTGCTTACAGCATGCTCGACACATCACATATCGTGTAATAAAACATCTAATTTTTTACCTCCATAATCTATGATGAAGTACGCATAAATCAGTAATGTCTACAGACAATTTATTCACCTCTCATAGTAGCGATCGATTGTGGTAAATTTATGTCCATTGAGAAACCGTGACAATTGGATATATCATACACATGAATAAATTCCCCTTACATTAAAGTGACTTTACAGTCACTGATTATTATTTTAGAAAAGAGCTAACACATTTGTATTAAACTAAAACTTTCAAGTTACTCATTATCTGGTGTGCGATTGAAATGTGTCTCCAGATCCAACAATATATGACATGTCCCAAATCAGATATATTAACGATATTAAAGCCTCTATTTCATTAATATTATTACGTTTTAGTGACAGAATCAGATTTCGTGACTTCACGTAGTAAGTTTCGGGATAATATGATGTAATAACGTGGTTTTAATCTTCTGTGGAAGAAAGAACACAAATTGGTAGGTAGAACTATTTCTTGAGGGATACAGGGGGTGTTTAAATAGCGAGAGGAATGCTCAAATAGATACAAAATGGAGCCAAAGGGTGTTTAATACAAAAGGCTTAATAGGCGTTTTGCTCACCGGGTTGACAATGAACTAAGAAATTAAATAATAAATTATAAGAAACAGGATTAAATTCTTCAAAGGGACGCACAACAAAACGAAGTCATGATATAATATTATTTGCTGTATACGTTGACATGCATAAAATATTAACTGGATAACGCGTGTGAAGCAAATTCTAATGAAGGAATTTAAAATAAAAGTGTTGGAAAATTCATCAGGTAGCCCAGAATCAAAATTGAGCAGAGGAAGGAAACATCGAAATCAAAATTTTGATATAAGAGTTTAATAATAATAATAATGAGATAGACACAATTGTTCAGCAAGGAAGCCCAGTATATAGAACTAACTTAGGCAGCCTAGGAAGCTATTTATTAAAAGAAATTTTTTAAGTTAATTTGGATATGCACATTATATTTAATGATAATCAAGGTGCTCAGAAGTTGACGAAAAATTATATTTTTCACTCGCGATTGAAGCAAATCGATATTCGTACGTAATACCTTAGAAAACGGGAGACTCCGTCATAAATATTTCTCCTTGTGGAGTCATAGAGAACAGCGAATATATTATGTCAAAGAATTCTGTGAACTTTTTTTTACCATTTATTACCTCGATCTATTTTCGCTACCAAGGCCAATCACCAACGGCAGGAGACGAGCTACCCCCAATATGGAAATTTTGTAGAGGAGGGATTCTGGTACATGTTAAATCTTATAGACAAGGGACCGTCTGCTTTACATCCCCTTCGATAATGATATATCCACTACACAATCATCCCTTAAAATTGTATAGCTTCTGTGTTTTAAACCGATATATAAGTCCCTGGGAGATGGGCCAGACTGCTGTTGCGCTGGACTGGTTACCTCAATTATTTATTTATTTATTGATTTATTTACCTACAACCATCCAACGGGATAAAATCATAGTTACAGAATAGGAAACAGCATAATGTTAAAAGTAACCATAAATTAAATGAAGTACAAATTACTACTTAGTAGTACAGAAAAATAACTATGCTGTATTAAAATTAAAAAAAAAAAAAAAATAAAATAAAATAAAGACAAATCTATATACAAATAAAGTAGACATACAGGAAACTACAAATTAACAGAATTATGATAAAAAGGTATTTTTAACATGTATGATACTAGAGTCATATATATCAATGCCGTCTTGCATGGATGAGTAGTTACGGTACATCATATACAAAAGAGACTAATGCAATATGTTAGTCGTCTTTAAATAAAATATTTGGCAATGATGCCTTGGATATGCCTGCACATAGTAATTGACTTTATTCATATTTCAGTCGCATCAAATACCGAATTAATCACGTTAGATAGAAAAATTACAGAATGCATATTACGACTAACCAATAAAGATTTATAGTTATATGTTTCAAGTAATAAACCATAATCAATAAAAGGTTACACTTTCTTTATATGCCAAAAACTTTAACAATCATTGCAGCACTCTTTCTATTATCTCAATATATTTTACGTAATTTGGACACCAGATAATATAATTACATTCACATCGAGATCTGACAAATGAACTATAAAACAATTCAATTGCAGATAGATCAAAAAACTCACGAGAATTCCTCAGAACAAATTCGAGAATTTTTTGGCAGCCAAAATCATTTGATCGATGTGGTGAACAAAAATTAATTTAGGATAGAAAAATCCCCATAAGTCCTTGATATATTCTGCTCCGTTAAGTAATACGTTGTACAGGCATATGTTAAAATAATACATTTATTTAAATTAGTTGGTAATTTTATTTTTTCACACCACAAATTAAGCCTGTTAAGATTTTCCTGCAAGGCAATGCAATCCTTATATACATTTTCATATCATCTGCGTACAGCAGGTGAGGAATATTGAAACAGCTAACAGCTTTATTAATGAAAGTATTAAATAATAACGGGCCCAGAATTGATCCCTGAGGAACATCAGACAGGAATTCAAATTTATTAGAGATAAAGCCTCTGTAAGATACGTATTGTAGACGATCAGATATATAGGACTTAAAAAGCTTAGTACGTTTGGTGAAAGATCGGATTTGTCAAGACCACTGAGCAAAATACTGTGGCGAAGCCTATCAAAGGCTTTGGAGCAATCAGCATAAACTACGCCTACCTGCCTATGATCAACCGAAACCTCTGATATAAACTGAGTGACGCATATTAAATTTGTGGTTGTCGAACTATCCTCAGTAAAGTCGTGTTGGTTTATACTAATACTATTCTTTACATGATTATAGAAAATATCGTGGATATAGAATTCAAATACTTTAATAAAATTGCAAATTATTGTTATAGGGCGATAGAATATCATTTAGATTTCCATTTTTAAAAACAGGACATATTCTGGAAACTTTCCACATTTCGGGTATTATATTTGAAATTATGATGAGTTTAAAAATAATTTTCATAGTTTCAACTAAAAGGAAAGCACAATCACGAATTAAGACAGCTGGAATTCTGTCTGGACACATAGTAATATTTGATTTCAATTTCCTTATGCTTTTCAGTATGTCATTGTCTGTAGAAATGCAAATATTTAGGGCACTGCTTTTATAATTGTTCGGTAGTACCTCGTTAGTAATATCGTTGTTATCCACATCTGATGTATATGTAGTTTAAAAAAAAATGTCGAAGCCTTCAACAACTGAATTAACGTCATCTAAGGATTCGTCATTTAATATCATATTACCTGGAGTAGATTTATTTTTAGGTTTATTGGACAAATTGGACCAAAATCTCTTAGGTTCGATCTTAATGTTTCTTCAGTGGATATTATAAAATTTTTGTGTGCAGTAAATATGTTATTTTTCAGTTTTGATCACGAAAAGATAAATAAATCGAGGGGTCATTATTAAATTTCATATATAGCATAAGTAATTTTTATTTTTGTCTAACATCACGAATAATTTCTCTGTTAAACCTCGGAGGATATTTATGTTTATTATTATTGGCTGATACAACCAGTACATAGCCATCGAGGAGTGTATAATATTTCATAAAAATATCTACAAGTCTCATCGACATCACTATATTTATTCAAAGCCGACCAGTTAGTTATTAACATTTCATTGTATAGTAATATAAAATTAGCATTTCTAAAATTATAACTTTTAACACCACTAAACGGAAGGGCATTGCGTGCCTCAGTACCCGTTGCTGTACTTTTTGTATCGAGTTTGTTGCGATGTAAAGTCGGTGCTACGTTCATCCTCAAGTTTAATAAGATTAAGGTGTTAAGTAAGGTGTCGCGGATTTACAGGTTTTTGAGTATACAACACATAAAAACAAAAAATGTATTGACAGAAAATTTAACTAATATCACTCATTTTATACCTGTTTATTTTTTGTTTTGTTTTGTTTGTTTATTGGAGTAGTTGGTTAGAATGCGCAATGGCAAGTGTGACTACATAATCTCTCTACTGGCAATGCGGGTTCGAATTCCGCCACCGGCAATGTCGGAGTTAATGGTGGTATGTCCGCATTGTTTCATAAGTGTAACTGTCTCTCTTCGGCTTTGGTTTCGGTGGTTGTTTCACCGTGGTATTTATTGATTATTACTGTCTGGTCGGAGAAAGAAGACCTACTGAAAGAATGTCATATCTGCATCTGCAGTTAAGCGTAAATGAAATAAACGAATTAATGCATGGCAAATTTTTGTGCTCATTTGCATCCACACCTACTCATTGGATGAGTCATTATATTCCTAGTAAATATATGGTTTCGTAGAAGGCTGGCGACTTATTGGCATTACTATCCCTTGCCGCGCGAAAGAAGGACCTTCTTTCGCCGACTGGACGGTATTTATTTATTTTTGTACTAATTGTTTTATTTATTCGTTAGCCATCCGCCATCTTTATTAGATTTGTCAAACGATAAATATTTCTGGAATAAAACAAACATTTGAAATATATCAAATTTCTTGTACATGGTTAGTCATCTAAAATTGACACCCCCTTAATTTTTCTTAATTTTCATCAAATCGAAAAATTCAGAAAAGGATTTTACAAGGTTTTCAACGAGTTTTTAGAATGCTTAAATGAATTTCAACAATTTCCTCAAATTGTAAGGGTGCAAAAAAAAATTTTTTTAAATGGAACACCCTATATTTTTTTATTTAAGAGAATTGTCCGTAGTTTTGTAATCACAAAAATATATGCTTATTGTATGTTTGCATGTATAGTTCTTGAGATATTAGTAAAGATGTATTTTCACATCACGGGAATAAGTTTAACACAATGCCATAAATCAGGAGAGTCAAGAACCGAAACGGTTTAAAGATACAATAAGTAGTTTGTTTGATAGGTCTCGCGTAAGATTATTATTTTATTAAGACATTTTAAAATCCAAATTATTTGGTATTTCTAATTGTTGATATTGGATGTTCTTTTGCCAAAAGAAAAGAAATGTTTGAAATTTACCTTACCAGCAATAAAAACAAATCTTTAGCTAAAAGGAAATATTCAAGAAAACTTCCTCAGAGACGCGTTCCCTTCAAGAACACCTTTTCCAATATTTATCACAAGTTTAAAGAATCTGTCAAAGATAAGAAAAGAGAAAACAGGCCCAAAACAGGACAAGGTATGGAATTAGACGCTTTACTTTTTTTTACTGAACACCCTAATAAATCTACAAAGGCTGCTGCGGAAGAATTTAATATTTCTCAAAAAAGTATAAGTAGGATATAAAACGTCATAAATATAAACCTTATAGTATTTTGCCAGTTCATCTTTTAACTGAAAATAACTTTGCCGACAGAGGAGCTTTTTGAGAGATGTTCGATAGAAATTAGAAGAGGATAATAATTTTTTAAAAAACATATTTTGGACCGATGAAAGTAGTTTTTCAACTGGAGGACTTTTTAATAGGAAAAATGCATATCTTGGGCGCCCGAAAATCCACATATTATAAAGAAGATAAAAAAAAGATATAATACAATAAATGTGTGGTGTGGTATTCATCAAAACACAATTGTAGGCCCCGTATTAATTGATAGGTACTTGAATGCAGTGCGTTATTTAAATATTCTTCAGGGTGAAGTGGAAAACTATTTATATAATATTCCCCTTCCAAACAGGAATTCTGTTATCTGGCAATAGGACGGCGCTCCCCCAGACTCGCAACGTAACGGAAATTTAAATTAGATATATCCACTTTGGGTAGGCAGATACGATCCTATACATTGGCCTGGTAATAGCTCAGACATGAGTCCTTTGGACTTCATTCTGTGGGGAACACTAAAACAAAATATTTATGAAAATTCGATTTATAATAACATCGACGAGCTGAAGGAATGCATAGACCAGCAATAGAAAATTTGCGGCAAAATGATAAATTATTTGAGAATGTGAGAAATGAATTTATAATAAGATGCCAACTATGCCTTGAGAGAAGAGGAGGATACGTGGAGAACATATAAACATATTACAAACCTACTATATTAAATACATAATTCTGTCGTATTATTATTTTATCGTAATTCTTATATTTATTTTAGCCTTTTGAAGTTCTTTTTATTTTCTGTTGTTATTTATTATTGTTCATTGTTATTCTTATAATGTGCGTTGTCATATATTAAACTTTGTTTTATTATAATAAAGGTCATTATTAGATATTATATGTTTTCGCATCAAAGAATTTTCATAATTTTTTTTATTAAAAAAAAATATATATATATCACGACACATCTCGAAAACAGTTGAAGTAAAAATATAATAATGATGCATTTTTGTGATCAGAAACTAACGGAGAATTTTTTGAAATACAGGGTACTTCATTTAAAAAAATCATGTTTCGTTCGACCTTCTAATTTGACAGGTTTTTTAAAAATTGTTGAATTATTCTAAAAATTCGTAAAAAACCGTGTAAAACCATTTTTTGAATTTTTCGATTCAATTTTAGGTGACTAACTGTGCATATACATCTATTAAATCTAACGTTACCACTTGGGCTTCTTGATATCGTCTTTTGTCATTATATTATATTATATTCATATTCATATTATGTCTATTTCTAAAATTATGAAATATCTAATGGTGCAGAATTTTAATTTTTTTAGAAAGCTAAAAATAAACGACGTAATTAAAGTTGTTGGGCTGACTTTGAATAGTGTGATATGAAGGGGTAAACTCATTTTATTTAGTTACTTTTTGGAACAAACAGTATACATGTTTTTATTTTTTTCCGTTTTCTAGTCTATATTGTAAAATATTTTATCTACCGTGATGCTGTGTCTTTTCAAATAAGGCAAACTATTGGTTGACTGGTTCAGTTTACGCCACTTAATCATAACAGAAATATCTTGCTGCTACTCGACTCCGCATCCTCTTCTTTCAATTAAGTAGCCCTTGGCTGTTCCTACTGGGTAAAGTTACAAATAGTCTCTTTCCTTTTCTCTGTAATAAAGGATATTCACATCATTATTTCAGTTTTTGTTTATATATCTTTATCATTTTTTTAATATATACTGCGCATATTTCCTAATTAATCAATATTACATATTTCTAAATGTAGTAATATTTTCTCATTTAATAATTTGATTTTATGACAAATTGATAGAACAAATTTATAGAAAAGAGTTGTTTACATTTTAATGAATTAGTTGCTAATTTTGGTATTTTTTTATTTTTCACAAAATGTCATTTGTTTTAAATTAAAAACCACAATAAAAATTATAACTGCAACTAACTGATAGAGAAAATTGTCAACAAAAAATTCCACGATCAACTCAGATCTTGAGTCTGTGCAATATTCCTTAGACCATACAAAATTAGACGCAACTATGTGGGTGTGTTGAAAAGAAAAAATATATCTATTACCATGTGAAAAATGGATGGTGTCATTATTAAGAAATCTGTTATTATTTCCAGCTAAACCGGAAGCGTAAATACAAGTTTAGCAATAAGTGAAGTTTATAATGTTTTCAAATTAGTTATCCGGACAGACGGCTTATTGTTTCAATTGGTATTAAAAATATTTCGCAATTTTTACTATACCGCATTATCGATTCATTTGGTATAAAATATTTACGAAGCCTTTGATCTGCTTTTACCAATGTTCAATATGGAGATTGCTAGAGGCTTTTATTTTTACATAAACCCCTGGTCCAATGAAACTAATAACGTAATTTTGTTGTGTAACGCAAACAAACTTTGTCATATCATACTTTTTAGAGGCATCCTGATTAATCGGATGTTTTGAATTACAGACATTGCTTTCCTTATAACCAAACTATGTTACATTTTCGAAAACTTTCACGGTATAGCCACTACTGAGCACTGTGTTGACAGTGCACTGATCTGTTGATTAAATTAATTAATTTAATTAACTTGATGCTTTATACATATGATTTGTGGAAATGACAAAGTTTCTTTGGGTACCCACTATAAACCTGTTTAATTTGCAAATCTTTATACGTATTATTAATTACAAAAAAAAGCAGAAATCATGTTAACAAAAATTAAGTTTTAATTGTATAAATACTCAAAATATCATAAACATCCTGTAGAAGTGAAATCAGAATTTCAAAATTTCCGAAATTTTAAAACTGTTATTTTTTGTTCAATTTATGGTTATACACAAAAATAGTATCTTCAATAATAATGGAGCTAATGTCGAACTTTAATAATCGTTTCGGCAATTTTGCTCAACATTTCTGAAACATCTTATATATGTAACTTCTCAAAACCGTGAGGAGGTCGATAAATCTCCACTATTAAATAATACTGAATACATTTAAATTGCTAGTATTGTGGGGTGGTTAAAGGCATGGCTGCTGAATTGAAAAAAAACTTTGTTCAACTGCTCACTGTAAAAATATGACTCATTTTCAGAAAAAAATTTTAACTAGAAATAGAGATATTAAAAAATACCCAACACCGTTTCTCTCAATTTGTTCAATATAATATCACAGATATAAAAAAAACATTAGAGTGTTTGACACTGAAAAATTAATTATTTATTATGGGAATATGAAAATTTATCGAATAGGAAATCAGAAATTATCGGTTTGTATTCACAGGTTGATTTATTATTTCAAATTTGCAATTTTTTTAGTCTGTAAACGACATGTCACAAAACGCTACCCGCCATGATGGTTTTAAATGTGACATCACTGTTGTAGTAAGCAAAACCTACGATCTTATTCTGACTGCTTTCTGAATATTTGGACAGATTTCGTGTTATTTTTTCCAAGTTTATAATAATTAATCATGGAGGGTGTTTTTTAAAAAGCGGAAAGTACAAATTTGCCAAGAATAATAATGACTAAATTTTTTGTGACTAATCATAATTTTTATTCTGTTGAATTTAGGAACATTAAAACATCTGTGTAAGTATATAATATTTGTTTACTTCTAATTTTAAAGCTAACTAGGTACTTTTGTTCATAAAAGTGTGTATAATGTAGGTAATTAGAACATTATTTATTAGACAACCTTCAACATAACTTCAAAATTACAAACTGACAGATATGTGAAAGACCTCACTTGTTTACATTAGTTGTAAAGTTCAAAGCTACTGAAAGTACAAGACAAAATACTGTTTACATCAATGTGATCCTCACAAAAATACAGCATACTTTTATTCGCTAATAATTTTGGGTCTCTACTAGCAAGTTGTAACAAAGTTTTTATCATATTAATATAATCTAGCAGTTTTATAAGCAACTTTGTGGTATCTTTACACTTGCACTCTTGCAGAACGGCACTAAACACCACGTATAACGATGGAAAATCATTATTTTATGACAAATCAAAAAAAAGGTATCGAGCGTTATTTGCGCTTGTTTGTTTACTACAAGAATGACGTAGATTATGACATAGCGGCTCGTGTTTTCGGGTCAATATTTGAAATTTTTAATACTATTTTATCTTATATAAAGCGATTTCATTTAAGCGAAATAAAAATTCTTGTGGACTAATACTGCAATATAAACATTTTAAGACAATTTAAAAATAAGAATCAAATAGTCTATTGTTTTTTTTACATTTTCGGAACCAATGAAATTTTGAAAAAATGGAAGGGTTTCATTGTGAATGCAACGTATTTTACCCTAGTTTGGTTTCATGGTTAAGCCAGTTTATTTATGATAAAACTTGATGAAAATTTTCAAGACCCATCACGATATCACTTCATTTAGCTAGCAGTTTAGTTTATAAAAAACTTAAATAAATAAATATGCTCAATTAATTATTTAATGTAATTGTCCTACTAACGATTTGATTTAAAACTTTGAAATGCAGATACTTTTAAGTTGATTACCAAGTTTTGCAATGTTCTGTTACAGTGTAAAGGAGAAACATGACGGGACGGAAATAAAGGCAGAGGTGACCTAAACCAGCTGATTGAAGGATATTATTAGTTTCAGGCTATTCTCCGTTTTCAGCATACACTACGACCGGTTCACAATAAATCTATTATTCCTAAGAGTTGCTAAAACGATACCGTAAAATATGTTTACGCCGAAAATTAGATTCAGAAAGCCAAGCTATATCAAAAGTTACTGTTCCCATCTAATGGATTATGCAATTAAGAATTGCCTCCCTCATTCTAATTAATTTGTATGTAATTAATTATTAACGTTTCTCAAACATCTTACGGATTTCAACCAGAATGTTTCAGTTTGGCTGCTTTTGATTGTATAAGAACATAGATCTTTTCTTTCATATGTATTATTAATATTAAATGTATATCATACGTACGATAAATTATAATCTCTAAAGGAATATTTGAATTTTCAATACAGACGTATTATTAATATAAAATTATGTTTGAAATATATGAAGTTAGTTTGCGGTAAGATGTTTTTAAATGACTGTCAGTGAAGGCGTGTAAGATGCTAATTAAATTGATCTGCATAACATTGTTTAATTGTTAATATGGGAAAAATATGCATCAACATTTTTAAAATTATTGCCTGAACACCCTGTAAGTCTATTTTTATTTGTGTCGTGTACTTTTTGTGGATTTTTATTAGGGAATATAATCTGAAATTTCGGAAAATCAGTAACATCGGGACTGCGGAAATTATAATTTGTTGTTCTTAATAAACCAACAAATATTTCTGATAATCTACAGTAACCAGTACATTTATAAAGAGTGTATAATTGTAACGGGTTTATATAATCGTGCAACGGAGTTTTGTCAAATTACTAAATTGTTGCAGAGTTATAAGTGTTGCTGTTATTATTATTTAAAGACTCATAAGACGGCGATGGAAATATTTCCGTTATTACGTTATAAAACTTAGAGTAATTGCTACCAATAATTATATAATAAAGTTTTATAAGGGTAGCAGTTGCCATATTATAGAACTATTACTTCTTAGTTCTTTAGGTTTATGGTGGTGATGGTTGTTACAAATATAAAAATCGGTTTCAAATAGTAACAAATTGTAACTTTTATACAACTCAAGAACTCCAGCAAATACTAGATAATTTTAGATGCTCATAGGTGATCTATTTAGTAACATGGGTAATCATTACCAGCATTATACTATTAATAATGAAAAAAAGATCTGTCATAAAACTTGTTGGTCATGATTTATAGAATAAATACAATAAAAAGCAGACAAATTGTTAAATTTGTGCTGTTTTAATGAATTTGCGTCACAAAAAAAGGGGAAAAAATAAAATAGAACAGCATATATCATCGCAGAGTTCCAAAAAACATCTCAAATTCACTTAAATTTGGTGTACAAAATTTTTTCATTTGAAATTCGAGATTCTGAAGAGAATGAAAGAACTGCATCCTAGCGGTGTTTCTAGAAGTCGAATATTCTGGTAGAAAATATACGCAAAACTTTCTTTTTGGCAATGGAAGACACAATGATATTACGACTGATGATAATAATGCTGAGGAGGTTGCAAGAGCTGAATAAGAAGAGATTAATACTACTGCTGATGAGAATGAAAACCGAATGGCTTACCGAACTAGAAGGTTAGAAGTAATATGAGTATTATATCACTGATAGTGTTATAACAATTTTCCAGAAGTGGCGAGGTTATCGTTTCAAGAAAATACAAGACACTAAAGTTTTATAGCGAAATCTACGGTGATAGTAGAGGAACTGGTACAAATATAGGCTAGGCATTTATTATGGGCTATCGCAGTATTTCAGTTGTACGAGATTCATCTATTAAATGGCTCCATGTATGTAGACTATTTTAATTTAAAATGTATGCATGTATGGTTATCGCCACTGCTGTATCCTTAAAAACATTAGTGACAATTGAAGCTTCCGGCGTAGATATGAGGTTTTACAGGTATCTAATTACATCAGATTATAAAATTTATTAATGATATATAGAAACTTTTCATGGTAGTTTGAAGTCAATATATAAGGCCTTCCTGTCCATAATTAGTTTTATTATATCGTGAATCAAGAAAAAAATTATATTCCCATGAACACTTTCAGATTATTTTCCAATATGGTCAAAATTATATACCAACCCACATTTGTTGGTCATATTAATAAAAGTACATTGTTTTCATAATTATTATCTGTTAAAAAAGATATTTTTTTCAATACTCGAAAAATCGCTGTTCATAAAGTATGGAATAAATTCATTATTTCTTAAACCAAAAATATTTAGAAAAAATCCTCTGATAGGTCGATTTTTAATTTCACTTGCGCACTTTCTACTTTATTTTGTGGTTATGACGTCATCACTGTTTCCGTTATGACGTCATTGAATTATTTTTTAATGGATACACCCTGTATGTTTCTCTATTTCTGGATTCTGAATCAACTGATTCCAAAATTTATCACACTTAGAGTCTAAAATTGATAAGTTGAAAGATACGGCCATTATGGCTGTAGAGATTTAAATAAAATCGGGTATTTTGTTTAAATGGCGTAAAATTCTGATAAAAAAAATAGCAAAGAGTACAAAATGGGTATATCACTGTATTAAGTACATAACATAGGGACTCTTGATACTCGAAAAATGTTCGATTACTATTTAAAGAAAGTTGGGTACTCGTGACGTCACATTTGATATTTCATAATATTTCACAAATAATTTAATTTTCCAAAATTTTAAATTTCTGCCTTCACCCGTGCTCGAAATAAGTGAGAAGTGTCATTTCACAGGCTCATTCTGCATCCTACATTGTGCTATTTTGATGCCTAGATGAACTTTTCCTGATTAAATTATGTACTATTCTACGATTTTAGCTTGGAACTTAAGTTTGGATACGCAATGGTCTAAACCATGCTTTTTAATTATAAAGCTGTTTGATTTAAAAACTTATAAACACTTTTTATTACTTGTCTAATTTTTACTTTCTTTGTTATTTTTACAACTAGTTTCATCCTATTCGGATATTTTCAAGTAAACTAAAATATACACAGATTTTACTTTCATTTAAATATTAACTGAACTAAATTTAAAGAATGTGTGTCAGATGGTGATTATCAACCAAAATGGTTTTGAAGCGTATACATAAAAAATGTGGTATCAAAAGGAACTCTCATACTTTTAATATTCACTCAGCAACTATAATACCTAGACAACCGACTGTCTTCTAGTCGATAAATTTAGTATTAGCCAAGTTATTTGTGAAAAACTGCAAAATGAAGGCCTTTTCCGGGATGGCGGTCGCTTCCCGATAGTCCCCAATTTTTTTTACCTTATATGATAGAGCACCCTCGAAACCCTTATCCACAAAGTTTCCTTTCTATTTTATTGATTGACTCGATTTTTTGTGTATATCTGTTGTTTATTTATCCTGCAACTGAGTTTTACCATTCGTTGGATAAATTATTGCAAATAAATAAGTAAATAAATAACTTTTATTATTTATTACTATTTGTGAATACACCTCACATTTCTATTTAAATACCTTTGTATTCTATTATATCTTTATTATTTACTATTTATATAGTATACTAAAATTATATCATTTTTTACAGTTATTATGTTAAACAGTAGTAAAAACTTGTTCTCTCTGCATCATATAAAATTACATATCATTTATCTCATGCATGTGTATTTGACATCCAAATGCGATAAAAGTACGTAAAACTCTTTACTAATAAATTTCTTAAAAATACTTATTAGTGTGAAATTAGCTTGAAAACATACTATTTTTGTCCACGCCTACACAACAGTTAGAAGATTCAAATCTTGCTAACGAACATCTGTCAAAAAAAATCTGACAGAAAGATTAATTATTATGCCCATACTGCTATCACAAATGACATCCGAAATGACGAATTCTAAAAGAATGCCTGGGACAAAAACAAATTTTATATAGATGATTTATAATAGTTTAATCAATATCTCTTTTTAGGAGGCTTTCAAGATTAAGACAGATCTATTTTTATTGGAATTTTCTTCTGATGAACGTCAACTAAATAGACCTAACAAGTTTCAAGTTATCTAACGTTGTATGTGTTGTTCTTTATTCCATAATAAACCGAGAATGTCTGTAAAAATCGCTTCATACCGATTTTTTAAATAAGGTATTTTTTCAGAAAATATGATAAATACACGCCAGGAGTTATAACACCGTGTTAATAAAATAAGGCAAACACCAATTTATATTAAAAAAAAGGAACAAATTATGTAAAAAAAACAAAGGAGAAATGATTTTCAACTTCAAAAGTCAATTCCAAGATAAAATTTTAGATAAGTTAGGAAAGTAGTTATTTTATTAATTCAAAACCCTAGAAAATGTGTTTAAAAAATAAACAAATCATTTATGAGGTTGAGGAAAATTCCGAAAAAAGTTTAATCCATTTAATAAACAAATAAGCAAACATTTTTAAAATACATTAGTTGCTGCCATCGATTTGAAAGAAAGATTCACAAAAATAAAGTCCCCAAAAAGTAGGCTACTTATTTTTATACCATTTCAGGAAACTGAAGAGAAATGAAATTTTTTCCGAAATAAAATCTGTCAGTTATTTGTTATTGACACTCCCTACTATATTGTATAAAGAGAAAATATATTATTACCACCATTTTTAAAATTTGTGTAGGTGTATGTAGGCTGAGATCGTGTATACGGAACTTTCTGAACGTAACATATGATCGCATCGAGTGCCTTGTTCAAGGTCCTGCGGTAAATACCAAGAACCTCTATGCACCAAGTGTGGCTACACTAAGGTGTTGATAACGT
The DNA here is from genome assembly GCA_029963845.1 of Rhamnusium bicolor. NCBI lineage: Eukaryota > Metazoa > Arthropoda > Insecta > Coleoptera > Cerambycidae > Rhamnusium > Rhamnusium bicolor. The sequence goes on along the minus strand of JANEYF010001924.1, from coordinate 213,873 downwards.
CATCCTGATAGAATGACCAGAATGAATCGCTCGGTCTCCGATTCAAGCCAGATTGGCCCTAGAACAGGGAATGTCAGCCTGATTGATAAACCCAGTGTTTCTATGTTCTTATCATGGGTTTAACGACGTGCTGCCAAAATAGATTTCTCTGTTCAGCAGCTTCGATTTGGGCTTTCAAACGATTTGAAGCTTAGTGATTGACACTTCATCATGACCTCACCGGCCTCCTTGTCTGGTGTCAAACACGAGGCCTAGTTCATCTCGGCATTTTTTGCTACCTTGAGCCTCCGCCAGCACCTGAAGTTTTGTGATGTTTTACGAATCACGAGATATAATCCGAGCTTCTAAATATGTTACATGTCATACTAGTACTACTCTGGTATGCATATATTCCAGGCTCAAGAGTCCTTGGTCGCCACGTTGACATGGGAGAGTGAATACTTCTATGAATAATCATCATCTTGCGAGTATCTTCGTCTAATTGGCGCAGTTAGTTTACTATCCACACAGAACAAGAATGACAAGCAGATGAGTAGCAGATACCTTGTTCTTCTCCAAAAGTTCTGAGGACCAAATGTTTTGGAATAGGTGTCTGTGCTAGCCGCGTTGATAATTCTTTATTTGTTTTACATCCTGGATTTAAGAACTCGTTGAGCACTCAGATATGAATAAGTTTCTTCAGCATCCAGACATTTTAGGATGCACCATCTACGAGCTGCGTATCTTGGAAGAATCCCTCTCTTGAGGCGGACGAATACACATTTGTCTAATCCGAATTCTATGTCAATTACCCCAGTATATTCCTTGACCGTCCTAAGATTATTTTGTATGTAGTTTGTGCTCTCCGAAGGCATAAAGTTTAAGTAATAAAAAAGTTTTTAGACCGACTTATTAATTGTTGGAAAATTTTTTTTGAGTAATAGTCCTTATTTTGAGAAAAACTACTTTTTTAAATTGCCGACGTTTCGGTAATTTCTATTACCATCTTCAGGGCACTGTAAGATATAAAGTTTAAAGTCATCCATATAAAATAGATGTTATACCTACGGTCGTCGAGTGGTCGGCATCGAAACCGCGGATTTGGCGGAGCGCAATAGACAACGGTAGTAGAGACATGCATATGAAGAGCGGATGCAGAAAATAACACTGAAAACTTCATTTCTGGATGTCACCTGCTCTCTCATGACCACCTATGCACCTAATATTATGGTGAAGCGAGCCATCCAGAGTGGTATCGGCTCTTCTATGTATCTTCCTATTGGTGTTGGTACTGCAAGGAATTTGAACAGGTGTAGCAATAGCTCGTGATAAGTTAAGTCAAGAGGTTCGCGTTTTATTTTTTTTCTTGTACACAATGTTTAATCACTTCTCTTTGTGTGATACAAATTTATAAATCACCAAAAAGTGTGTGTGGCAACTTCATTCATTCTTCAATTAAATAAAGTGAGAGATTTATGACTTTGTACCTTATTTAGGTATTATCGTTAGTATTTATTACAATTTGGATATTAATTTTATCCTCTATTTTGGAATACTTAGGTATTTTAATTTTTATTATACCTTTATTAGTAAAGATCTTCGTCAGAGAATTTTTCCAATTTACATTGCGGCTGACATTGGTAGATGGAGTTACTATCGACTCATTGTTGCTCTACTTTCACGTAGAGACTTATGATTCTGAAATGCTCTTAGTTATCGTTCAGTGTAGTTTTAATAAATAAGAGTAGAATTGCATAGTTTTAGTTGTATAATATTAGTTATTGCTCGATGTTACTCAGTAAAAGACCGTCTGTAGTGCTGTGTATAGTACCAAGTATGATAAAGAAAGTTTTTAAATTAAAGTTTTCTCACGGGATCCTCACAGAAGAAAGAAATGGGCCATCAAAGTACGAAGAGAAAATTGGAATCCTACAAATGCTTCATATTTATAGGAGGTTAGTAACTTAAATATTGTTTTTTTACGTGCATTCAATTATTTTTTAATTATTTATAATATGGAAAATTATTTAACGTTTTATCTTTGAATGAATTCTCAAAAGCTTAGGCTTACGCTCCCAGTTGGATAAACTTTATGAAGCTTTTTTGTTTCCGCTACAGAAATACAAAACCATGTGGTTCTAAAGAAGTTTATTTAAAATAAATCTACACAGAAAAATTATACTTACATTTAAGTTAATAAAGTGATTAACATGAAAAATTTTTTAAATCGTTTCATATAAAAATATTTTTGCAGATATTACAATTTTTCTCAAATTGTTTACAAAAATTGTTTATTTAAAGGAAATTGTAAATTATAATGGAAAAAATCTGAAAAATGTAACAAATGGTAATATAAATACTCTTTGTTACCAAGTTTTCAAGCAAGTTGACAGAGTCTTTGATAAATCATCATTGTTAAATATTTTGTATGCAACGGATTGACAATGGTGTTTTTCTTTAGTTATGAAATTTTTACGGTGAAACTATAGCTTTTATAAGAAAATATTAAGGGAACAGATTTATCTGTCTTTTACCATTGTTTGGCAATGTTTTTTTTTTTTGATTTACGATAAATAATCTCTAAGACATCATAACTTTAATTTTGCTGAAGTCCTGATAAAATTGGGAATTCTTTTTTTTCGCAGAACTGTCAAAATTTGAATTTTTGGTCGAAATTTTTTTTTCTCATTGCGGAAAACTTCATATTGCGTAGAAGATCCATGAATATTTTGGACTCTTTTTAATAGTTACAAAATATACATAATGAATTACTTACATAAATAACTACAAGCTTAAATACAGCTGCTTGCGCGCGCCACAGGTTTTGATTACACAACTTTGAGCGCGCCTCAAGGCTAAACTACGAAAGATAAATATATACTGTAGCAGATTATTATTATTATTTTTTTTTTTGGAGAATTTTGTCCCCTACAACTTTTGTCCTATATAATTTTGACGAATCTGTTACAGTTCTCTCAGTGTTTTGGGTGAAATGTCGCGACGCACCTGTTTTAAAAAAAATTTAATTTTTTTTGTATACTGGTCCAGTCGGTAGAATCTGAAAGTATGGATTATACTCATTTTCAATTCGGAACAACTACCGAATATTTTCAATCATTACCTAATTACTGTCAACTTCTCACCTCATTTTATTGGACTGCTAACCATTGCACAACAGGATAATCATGGTCGCCGTGTGCCGTATGGCCAGACTATTAATTAATTGAGGGACTCAGTTATTACTATTTGTAAATAAAATTACAATACCTTAAAATACACTAAATACGATCGATCTTATCATTCATCTATAACTCATTATCCGTTAACTTATTTTAGATGATTGTCTTAAGGATTTCATTATTATATGGTAATTTAAATAAGAATTGAAACATGTTCATAATTTTTTTAGGAACAAGAATATCAAAAATTAAAATTTTATTATATTTTGTAAAAAGTGAGTACATTCCCCTGATATAACACACAAGTAGAATAGTTAACCAAAATCTTAATAAATTGAATAACATTTTGTCTGTGCCAAAAACTGTCGCATTGCCAACAATTGTGTGGTTTACCCTACATGTTTTAGTATTCATAAACATTGTAAAATACTTGTCCAATAGAAATAATTCGACATATTTATATTCAAAATAATAAAACTTACTTCTTGCAATAAGTATTGTAACTTTTGAATATGCATGCGCCGTTGGCTGCGTCCTATTTGTGACACTTTCATCACGGTATCATTCCACACATATTTTAAAGTTTTGGCGAAGGAGCCGGTGATACGGAAGTAACCGAGCGTTTATAATTTTACAAATTTAGCTTTGCGGTGAGATACGAGATGAGATACGAGAGAAAGACAATAATTATTGTTCACGAAACTTCAGTTGACGTACTGAAAACTTGATCATAATCGATCTAATGTCAACTATTAGTAAACTGACATATTTAATACTGAAACACGTAATGTCTGGTTTGAGTAACAAAAATAAATTGTTTATATAAAAAAAAATTCTACTCAATATTTTCAAAAGAATCTTGTCAAAGCAAAAAAATAATTGGTCTACGCTTATTACGTATAGTAATGGTATAATATAATGTATAGGTATATAACGTCCATACTCACACCAATAAGGGAGAAACAACTGAACATTTAGGTTTGTTAAATTAGCCCGTATACTCGTAAATAGTTCACTTTATGACACTGCAATGGTCTTTTCAAGATATCAATGTCATTTTGTTAGAGAGAAATTCGATCATACGCATAGCTTGCTGCCAGGACTTTCTGGTCTTTTCGTCAATTCACAGCGAAATAAATATTTTATTAGTATCTGAAATTGAGGTACTTTTACAGTTTGGAATTATGCAGAACTATAAGTCCCATTTTTAATCTCATTTTTACGTAAATTGCACTAAACCATAGACGACTATATAAGTTATAAGAGCAGCGAGCACATGGCCATCGTCGCGTGGAGTGATGTCATAACGGGGTTTATTTCCATTTTTGAACATTTGGTATTCAACGATCATTTTAGAAGTTATTGATATATGTTTGGATTTTTCGTAAATTGAGTAATTATGAGGTGTACTTTCAAAACATGAAATAAAAAAATTGTTAAATGGGCCCATTGATATTATATCCATTTTTTTCCAAAAAATTACACGACATTAAAATTTTAAATTTGATAATTATTTACTTATATGTATGTTAATTTTGAGGTGTTGAGTATGTAAAGTTGTTTTATCATCCGACAATTATTTTCATCAAAATATATAGAAACAATGCTTAAAGAGACGCAGCATCGTTGAGACAAAGTTTAGATCTCTTGGGATATAAATTTATAAATAAATTATTTGCAGTCATATAATAACTTTAAAATTGATTTATGGTTAAACGAAGATGAAGCATACTATAATTAAATCAGTAAAAACAGAAATGAAGTTTAATCTATAATATTTACGTCTTTCCATAGAAAGTTCTTATATAAAATTTGTATGAAATAGCCAATAAAGATCAACGAGTAGCATGATAATGAGATTTTAAAAGATCGTTCAGAGTAACGTTCAAAGTTAACTTCAATAATGTGTGGATTATCGTTTGAGAAGTTATCCTAATAGGAAAAAAGAGAAAATTATAATAATTTACGTGACCTAGTTTCATTGATTATAATAATCGATATTTATTCATTTTTACTTCCTCACTCCTCAAAGTGAGGAAGTTATGTATTCGGGAAAAAAATGTTGAACATTTTTTATTGCATTTCTGGACGAATCTTGACGAATTATGACGATACACAAAATTTCAGACAGCAAAAATTTTCTGTCTGTGTGTCTGTCTGGTTCGCGATAGCAGCTACAGTTTTTGAGATAAAGCTTTGAAATTTGGTACACACATTCTAGAGCTCAAAGAAGAGATTGATTTCGTTGATGAGCAAAATTGGTCCCAATGTTTAAAAAAAATATTAGTGACATTCCACCAATGTGACATTTTGAAACGTTAAAAAATGTGCTTTTTTTGAAACGTCAAAAAAATGTGACTTTTTGAAAAGTCAAAAATTACTTTTATTATAAATTCCACCGCACGTCGAGTTTTACTACGGTGAGGAAGTTCTGATCCCCAAGTAATTGGCAGCGGTTTTTATTTACGTAATAAGGAAAAACTGCAATTAGAAAATACATTCAACAATATTTATACAAAGTGACCCATAATTAAGTACCTTCCTCCAAGAAGATGATAGAACCAGAAAAAATAAATTGAGTTTTATGTATAAACATTTGCGTTAAATCAGTTCATAAGGGAGCTACGACCCATTAAAGGAGGTAAGTACAATATAGTTATTTGCCAATAATTTTGAAACGTCTTAAGTTGCAAAAATAAAATTTGGACCATTTACTAATTTCATAATGTTAAATAGTATCTGATAGTTTTTTTTTGTGGGGATTTCGGTCAGTTATAACTAATTTTATTATTTTTTTCTAACGTTTCGGTTTATTACACCATCATCAGAGAACTACAATTAATATAATATTTTAAAAACATAGTTATGGTTATTTTACATTACAATTTACTTACACTATTAAATATTAGGTACTTGTTTTAAAATTTTGTTTTATTTATTAGATTGTCTGTTTTAACGCAACTGAGATATTTTAACTGTAATATAAAATAACCATAACTATGTTTTTAAAATATCATATTAATTGTAGTTCTCTGATGATGGTGTAATAAACCGAAACGTTAGAAGAAAATAATAAAATTAGTTATACCTGACCGAAATCCCGACAAAAAAAGCTATCATATACTATAACAGACAAAAAAGGAAAAATATATACATACATAATGTTAAATATTTTGATAATTTTTTATCTAAATATCATGATTTGTTGAGGTACTTACAGGGGCAATGAGGGTGAGATTTCGCTATTACTTTTTGTTTTATTCTTTTTATACATTTAAACCTAAAAAAGGTACCACTGCTAAAAAAAGGTGCTATTATTAAATTTCGGTAGAAGCTATAATTTTGGAGTTAATTGTATTTTAATATTGCAATACAGGATACCCAAGTTGCACATTTAGTAGTCATCTACGTAGTAGCCACAGTATAACCAATATGTTATTTCTCCTTATTGCTAGGCCTCGCCGCCGGGAACCTTCAAGAACGGTTATACTAACCCATTATAATGAAAAGAATGAGTTTAGTAGTGGCCGTCAGAGCGGCGTGTATGTTATCAGCGAAATAAAATATATCTCGTGGTGTAAGTGCTTTACGCGTAATTGATTTACTGTGACAATTGTATGCATTTTATTTTATTTTAAAATGGGGAACGATAAGAAAATAGGGGAATAGTTTGCTCATGTAAAGGGTGTACAAATAAAAGTTCTTGATGTAATGAAAAGTTTTATTCATTTCCTCGTGATGTCGAAAGCTAAGTAAAAAATTATTGTTATTATTGCAAGCACAAAACATATTGAATTTAGTATAGGAGTTAGGTATTGTTTTGTAAAAACAAGAACCATTAATGACGTAATTTTAAGAATATAAATTGAAAGTATAAATAAAACGAAATAGAATAAAAACATAAAATTTAGTTTGATTTACATTCGATGTCTCTTTGAAATTTTAAAGATATTACAGAATAAATTTTAAAAGTTGTATATTGTAGATAAATTACAAATTAGTCAATTATAAAAAGCTTGTCGGTTTTAAATAATTATTGGTCTTCATTTTAATCCATATTTTTTAATTCAATACTGATAATTTCAGCCGGGCGCCGACGGGTTCTTATTAGATTTATATAGGCAAATATATAGGCGATTATTTTTAACATCGTATCTTGGGGTTCTATTATTTGTGGGCTATTTAAAGGTGAAGGTAAAAAAGTTAAAGCATATACAGAGTGTCCAATAATTAAATACCTTCTTTCAAGGGGGTAATAGGACTATAAAAAATAAGTTGAGTTTTGTATATATGCCTTAAGTCAGTTCATAAGGGAGCTACAATCCCTTAAAAGGGGTACGTACAACATAGTTATTTGCCAATAAGTTCGAAACGTCTTAAGGTGCAAAAATTAAAATTTGACCGTGATTAATTTTATAATGTTCCTTATTTTGTTATAAATTTTTATCTACATATCATGATTTGTTGGAGTAATTACTAAGGGGGGTTGGGGGTAAATTTTCGCCAAAACTTGTTGCCTTATTACTTTTACACATTTATAGTGGAAAGAAACACTAGTATTAGAAACTTAATAAAAATAATGTCCTCTTACTAAATGTCGATGTAAGCTATCGTTTTAAAGTTATTTGTACTTAAATATTGCAATGCAGGAAGTGGTATATAATAATCGATAGGTAACTACATGCCTCTACAAAAATAATTCTGCACATTTAATTTATAAACTGATTTAAGGCAAATGTTTATATACAAAACTCAACTTATTTTTCAAAGTTCTATTACCCTCTTGAATAGAGGCACTTAATTATGAGACACCCTGTATATAATTTGTTTGGAATCCTTAAATTTATGTTGACCATCCGTTAAATGGTTCGCATTTTTAATAACTGCTATTCTCTTCCATTACGATTGTTTCTTCTTCGATGGTAAAATACCAATAATAGAATACCCTGTATAAATTCTATAATACACACAGAGTGATAATTAGAGCTGTCTGATGTGCCTGGAGTACAGCCACGGTCTTGCGCTGTCGTCACACGTGCCGATTTAGAAGTGATTTACGCTGCAGTTTTATTTGAAAGGTTAATGCGTGAGGTTGTACCTATAAATTATACATAATGTCAAACGCGCCAAAGGGTAAAAAACGACCGTACGCGGACACAGTGAATAAATTTATGCAAAATAATTTGTAAAGTTTGCAATCAAGACTTAATGTGCTGGCACAAAACAGATTGTCGTCGTCATATCAATACCGTGCAACATCAAAATAAAAAAATGGCATGCCTTTGACAACTCAGTTTATGTTTGATTTATTGTTAATGTTAATAGCCTGTAATATTCCGCTACACATACTGGATAAACAACCATTTCGGGAGTTTTGGAATAAATACAATCCCCAGGTGAACTTACCAAGTCGTACATCGTTATGTAGATATATTCCAGCTGTTCGTGAAGACATTGTAAATAGGATTAAATGTGGATTAAAAAATACAGGGCTCTGGTTATGTATTGACGAGACGACAGATTGTAAAAAAAATTCTATTTTAAATATTATAAGTACGTGTACTGGACCCTCTTAAACCAAAATTTCCACGGCTTTTTATTATGCTGAATATTTTCAACAAATAAAAGCTGTGATACTACAGTTCAACCCTAACGAGGCTGCAGCTATTAGGGAAAGCCAGACAAGCTTTCAAGGCGTTTCCCTTGAAACAGATTTAAAAGTATTAATAACAATTATAGGGGACTACACGACGCAATAGAAAAATTGCAGAATAGTTCGTTGTCGTTAGTGGAATCGCTGCAAATAGTGGACGACGTAAAAACACAGTTACAGGCTATAAATGACGCAAAAAATAATCGCGTTAGTGAAAAATTCGAGACTGTATTACAGAAAGATCCTGATTTTAGCAAATTAAGACAAATTTGTGATGGTGCATCTACAACTTCGTTAAGTGAGTTCACAGATTGTTTTACTTATGCCTGTATTACATCCGTAGATGTCGAACGGTCAGTTTCAAATACAAACATATTTTTTCACCAAAGCGAAAATCGCTGACAGAGACAGCTGTAGAAACATACCTGATGCTATTATACTATAGATCTTCCCCACTTTGTGATGACGACAACCAAACTACTTCATAAATCTGTTTAAAAGGGTGAGTTTTATACAAATTTTTATAAAATGTAACATTATTGTTAAAATTTATTTCCATTTAATATACTTATTCAAGTATTATGATATGATGTAAACATATGAGTCATATGACGGCTCTGGAGGCCAGGTGACCTCAGACAGCTCTAGTGATAATCTATACAAACAATGATTTCTTTTATGTCCTCACAAGAAAAGTCTAAGGACATTTTTATAAACATTCGTTTTTTTTTCTGATTTAGAAAAAAAAACAGGCAATTGTGTTTTTATGTCTTGTATAATTTTGTAAAAACTTCTCCAGACTTTTCTTGTGAGTGTATATTAGCGAAATAATAAATAAATGCAAAATTAACATTTATTGCAGTAGTTACGGAAAGTTTTATTCATATTTACTCGTGAAAAAATGGTTACATTAGTCTATTGATTTTATTATAAGAGTTATTGTTTCACAAAAGCAACAACCATTAATAAAATAATTTTAAGAATGTAAATTGAAAATATAATATTTTACTTCCACACCACATTATGTGAGTAGAAGCGCTGTGTATCAGCAGTTTTTCTAAATTATTGAAAATAAGTGCTTTAAGAAAAAATACGAACATATTTTACAGTCTTAAATTTATTAATAGAAATTTTAAAACTAGCAAACAAGACACAAAATGAATAATTTGGAATTATCAATAATTTATTTGTTTTTTTTATACCTAGCTATTTTATTTGGTAACCTAAGAAATATTTAGCATTCATTATTCAATTATTAATAATAAAATATTATGCCTATTGTGTATTTTATTTCATTTATCTAGATAATCTACAGATTTTTTAGTTTAACCATATAAAATATTAAAAATTAAAATCTCCACACCTGGCTGCACAAACATTAAAAACAGTGGTCTCTTTCCTAACTAATAATTATTTATTTTAGTAATTAATCAACAACGCTAAATTTTCTTCGTACACCCATGGTATCCTTGTAAAATATTACGACTGTGACGCAACCACCCGCATTCGAAGTCCCAGAGCACTCATTAGATTTATGAATGAAATGTAGCTGAAATAATCTACTGGTTCTACTGTATAGTAGCTACTATCAGTGAAACTTTAAAGGTTTCCGCAACTAATGACCGTTACGTAATGGGAACGATCCATCTACCAAGCCTTCACCAAAATGGGGAATAGTTAATACTAGCAAGTACTATTCCGGAACCTTCCCTATTACATGTTGACAACTAGATTATTTCGTAAACGGAACGGAACCAAGTAATAGAAATTACTAATTTTTGATACAACTCTTTAATGGTACGGGAGCAAACTATTTTTGCTCTCTCTCTCGTTCGAATAGTAAAATACAATGTATTACAATTGGACTTCCTGATTGTGAATTTGAAGTAAATATATCCCAGCTAAATCGATTGAATTAAATATGTGTAGGTAATAACCATGATGTTTTACATTCACTCTGTGTAGAAATCAAAACGACTACTTGTTTTCTTTAAAATGTTTACGTGATACTTCGATAAAAAAAACTGTTTTTTCTAGAAAAAAATGTATTCAAAAATTATGTGTACACTAGAAAATGCAAAATTTTTGGATGGAAAACAATTTTTGTTTATGTTATGAAGTAATAATGATCTATGTATAAAAGATGTTTGCAAATGATCATATGTAATAAAAAAATGGTTTCCAGAATTATATTTTTATCTATGTCAATATGTCGTCATCATTTAACAATAGTTTACCAAGAAAGTAGCAAATGCGACGAATGGTGTTATTTTCATGGTAGCTTTAAACTGGCCTCTACTACGCTACTATGAAAATGTTATTGCAAAGTTCTCACGTAATTTATAACTTTACTTTTAAGTTGGTAGAGCTGGTTGATCCAATCTATACTCCATTCATTTCATGTGAACACATATATTTTCTTTACAACCGTCAGTCGTGCATATTTCTCTAGTATAAACGCTCGGTGCAATATATAAATTCACAATATGTATTTATATAATACTGCACGCCTATGCTAGAATCTTTTATGTGCTTATATGAACTGAATGGAGTGTAGGTAAAAATAGTTTTATTGTTTGGGATTGGCAACACGTTAATGACTACTAAACATCAACAGATAACAGGTTGAAGTACAGGGATCGGCAGAATAGACTTTACAATTTAAAATTGCTCTAAAATCAATATACATTTTTTAAACGTAAGACGTTTCTATCCATTAAATAAAGCAGGCTTTGGAGTTTCTTTGACAGTTGTCAAAATATTGGATCGGCAGAATTCACTTTACAATTTAAACTGGAAATAAATATTTTATTTGCGAAGGTAACAACATTTAACAAAGAATTTTACAACGAAAAAGAAGAAAAGAAGAAGTTATTTTTAAAAAAATTGTGTGGGTTAAATGGCCCCCTTTCATCTCCATACACTCTTCTAACCGATGAACAAAATTATTCATTACAGCTCGACACACCGCGCCAGGAATTCGATGAATTTCGTCGCGAATCGCTTCTTTAATTAGTCAATGTTTCGTGGCTTTCGTCGAAATACCAGACTTTTGAGAAAATCCCACAAAAAATAATCGGGTGTAGTCAAATCAGGTGATCTGGCGGGAATGTTTACTCACCACGGCGTGAGATTAGACGTGTAGGAGAAAGTTCTCTACAGGCAGTTAAACTTACATCTGCGGTATGACTGGTAGCACCGTCCCCTGTTGAAACCAAAACTGGCGTTCGTCGTCATGAAGTTCAGGCTCAAAAAATTTTCTTATCATATCTGCATATCTCCTAGACGTAACAGTCACTGCACTTTGTGTCTTCCTCAAAAAAATATGGCCCAATTATTTTTCGTTGAAGATAAAGCATACCAAACAGTAACCCTTTGCGAATGTAAGAGGTGTTGATGGAGTTCAAGTGGATTTTCTGTGGCTCAGTGTCGACAATTTTGTTTGTTAACAAATCCGTCCAAATAAAAATGAGCTTCATCTGACATAAATAAAGGGTGTTCAATGTCTGGATGCTATTGCCGTAATTCTTGGGATCTTACGTAGAACTCTAATCGACTTAGTTTGTCTCAATTACTTAGTTTTTGCACAGTTACAATTTTGTAAGGGGTGAAATGTCATGTTATGAAGCATTCTCTGAATACTTCTATCGGATATACCCAGGACTTGGGCATGTTGCTTAATTGGTCTTGTTGGACTTGCTGTAATTGCATCACAAACTCGCCTTTGCGTGTTTATTGATCTCGGACGACCTGAATGTTTAGTGTTGACAACGGTTCCTTCAGTTCGCCATTTTTTGACCCAACACATAATTGTTGGACGTGACGGAACATTTCTCACGCCAAAGGTTCTTCTAAAATTACGTTGCACTTGAATAATACTATTATTTTTGATAAAATCTTCAACATAAAAAATTCTTTGGTCTATACGCCAGTCATTCATTTTGACAACTGTCAAAGAAACTCCAAAGCATGCTTTAATTAATGGATAGCAACGTCTTACATTTAAAAAATATGTATTGATTTTAGAGCAATTTTAAATTGTAAAGTCTATTCTGTCGATCCCTGTATTATTAGCGAAAATCAAACAAATGATTAACTCGTGGATTTACCTTGAATACCAAGAGAATTCAATGTAGCGAAAATCTCGATTGCCCAAAGTTGACACTATTATCCATTTTTTCTGTTATCTGATCATTCAAATATTCATAAATTTTGTAATTTCTCAAAGTTATTCTTTGTCTGAATTTTGCGAATTTATTCAGTGGGCGAAATTTTAATTAATAACAATTAATGGTAAATCACAAACAATCACAATCAATTACATTCTTTACTTCAACATTCGTTGGTTCTTGACTGCATTGTCCGATTTTACCGACAATTTTCCTAACCTGATTAATTTGTCTATTTCAATGAATAAGAGTCGATTCCGCATCAATCAAATAATTTGTTAAATTGTTAACTTCACTTAACTAACATAATTTTCATAAAAGTCGATGAATGTAGGAAAATTTTTATTATTGTTTTACTGCCTTTCGGCGCCATGTTCGATTAGTTCCGAATAAGAATAAGTGATGACTTAATGTCGCTAATAAGTTACACAACTTTAATGCTCCAGAAAATGTCTCGACAACGTTACAGGAACTTTAAATAGAACACTTTCAGTTGTCTTTACTTTGAAGTAATTTTTTAGTAACGCTGTGCAGTCGGGATTACTACTAATTCTTACTTTAAGTTGAAAATGCTAAAAGAGTAGTATCCGCGGCGTTGCACATACTGCAGAAGTTACTTGAAAATGTAATAACTATGCAGTACCTGAATTCAGTAGAATTTACGTAATTGTTACTACATAGGCATACTACAAGGTGAATTTTACACTAAAGTTGCAAATTTAGTGATAGTTATGTAATGCCTACTATAGAAGTTTCGATGCCAATTCCCGTCACGTTGGTGCTAGTTGGGAATATATGCAATAATGGAAGGTAAATACATTCCGTTACAAAAATAATTTCACAGTATTTTCAACCACTGTTTTGTAGAGCAATTTAAAATATCGCTTTACGCAATGAAGCACGTACTTTAATGACAAAAAATTATATTTACAATAATTTTCTAATTAATATTATCTACAAATTAAAAGGTGTTAACAATAATCCATTAATAAAACTTTAGTTCTTAAACTTATAATATTTGGAATTTATTAGGAACTAACGCCAAATTCTTTGACAAAACTTTATAAATAACCAATTTAATTTTTTAATTTTGCTCATCTTCTGAACTTAAGACAAAATTAAAATTTTTAGAAAATTGCTGTAAATAAAAAAAAATTTTGTCCTTAATTATATGACTCATTGCATAAAGTGACATTTTAAATTGCTTTACAAAACAATGGTTGAAAATATTGTGGAATAATTTTTTAGATGTATCCGTTATTTTATATCTATCCTGTATTGTAATATTAAATACAAATCACTCCAAAATGATGGCTCCTATCGAAATATTGTAACAGCACCTTTTTTATACAGTTATTAACACTGGTGTCTTTTTCCATTTTAAATGTTTAAAAAAAAATAAGACAAGAGAATTATAGACAAAATTCACTCTCACCTCCCGCCTATAACTACCCTAACAATTCATGATGTTTAAATAAAAAATTTGACAAAATATGGAATATTATGAAATTAATAAATGGTCCAAATTTAAGTTTTGTAACTTAAGACGGTTGATTTATTGGCAAATAACTATGTTGTACTTACTCCCTTTACAGAGTTGTAGCTACCTTATGAACTGATGTAAGGCAAATCCCAACTTATATTTTCTCGTTCTATCACCATCTTGAAGGAAGGTACTTAATTATGGGACACCCTGTATAATAACGATTTTTTTTATAAGATCTTTTATTCCAAATACGCCCAATCTAGGTATATCATTGCTTCAGGGTATTGCCGCCATTATTGTCACACACAGACTCTGTTGAAAATTAGTCAGTACACGGGGCAAAGAAAATGGAGGGAATGTGGCTACTTTAGTATCAGCTGTCTGCCTTTTAAACTCAACTAAATACTATATTATATACCTTGGCCACCTATCTTCCTGTTCTTCTGTCCTTCCTTGTTGTCCTCCTGTCTCCTAAACAGAGTTGAAATTTGTCACTGAAAACTGATTGCCATTGTATATTCCAATCAATATTTTCTGAACATATCGTAAATAATGATAATGATGTTTGAGAGTAATAGACAGAAGACATAATAGGCGCAAACTTCTTAATCTTCTGCTTGTGATATTGGAATTCCTATTGCAGCCACAAGATCGTCTCTTACATGTCGCACATTTCTCAATCTGTCTCTAAGCATAATGTCCTTAAATTCATTTCTTCCCCTTCACAATGAATTCTTATTTGTTCCTTACACTATATGTAATAGTATAGCTTCGTCGCTTTTAAATGACCGGATGGCGCTGATATCCATGTCTGTTTTTGGTGACGGAGCAAGATTATTATTAAAAAAAGAGGTTAGATCAAAGAGTACTAAAGTGATGTCATTTTACTACCGAGCTATCCTGTTTCAATAATAAGCTTATTCTCACATCGCCACAAGTAATACATGGATATCAGCACCCTACAGCCATTTAAAAACGACGAAGCTGTATATAAGGGTGATAAAAAAGTAAGACGATCATCTCATATAGGTTGTTTTTCATAATGGCGGCCGATTAAAGTTCGGATTCATGTAGCGGTCATATCTCTGCCTCTGATTATACAATTTTAATAGACGTAATTAACATAATTAATAAAAGCTTATTAACTTTACAATCATTTTGTTCTCATCAATTGTATCATTCCTGGTGGTCTTTCCAAAAATTAATAAGAAAGGATATATTAGTCCCTAGATTCGATAATCCCGATTATCTCTTAAAAAAGACAAGTGTTCCATGATTGTTACATATTTTTTTCTTTATTTTTTCTATTTTAATTATATATGTTACATATGAAACAAAATCTTAACTAATGACAGCAGAGGCGTTTGAAAAAGTACAAAAATGATGCTGCACATCAAACACACCGAATAACTATTATAGAATGGCATATACCGGGTGACAACGAGATCAGGTACCACTCACCTTTTTTATTTATTTATTTTCTGCATATTTTTCTATTTAAGAAGTATGCACCTATCTGTAGAAGTTTTAAATATGCTTCGATGTTGAAATTTACACCACTTTTCGGGTATGCTTGTTTAAACAATTTTTGTAGCATTTACTAACAATAATTACGAGGATGATTTAACAGCACCAGAATCTAAAAAGAATAACCTTTCCAATGGTTTTTAAATCATTGAAGAATGTTAAAAAATAAACTTGTAAATGTGATGCAAACATAAAATAAATCAATTTTCAGCATTAAAAAAATAATCAAAAAAAATTTGTTATGTTTTTTTGCAATCGCGACCTTAATGTTGCCCTTTATATTTAAATACGTAAGATCACTCCAGATAACGTGCATGTTTTTTCAAAACTGCATCTTCTAGTCGTGGGTTTAACATTTTCCTTTGAGAAGCTAGATTCCCGACGATAAAATGGGATAATCAGAGGCCGAAATACGACCGCTTATATTGTGAATTAGAATTCTGGTTGTTAGCCGTTTTGAAAAGCTATCAATCTGAAATGGTCATATTTTTTCCTCATTTTCAGGCACCAACATAATTGAGGTTTGAAGAAAAATTAGTTCTTTTAAATCATAGACAAATCTTATCTCATAGGCAACTAATAATATAATTTGAATTCAACATATTACAAACTTCTATGACACTATAAACACAGTACAATTTATATATTTCATATAAACATTGCTTGGCGTTTATAGAATGTCAAAGTAGAACGGCCTATATTATTAACATTAAAATTTACTTACACTATTAATTATTAGGAATTTGTTTTAAAATTTTATTACATGTTGTTTGGTTGTCTGTTTTAACGCAACTGAGATATTTTTTAACATAGTTTGTGGGCTCTTAAAGTTTTGTTTATGTTACAGAGATAACGTTTGAATGTATATGGTATATTGTGGGTGTTTTGCTTAAATAGTGAATATATAATAAGATATTTTATTTCAAGAATTATTATTTTGTATCGGTTAGATGTAAAAATTGATTTCATGTTGTAATGTACCCCAATCATTTAATTAATACTCCAGGGAAATAAGGTAAAAAAAAAGCCATCTGCGGAATGAGGCCGAACAAGCTGAATTTTTGCAGAGACCTTCGTTTTGATGTTCCAATGAAGCACAAAAAAATCTCATATGCCTACCCTTGTGCGTCTTGAGATATCGAAGGTCAAAGGTCATGAAAATCGGATTTCGCGATAATCTCGCTTCCAGTGCATCTGACGTTGTAAGAACTTGTAACAAAACTTACGTAAAATAGTATTCTCTACAAAATTGTTCATATACATTTTTTTCGTACGACCAACCGTTTTCGAGATATAGCATAATAAAGCGGGAGCGCGCATTCGTAATAGGTAATACTGTATTATACTGCAGAGCTATAAATATAAAAGCACTTTTCTTAATCTGTTAGACTGGAAAATTAAATTCCCATTATTAAAACCGTTAAAAATTTGTTCATTTATAAAAAAATATATAATATTTTGTGCTTCATTAGAACATCAAAACGAAGGTCTCTGCAAAAATTCAGCTTGTTTGGCCTCATTCCGCAGAGGAAGTTTTATTTCTCTGGAGTATAAGTTAAAAATATGTTTTGCTTAAATTTTCTATATCAGTGCGATTATTTATTTATTTGCAGCATTTTATGTATATTTCTTCGGTTATAATTAGGTTCTTTTTCTAATATTTGTATGTTGTTAAAATTAAATCGGTGGTTTTGTTCTATGGCGTGTTTGGCTAGTGCTGTCTTGTTTCGGTTTTGAGTTTTTATGCTATATTTGTGCGTGTATACTCTTTTATGTTTTATTGGCCTATATAGGTACCATTACAGCTGCATAAAGAAAACATTCCATTGAGACCAATAGTTAGCAATATAAATAGTCCCACATATAATCTTTCACAGTTTTTATCTAAGATAATAAGTAACGTTTTAGGAAAACTGAATCCTTTGTTAAAGACTCATGGCAATTTTATGAATTTATAAAAAAACAGACAGTTCCCAGAGATCATATCATTATTTCACTTGATGTTACCTCATTATATACTAATATTCCAACAGATTTAGCAATAGAATGTATAAAAAATAAATGGTCCGAAATTAATAAATATTCACCCATTACCCAAGACGAATTTATCAAAGCAATAACCTTATGTCTAAACTCTACATATTTCACGTATAACAATTAATTCCTCTAACAAATTTTCGGAACCGCCATGGGGTCACCTATATCGGCCACTATAGCAAATTTAGTAATGGAAGAATTAGAAAATAAAGTATTAAAATCACTAAACTATAAACCAAAATTCTGCAAAAAGATATGTAGACGACTGCATTATTTGCTTCAAAAGATGAAATAGAATATACTGTTAATATTTTCAATAATTATCACTCAAGGTTACAATTCACTAAGGAAATAGAACAAAACAATAGCATAAATTTCTTAGATATAACAGTTAAATATAATAAGGATGGTATTATCGAAACCAACTGGTACACAAAAGAAGTATGGTCGCAAAAGAAACTTAAACTTTAAATCCCACACATCAAACAACTACAAAAAAAGCGTCATCAATAGCCTAACAGATCGTGCCATCCAACTTTCACATCCAAAATATAGACCAAATATATGAAAAAAATCAAAAAAGTTCTAGAAGCAAACTCCTACCCTAAACACTTTTATGAACCAATAATAAAAAAAGAATACACAAAACCTATAATAAAACAACCCACACACCAAATAATAGTAATAATAAATATGTATCCATGCCATACATACCAACAGTATCCGAAAAAAATAGCAAGCGTATTTAAACAACACAATATAAAAATAGCCCATAAACCATACAATACCACGAAAACATTTTTCACAAAACTTAAACCTAGACTACCAACCGAAGACGAAACTAACACTATATACAAGATAGACTGCAACGACTGTAATGATACCTATATAGGCCAATCTAAACAATATCTACATAAAAGAGTATACACGCACAAATATAGCATAAAAACTCAAACCAAAACAAGACAGCACTAGCCAAACACGCCATAGAACAAAACCACCGATTTAATTTTAACAACATACAAATATTAGAAAAATAACCTAATTATAACCGAAGAAACATACATGAAATGCTGCAAATAAAAAGACATACCAACGCCATAAATAATCGCACTGATATAGAAAATTTAAGCGAAACATATTTTAACTTAATTAAATGATTGGGGTACATTACAACATGAAATCAATTTTTACATCTAACCGATACAAAATAACAATTCTTGAAATAAAATATCTTATTATATATTCACTATTTAAGCAAAACACCCACAATAAACCATATACATTCCAACGTTATCTCTGTAACATAAACAAAACTTTAAGAGCCCACAAACTATGTTAAAAAATATCTCAGTTGCGTTAAAACAGACAACCAAACAACATGTAATAAAATTTTAAAACAAATTCCTAATAATTAATAGTGTAAAGTAAATTTTACTGTAAAATAATCATAACTTTGTTTTTAAAATATTATACTAATTGTAGTTCTCTGATGATGGTGTAATAAACCAAAACGTTAGAAAAAAAATTAAATTAGTTATACCTGACCGAAATCCCCACAAAAAAAGAAACTATCAATATTATATTATTAACATTTTTAGGACAGCCCCCAGAAGTTTAGATGCAACAGTCGTGTATTGTTTCTTTATTCGATTTTACATTAGTGTAAAATTTATATGAAACAAAAGAAATGAAAAATATGAATTGCAAATATTTATTAAATTTGGTCATATCAAATATTGTGAATTATTTGCATCTTAATATTTCTTTCTTTTTATGAAGAAATACCAAAAGAAAGTTATGTTGGATAAAAGCAGTATAATTTTGTAATTGTCATTAAATTGTTTATCCCCGCTGGAAAATTTTAATTTGAAGACAATGAACTACTTAAACGTGTCACGGAATTATAAACCAGAACTTGGTAAAAGTCTTAGAAAAGTTGACATTTAACATTTAATGTTCGTGTTCTAACTGTCTAGATTTGTTCTTGTTAAATGAGTTTTAATGTTAAGAGAATTTTGTTTTATTTGAAGTGAAAAATTTAATTTGTTTTCAAAAGTTTTAATTTTTATGAGTATCAAGTAATTTTATTTTATTGATATTTTATTTGCTTCTTGAAATTATAATCTGGTTATAACGTAACTGTTTTTCATTTAAATTGCGATGAAATAACTTCGTGTAAATATTTATTTCGTTATATTTCATGATGTTTAACGTAAATACGAGATGTTTTTGATTTAAGATAATTAAAACTTTCTTGTTCTTTTAAATACAGGCAAATACAATGGAATTAAAATTTGCTCGATATTCATTTAAATGAAAAAAATCGTATTTACTATTAAACAAATATTGACTAAAATAGCAATTTGTACTTAAGGAT
The DNA here is from genome assembly GCA_029963845.1 of Rhamnusium bicolor. Classification (NCBI taxonomy): domain Eukaryota; kingdom Metazoa; phylum Arthropoda; class Insecta; order Coleoptera; family Cerambycidae; genus Rhamnusium; species Rhamnusium bicolor. The sequence continues at coordinate 193,463 of JANEYF010001924.1, read as the reverse complement.
TATAACGGAGTAGATACTGCTTTATTTTGTAATTAAATTATTCAGTTTTCAAAAGTAATTTGAGCCATTTACGATTGTTAGGAAAATCACTATACAGGATGTCCTAAAGTTCTATCCCCTGGCCTTGTTCTCCTAAATTACGTTCAACGAAAAAAAAAAAATAATAATAAACAAACAAAGCCAATTTACAAGTAGATGTTCTAACTTTATTTTCACGTGGTCTTTGTTTTTCAAGTCCAGAGTCACTCGACGTTATTTATACTTTTCTTCCCAGAAACACATATTTCTATAAGGCATTCAAAAAGAAGTTAAATTTAAATACAGTTCTATTTTATTTACAACCGTTAAGAAGTTCGTGTAATAAAAACTATAGGTATTAAAAAATCTATAACGAAAAGTACTATTTAAACATTGCTTATACATAACAAATGAAACAAAATAATAAATATTAACGAAAGAAATCATAAAAGACAATTAAAAAAATTCTTCTACTTGTTTGCAAGCATTATTTAAGCACCAACTAAATCTTCTTACAAGTTCGCGACTTGTGGTTATTTTTGTAAAATTTCTCTGGTTATTGTCTCACAGGCTAATCTCATATTTTGTTTTAATTGATCAAGATTTACTGGCCTTTGTGTATGTACTAGATTCTTGAGCCTTTCTAATAGAAAATAATCTGATGGATCGAAGATCCGCTGATCTAGGATGCCACTGAATTGGACCCTTCACTCCTATCCAACGATTTCAAACTGCCAATTTAAATACAGTGCTGGACAATAGGTTGGAATAATGCAATTTTCTAAGGTAATTTTGAAACCATATATCTTCTAAATGATTTGGAATATCGAAATATGGTCCTCAGATCTTTTTGGAAATTTCGTTAAAAATAATTCGCCTGAATATCAATTCTCTATTGTACTCAAAAAAAGGCATATACCGATTGTAATCTGAACCCTTTACAAGAAATCAAAATTTTATTCTTACCGAAAATTTAGGAAAACTAAAATCGAGTTGATTTCTTTTATACCGGGGCAATCTATGGACCAATTATAAAAAAACAGATTCGGCGGATTTGTCATATCTTACTTATTTTTGAATATTCCGGATTTTTATTGAAATTAGGACAATTTATTGAAAACGTACCTCTTACTTTTTTAAGAATAAGGTAAGTAATAATTTATTTCTTATTGTCAAGTAACCTTTCATACCTATAACTATCTTAGTATCCAGAATTGTAATTGCTTATACAGGGTGCCTGCTAAAATATTAAAAAAGCGTGTGTCACGAAAAATCTGTGAATTTAAAACTATTTGTTATAAAAAAGAAAAAGATAAAAATCGAACATTTTCAATTTGTCCTAAGCTATCTCAAAAACAGTTTGAGAAAAAGAAAGACGGTTTGCATATTCCTATCTTAATTTTATTGGAATAAAAATACAAATTTTAGTTTTCAGGGAAACAGCTAGAAGAGGTAGTCTAATATCGACGAAGTCCTCTTCAGTTATTAAAAACTTCCTGTTTGGCATACTTAAGACAAGGTTATGATTGTAATTTCGTGGGATATATTCTAATTCCCCCTCAATAGCTTGAGCCAGATTGTCTGAAGTGTCAGGTTGATATTACCAACAATTTTAGGTATGACGTTTTCAATCATATTTAGATAGGATGACTTTGCAGGACAATCCATCGTATCGATATGACTTTCTTCCAAAGCCTGGTTCACAATTTAGGCCCGATGAGGTCTAACATTGTCGTCGATTAAAACAAGATCTTCTCCATTATTCTCCGCATAGGGAATAACTATTGGAATCAAAATATTCTCCCTATAGCGTTGAGCCAGTTTCGCGGGTAATAAACAATTATGTTTTGCCATTCCACTTCACTCTGGTTGGTCCAAGCAATATTACCTCCTCCAACAAAGGTCTCCTGAGCTACTATGTTTTCTTCGACATATCTAAAATTAGGCGTCCTCCACACTAAAACTACAGAGTAAATCAGGTTAATCTGCGCTCAGTAAAAACGCAGTTTTTCCATTCTTCTCTCCAATGCAAACGGTTTCGAACTTACTCCAATCGAGCTACCCGATGACGGGGAAGCAGGCGTATAGATTTTGCTCAACGTCTGGCTCTAGAAAAATATGTAATTTTAAGTATTAGGGTATTAGGATTACACAGTGGCATAAACCACAAACAAAACAAAAACAATTTATGATTCTTTTAAGTTTTTTAAAATTCTAAATCCAAAGTTGATAATAAATGCAATTTCTTTCGGTATACCCTCTACACTTTTAATTTGAACTTGTTTCATAGTCATAAAGATGATAAAATACGCGCCACACTGTTATAAGCACCTTACCTTAAGTTATTGCGATTAAGGGTTCTTGTTACTTTACTGTTCGATTTGAAACTAAAATTCTTGTCTGATTCCTAAACGCAGTGTTAATTTTTCTCGCACTCCGTATCCTATTTCCTTGTTCATTTCTTAGCAAAATTCTTCCTTCTGGTGCACCAATTTTTTTTGACGCTTGCTATAAAACAAAAGGTTAAAATTTCCTATATTGAGATAGATCCTCATTTAAAAGTCGAATACAATTTCTTCTTTCGTTTGTTGTCAATCGTGGCATTAAAAACTTTTTGTGATGAAAAAAATAAAACGATATTTTTCAACCGAAACTATCAACACAAACACATTTATTCTTCATTAGCAACTGTCAAAGGAAGCATTTTTTGTTTCCTAAGGTGACTTGATTATTACAATACTTAGCTCACCTGATTGTTACAATTGCAGGTTTTTTAAATGCTTTATATAGATTTGTCATGCAATTACAACGACCTGTAAATATGGTAATAGTCAACCTATCAAAGAAAATAAAAAACTGCTTTGAGATATTTGTCTAGGGTTTCTCCCCACAGTTTCTAAATTTTAAAATTATTATTCATTTTAATTACACATGGCACTGCAAAGAGTTTATTAAAATGTATAGAATTTTCGTCACATACGTTTATTACATCTTTTAGCAGGGAACTTGTGTAAGTAATTACAATTCTGGGTACTGAAGCAGTTCAGGTATGCAAGGTTACTTGAAAATAAGAAAAAAATTCATTACTTACCATGTTCTTAAAAAGTAAGAGAGCATTTTCCAAAAATTATTCTAATTTCAATAAAAATCCCGTATAATCAAAAATAAGCGAAATATCAAAAATCTGCCGAATACGTTTCGTCTAATTGGTCCGTAGATTACTCTGCTATAAAAAATTCAACTCGATTTTGGTTTTGCTAAATTTTTGGTAAGAATGAAATTTTGATATTTTGTAAAGGGTTCAGTTTACACTCTACGTATGCCTTTTTTGAGTAAGATGGAAAATTGATTTTCAGGTTAGTTATTATCAAGGAAATTCCCAAAAAAGATCTGAAAACTGTATTTCGATATTCCAAATCATTTAGAAGATATATGATTTCAAAGTTACCATAGAAATTTGCATTATTCCAACCTATTGTCCAGCACTGTAGTTTCTTATAATTAGGGACCTATGAGAGGTGCGCCATTTAATTCAAACTATAATTTTCTTCTCCAACAGACTTTAGATTTTATATCTAAAAACTGTAAGAAGACTTGGCCCGTAGAGGTTCTTCAAATAAAATAAGATGCTACCAAATACCACACATTTGTTCTGAAATAAAATTGATTTTGAATTTGAATTATTCCATGGGAATTTTCGTCGGCCCAGTTATGGGTATTTCTGCGTTTTCATATACTATTATTTAAAAGGCTACATCAGACCAAAGAATATGACTGATTAAATTATTTTCATTCTCATCAACTACTACTATGAGTATTAAAATTTATTCTTTGTTAGTAGTCACTATCAGTGTAAATTTTGTATTTTGTAATTAAGAAAATTATTCTCTTTTAAAACTCCCTGAAAGGTTGATTTTGAAATGCCGAGGATAATAGAAACCTGACGAATGAAATTTTGGGGAATTGTCTCAAAACAGTTAATTATATTGGTGACATTGTCATCACTTGCTACTTTCTTGTTAATTATTTTACCTTTTCTTAATAAAAGCAGGTACTCATTATTTCAGCAATTTCTTTCCAATTGCAAAATTGTTTTATGATCTGGTGTTATCCTGTCCAGATAGCGTGCATTGTAAATTCGCCTTGCTTTCCAAGTATTAGCAACATTCATTTTTTTCATTGTGAGTATACATTATAAACTATTGTCACCTATAAACTTCAAACAATAAACACAATTTTACCAACAAAAATTGTAAAATGTCATTTTATTTGATATACGTCTTCTGGATTTAAAATCAATGAGGCTACTATGTTTAAAGAGGATTTTTCGTTAAGATTTAATATTGTTTTTGTTATGACTTACCAATGGTTGTAAATAAAGTCAAACTGTATTTGAGTTTTTCTCTTAAAATTTAATTTCTTTTTGATTGCCTTATATAAATACGTGTTTCTGGAAAAAAAGTATAAATGATTGTGCAACTCCGAGTACCGCTCGACTTGTAAAACAAAAACAACGAAAAAAATAAAGTTTAGCTACCTTCCTTTAAATGGGTTTGTTTCTTTTTTTTTCTATTAAACCTAGTTTAGAAGTAAAAGGCCTAGGAAGGGAACTTTGGGACACTCTGAACATTTAAAATAAGTAGTAGTTACGAACTTTCAGGTAGTATTGAAAAACTATACAGCAGAGATTCTGTAAAAATGCGACTCGAAATAGATTTTTATGAAATCGCTGAAGAATATTTACGTTCTCGGTACAATTTCAGATCCCAAAATACGCTATTCTAGTATTTTAATCCGGTACTAAGCAACCATTATAAAATAATACGAGAAAGTTTCTCTTCCGATCTAATCCGCGAAAGTAACTCTCATACAGGTTTTTTATATATTTTTTAGACAGTAAATAAATACACGCAGACAAACCAACTAACATTAAAGATGTATTTTTTAGTAAAAAAATAGAATTTTAAATTTAAAGTCACATTTTTTGCAGTTGTTACTAACTCTGGTGGTGTGCCAAATACCTACAGCTATTTAATTTCAACGAAAAATTATACCGAATTAATTGTTTTACACCGCGTTCCGCAATTATCTACTTAGTAAAATGATAGAGGATCTAATTTAACCTTCTTCATCTTCAAGATAACATAAAATTGATATTAATTAATTTCAATTGTAAAATGTCTGTGCAAAACATGTTTATTCACAATTTGTACATGGTTTTGTCCATTAGTGTCCTACGAAATAGACCAAACGTGAAACATTCATTCGCGCTGTTCTCTCAATAGATCAACAAAAAGAGTTTAGTATTGTTATACTTAATGTGCTGCTTTTATTTTCCGTAAAATATTTAACAATTTTTTTCTATTGATCTTTAGGTTAAAATAAAAAAATAATTTCTGATATGACAGTAATCAAATAAGAGTATTATTTTATTATCAATTTCATCACCAGACTTTCCCATTACTCTTGAATATCCAAAATGATAAAATTCAAATATATGAGACTAATAAAATATATTCTTGATAAATCGTTCCATCTGACCTAGTTCAGCAAAGTGAATTCGTAGATTGTATCTTTTAGTATAGCATATAGTAATATTCCACACACACCATATTAAATTCCAGCTCGAAAATTAGATGCTTCGGCTTTAATTATACCCTAATCGGGAAATAGCAGATGTAACTGTACACGTACCTATTTACCACTTTAGTAAATTATTTTGTAAAACATTTTGGAATACATATCCTAGATATAACATATGAGGATAGATGGAACCAATTTTTTAGCATTTCAACTGTTTGGTATTAAGACATACATCCAATCCAGAGTAGACATTGTGACAATTAGAATAGAGTAGAATAGAATATTTTATTAATCCAATAAGAGCAATACAATACAATGCGCTATGAGAATAACAACTATTATGTTTGATAAGTGACATTTCTTTAATGAAATAATCAAAATGGTTTACAGTGAGGAAGAACAAACCAAATATTTATATAAAATGGATAAAGATTTATTTAGGAAATTTAAATATAAATAAATGATAACTCATAAAAGATGTTCGATGTGTCCACTATTATTATCAATCCATTATTGATAACGTCTTCTTATATCTTCTTTTTAATTGCACCGGAAATGGCTTCTCCATTTACATTCAGTCAAATCCTGTCTTGAATGACTTGAATACTATTATTATTATTATTATTGACAATGTCTTTTAGAAATCCCAAAAAAATTAATCCATAGGGGTCAAATCCGGACTGTTAGGTGGCCATTCAATAGGTTCATTATTCCTTATCCATATTGGGAATACATTATTCAAATGATCTTGAATGGGTAGGACACTATGCGGAGTTGCCCCATCCTGCATCCAAATCATATCATCAAGTTCGGCTTCCGGAAAATTCTGCAAAAGAATATTTTCTGCTTCTGGGATAATTATTTCCAGATAGGTACCTCCAGTTAAAGTATAATCATAAAATATAGGCCCAACAATTTTGTTTCTGAAAATTCCACACCAAACGCTAACAGTTTTTCTTCCTGATATTTTTATTTGTTTTACCAATATTTTTCTGTTGTGCTTATTTTCCCACGACCTTCATTTTTCCTATTAAAAACTCCTACCGTAGAAAAGAATGATTCATCAGTCCATAATATTTTAATAAAAAAATCGGGATCTTCATCCAACTTTTCAATCATCCGGCGGCAAAAGTCCAGCATTTTCCTTTTATGAGCCTCTCTTAAAACTTGTACGGGTAAAATTTTATATGGTCTGTAGCTGTTATTTTTTAACATACGTTAGATTTTGGAATAACTTTCACCTAATTGATGATTGCATTATTTATACTATTCAATTTTCTAAAAATAATACAATGTTACAAAAAGCTATTCGCGAATAAATATGGATGAGCTTACCTTCGAAATGAAGCAGTATATCTAGCCTTTCTGCCTGGTTTGCTTTAACTACACACTTTTTCCTATTAAAACTGGAGGTATTATTCACCTTTAGGTAAATATTTTTGAACATATTTTCTGATGGTGTTGGACGATTTGGATACAACACCCTATATGTTCTTTTTGCTGCACCTTTATTTTTGTTATCTTGTATATAACGAGTAAGTATTTGGGCTTTTTCTTCCTCACTGTAAACCATCTTGATTCATTAAAGAAATGTCACTTATGAAACATAATAGTTGTCGTTTTCATTACTCACTTTAATAATAGTAACTTTTCCATATTTACAGTGACTAGTTTAACTAAGATATTCGAAGTTTAATAACTCAAAAGCGCTATATGGTTGGGGTAACATATGGTATATTTTTGAAATCAGGAACAAAGGATCATTCCAAAAATTTAATAATATACGTGGTATCCCATTTAAGAAAACTATCATTTTTGTATCCATTGAAAGCTGCACGCCACTGTAGTTTTGATAGCATTTTAACAAAATTCATAACTACATAACTTTTATTTAAAACTTTTTTTCTATAGGCAATAATAACGATGATAAGGGGTGAGTAATTTATAATGAATTAATCTGTACAATGATGTAGTAAAATAATTATATACACATGCACAGTAAAATGTAAATAAACATATTAAATATATAATACATTGAAACATACAAACATTTACTATATGTACTCAGTGACATACACAATACACATGTATATCTAAACTATGTTGCCACTATTAAGATATTCTTGAACAGAATGGGCACATATATTTGAAAGGTATTTTTTTAATATGTTTTTAAAAACAAAAATTGTTTTTCAGTATATATATATATATATATATATATATATATATATATATATATATATATATATATATATATATATATATATATATATATATATATATATATATATATATATATATATATATATATATATATATATATATATATATATATATATATATATATATATATATATATATATATATATATATATATATATATATATATATATAATATATTTAAAAAAAAAATTTAAAAAAATATAAACACATTTTATTACTTGTCTAATTTTCACTATATTTGTTGTTTTTACAACTAGTTTCATCCCTTTTCGGACATTTTCAAGTAAACTCACCAGCCGATTAGGATGAAACTAGTTGTAAAAATAATAAATTTTTATTTTTTTAAATAGGAATCATAGTTGGCTATTATTAGTTAAACAGCAAGTTTTTTTCTCTTTCAAACTGTATATCATATGTGTTCTACTCTTCATAACTTTATTTTTTTAATAGGTTTGATATGGAACGGTTGATGCCCTAGAGTGGTTCGAACTCCATAATAAACTGTATTGCCTCATCTCTCTTGACTTAATACAGAATCCTAAATTTTTCAGGCAGTTATTTTGTCGACTTGGGAGACGGTTAAGAAAACTTTTTTTATGTAACACTTTTGAGAAAAGTTCTGAAATGAAAATATTTATCCTCAGGAAGTTGGCGGCCAAAATTTAATCAGTGTTACCTCGATAATGGTTGAGCCAAGAATTAAAATTTTAGTGTTACAAATAGTTACTAATAGTTACAAATAGTTACAAATAGGTACAAATAGATACAAATAGTTACAAATTAGTTACTAAATAATGAGAGGAAAAATTGCGAAATTATATTGTCTGGTTGCCGAAAAGTTCGCCGCCACAATTTAATAATTCATTACTCGACTATGACACAGTTACAAATTTTAATTTATGAGTTACAAACAGTTACAAATTAGACACTAAATTATCACAGAAAAAAATTGCAAAATTATAGTGCTGTGCGGCTGCCGAAAAGTTGACCACCATAATTTAATAATTTATTACTCAAAGACGATGCAGTTACAAATTCCAATTTATGGATTACAAATAGTTACAAATTAGTTACTAAATGATGTTCAGGTGTAAACTAGAAGTATTATAACTTATGCAGCTCCTGCGAAATTTACACCAAAAATATGTTTTTTATTATATATTGACGGGGCGAGTTACAAACTTCAGTATATAAGTTACAAATAGTTACAAATGAGATACTAAATGATGGTATGGACAAAACATATAAAACTCATTTAAGGCTGCCAACTTCATGGACCCGAAATAAAGTCTTCCATAATGGAAGAAAATGAACAGGAGTAGCAGTTTTCATCGTCTTCCCATGTAAGTTGTTTGAATTTATTATTGACAAATATTTATTGTTGATATTATATTTTATTTTTCTTTATTCATTTCATATAGGTGTTCTAGAGGCAAAACTCAGTTACAGGATACAATAACACTTAAATAAATTTAAGTAACAGAAAGCAAAATATAAAAAATCTAGCAACAATTAAGGTAAAAATATATAAATATTACAAAGGGAATAAAATAATAAACATTAATATAATACATAACAATAAATTAACACTAACTAACAATATGTTACACTTTGCGAATTAAAATATTTCTATTCAACAGTAATAATAACAATACACTGCCACAGGTACACTCTCCAACAAGAAATTTGGAAATAATCAAATACTTGGCACATGTATAAACATGTGCTTACTCACCTAAATTTTCTCGGAGTGCAGTGTAGCTTCTTGCTTACGGCAGCTTTTTGTCGGTAAGAGCAGTCGGGAGTAAGGAGGGTTAAAATTGAAACAAAAACATGGTAGCAACTAAGGGCGCCACGTAACTTAAAAAAAATGATTGTTTCTTAGTCTTGCAAAAGTTACGGAATACAAAACTTTGTTCCAATTCGGTGTTAAAGAATTATATAACACTATACATGTGTAAAGGAAGGTTAGGTTGATTAAACATGAATGAGCAAAATAAAAAAAATTGATAAAACAAAATTTCGTGTAATCTGTTCACCAATCTTTCTAATTGACACTGATTTTTTTTCATAAATAAAAGGTACAAAAAAAAATATTTGGTTCTTTGATTATTAACTAATTATGCTTTAGGCATCCCCCATAGTACTATGCGTTAGCTCTTCAGCTCACATAAGCAGTTGGTAATATAATATAATAAGTAACATGCGCTCTGGCAGAGCAATTAAAAATGTCCAAGTAAAAAAAAAATTAATAATAAATTAAAGATCTGGCCTTTCACTTTCGAGGATTCTCCCTCTCTCTCTAAATTCGGGTTAGCAATGGCAGTAACGTTAGTCAGTCCTCTCCTTTGTTCAGCCAGTGTATACCATTTCATAAAAAAAAAAAATTATCCCCTTATGGAAGGGTGAAATCCTAATCAGCTTATTCGTCAAAAAGCACAGTAATCTAGAACAGAAACCTAGTATGGTAACCTAGCACTGTAACCAAGCACTGTAACCTAGCACTGTAACCTAGCACCCTTCTTCTGAAGGGTTGCTACAAAAGAAACAATTGTGGGAACAAAAAAAAACACCCACGTAGGAGATTAAATCTCAGGTACTCAATTGTGTGAGAAAAAAACTTTGGTAACACTTTCTGGATTTCCAAAAAAAAAATTTTGATACCATCCAACTTCCAGAGTTGCAGCAAATCGAGACACAATAACTCGAACGAGGAAAGTGTAGCTATGAATTTCTATGAAGAGCCAAATAAATGAAAAATGTGTATCACACCTGAACCCACAGCTAATCACTAGTCATCCGCCTTCAACATGTCTACCCGGAAGGTATATCAAAAAAAGTCCTTCCTGAGAGGACATTATTTAGTACTCTCAGTGTAGTTTTGTTGGTACCAATGGATTTTTATAAAACCTATACTAATGTCACTCGAAAGCTATACAACCATGTAAAGAAAAGATCCGTAATAATAATCAAATATAAGTATCCGCCAAGAAATACTTTTCGAAGAAGTTCTGAAGGAACTAGCCACGTACCAACATTTACGGGTAAGTAATTAATGTACTACTTAATAATACAAGTCCTAAAACAAGTAGTGTCCTTTATAACCTTTATTTATTTTCAGGATATTTTCTCAATGAATTCCACAGAACTTAATGTTGCAAGTAGGAATGTTTCAAAATAGATAGAGGAAAGTGTTGAGAAAACTTTTAGAACGTGGTGGACAGCTCAAATAACCACTCATTTAGGAAAATCACTGTTTACTGTTTGGATCTCAAGATGACCAAATCGTGATTAGGAGTCGATATTATTTAAATATATTATTATACCAGTTTGCAAAGTAGGTGTTATAATGTTTTCTTTGCATGTTGTTTATGTTAATTAGATATTGGCAGTATTTAGTGATAATAAAAAAAATAAAAAAAACTGTTTTCTTCCATTAAAAAGTTCCCATTTCGTTAAAAATTTAACGGCAACCAACAATACACTTAAGGTGTTTTGTGAGTTGTATTTAACATTTAATCAATGTGATTGATTCATTCTTTAAAACAAACAAAAATATAACCTTATAAAAAATTAAACCATAAATTTAAACAGTAGCATTTTGAATGCTACAACACAATAGCAATAAAATTAAATATAAATTATCCGAAACTATACAAATTAAAATATTGCTATTCACTCATTAAGTACAACTTTTTTTAATTTTGTTAATGGTACAAGAAAACATATCAATATTGTGCTCTACGTTGCAATAGTTTAAGATCATTTGATATAGAGGGAATGCTATCATAATTTTGGTCTTAGCTGTAGGAAATTTAAAAATGTGGTAATGACATGATCATATTCTTGGAACTGTAAAATCAATATGGCTTAATATCTATATACACCTTATACAAAAAAAATGATAAATTGTGCCGCCTACGTTTGGCAAACACAGATAGATTGAGACGTGCAAATAAAATATTGTTTTAAATGTCTGTTTCCGGATATTCACCAACAAGTAGATATACTGCTGATTTCACAAATCGTCGTTGTATTTTTTCTAAAGTCCAAATGTGTACATTATGAATGAGACTCCATACTATTGATGCGTATTCCAGCTGCGATTTAACAGATGAAACATAAAGTACTCTAAGCGCAAGCAAGATACCAAACCCCTTTGAATTGCGTATGTCAAATTCAAGGCTTCTACAGGCAGATGAATTAGTCATTTCGACATGCCTTATGAAAGTTAATTTAGAATCAAAAACAACCTCAAGATCTTTTATGTAATCTGGCCTTTGTAATATTAAATCACCCAGTTTATAATTATATTTGATCGAAGTTGCCTTCCTCGTGAATGTCAGTACATTACATTTTGTTGCATTTAATTGTAATATGTTATTAGCACACCAGAAATTTATAATACTTAATGGTGCTTGAAAATGTTCACAACTTGTCTCAAATTTAATTTTATAAATATCTGCATATAGTAGATAATGTTCTCGATGGAGATTAGATGTGATATCGTTGATAAACAAGACAAATAAAAGTGGTCCCAATATCGAACCTTGTGGTACGCCTGACTTTTGCAAGAATTTGCCAAACACAGTCCACGGCATTGGACAAATTGATACCTATTTCGCAAACAGCATTTAAGAAAACTCACAATTGGCCTTTCCTGTACAGAATTTAATAAACTTTCATTTTGAAAACTGCCCTCTAATCGATAAATTTAATATTAGCCGAGTTCCTTGTGAAACCTGTGAAAAGAGAGCCATATTTCAAGATGGCGGCCTGTTCCCGATAGTCCCAACTTTTTTTTTTAATGAAAGAGCTCCCTCGACAAAGTTTTATTTCTATTTTATTGATTTACTTGATTTTTCCTTGGCGACTGAGTTACACTGTAGTCCCTAAAAAATTATACAAAATGATCTTAAAAAATTTTTAATCGAACCACAAATAAAAAAGTTACATGACATTTTTTAAAATAGCGATTTTGGCTTAATCCTAAACAAATTCTAAAAAAAACCGGAATTCAATTGTTTTCTGGACGCTGTGTTAATGGGCATACAATTCTGTACTACTTTGCTCATTTAAGTGATTCTTTATCTCCACTAATAAACAAAATACCAATATAACCCCACGCCCCGTGGGGAGACACTGTATGTACCACATATACATAAAATTTCGATATATTATTATTTTGTGTGGCTCCGTGGTCGAGTGGTTAGGACACACGTCTCTCACCGTAGAGTCCCGGGCTCGATCTCCAGTCGAGGAGCTAGGATTTTTTCTAAACCAGAAATTAATCCTAGTGTACTCGAACATTGGGTAAGTGTCCATTGTATCTAAATGTGTAGCCCTCTCCCACACAAGATACCTTGAAGTACCCTCAGGGATATAGAGGTTTGTATTACCTGTGGTGTTACAATTTAAGGAAAAGTGACCTTTTAATTTTATTTCTGTAGTAATAAAACGATATATTTTCAACAACAACTGTAATGGGTTCAGTGCAGGAGGATATTAAATGTGTGCGAAGCTTTAGTTTTATCACATCTTAATAATTACGTAGATGTTGTATATGGGCCATGTCTACTTAAAGCTGATGCTAGACGGCTACAGTTGGTTCAAAATTCTTGTGTTCGTCTTATTTGCGGACTCGTAAACGTGATCACGTATCTGCCAAATTAACCGAGATTGGATGGTTGAATGCTGAGAGAAGAAGGATTTTACACTGCTGCACATTCTATCATAAAATTATTACAACAAAAAAACCTGAATACTTATTAAACAAATTAAGATTTAGAACGGATATTAATATTAATGCCGGTTTAAAAATAACCTCACTCCTCCTCAGCATGCGACTATACTCTATCGGTCATCTTTCACATATAATTCCGCAAAACTTTATAATAGGATTCCTGCCAATCTCAAATTACTTAGTTTACACATGTTTTCGAAAAAACTCAAAAAACTTCTGCTGCGTGATACTGCTTTCATGGTATGATTTAACCTGCCTAATATTTGCACCTCCTTAGTTTAATTTATATGTTGTAATTCTTCAGGTTGAGTGGAAGAGCAAGCATTTTGGATGTCATAATCCAGAATGGTTAAACTCCGCCTGTTCCACAAATCACTAATACTAATACATGTTGATAGGTATTATTGTATATGTGTATGTATGTATGCATGTGTGTGCATGCATGTGTGTATGCATGTATGTGTATGTATATGTATGTGTATATATGTGTGCATGTATGTGTATATATGTGTGCATATATGTGTATATGTATGTATGTGTATATATATATATATATACTTTGCTCATGTATGTATTATATTGTTGTGGAATAAAGACTTTTTATTATTATTATTATTATTTAAATAATAGTAGTTAGAAATAAAAATAACATTATTGAATCAGTGGTACTAATGTGCATATTATCTTTTTTATAATTCAAGTTTCTGCATTTTGCAAATAGCCAGGAAAATAGTTGTTTAAAAATATATGTGTTATACCTATCTGCGATAAATTTTTTATAAAAGTTAGAAAATAATAATTACCAAATATGTTTAGCGTTCTAATATTTTCATTTCATTCCATATTTGAATAAAACTTTTACCAAGAAAAGGATATCTAATTTGTTTTATATTTATATAAATGAAAATATTGTACCAACAAACATAATATATATTGTAAGCAGCGCCCGACTACAATTTGTACAGTTAGTTTTCTCATTCAAAACTATTAGTTGTAGCAAAAACTAGTATATATAGACGAACCATGCCTGTATTAAAATTTATCGCTCAATTTTTGGACCCCAAATGTGAACCACAAGCGTTTCTTAAAGAGTAGTCGTGTAATTACACTCTTTTGCAAATCTGATAAATTAGATAGTCAAATATAAAAAAATTACATACATATTTCTGGACAAAGACAAAGTAATTTAATTCATTTTTTAACGGATTTCACAAAATTTAGATCTATAATGGTCATATACGCGAACTATCAATCTTTGACTGTAATTAACTCAATGTAAATGCAAATATGCAACACATTCTGCATTCAAGCAGTTTAATTGCTGATTGAATTAGTCCATGACTCTGGTATTCTGAAATCTGTAGTACGAGTATAATGCCAGAGAATCACTGTAGAGTTTCCAAATAATCTCGCTCCTCAGTGTAAACCCTAATGCACTTTATTCGACTATTCTCTTATTCATTTAGTTCTGGATTGCATTTCATATATTACTGTGCATCATAAAATAATGTAATTTCAGCTATCATTCTATATGAACACATGGAGTGGTACCGTAGCCTAGTGGATAAAACCGTTTATGCTTATTTTGTAGCGAAGGTCGATGGTTTCATTCCATCCCCGGACAAACTGAAATTTTATTTGAATTTTTTTCCCGATTTAGACGAGACATGGAACTGTCGATGCCTAGATGACATTTTAATACGAAATCTGAAATTGTGTTATTATTTAACTTTGAATTAAGAGTGCTTTGGAGTCATTAGGCAACCCACCATTCACCTAATCCAATGTTTGCCCATATATCCTATAAATATAAATTCATGGAAAATCGACAGAACTTCCACATTTTACCACTTCACTATCCTGTGGAAAAACTAGTTTGAAATTAAAATTTTGTTTCATAAATATTTAATTTTTAATATCCTCATTTCCAGCCAAATACAAAATTACGTTCTTATGAAATGTAATTTTGATATTAAAATATTCTATCTATATGGCAATGAAGTTGTAAAATGTAGGAAGTTCAGCATAAATTTATATTTACAAGATTTATGGGCAAAAATTGGGTTAGGTGTATGGTGGGTTGCCTGGTGACTCGGGGGCTACGGCTATCCAACTTAAATCTATAAACTGCTGTTAAAATTGTTCTGACAGTAATACCGAAAAACCAATATATGTTTTATCCTATTTATATAGATTTCATATATAAAAGTACAGGCAATACTGATAGGCATTTTATTTTATTTCTAGGAAATACGATTACTTAGTTTCATAAAATGACCAAATAAAATATTCGTATTTCTTATCAATAAAAAAAATACGCATCAGTATTGCCTATAATTTTAGATATTAAATCCATATGATATTTAAGATCAATCATGTGTTTTCATTTTTCGTTTTCATTAATAGAACAATTTTAACGGCAATTTAAATTTTAATGTTGATTATCCTGGTGACGATGGCGTGCTAACACTACCGTAATGAAGTTTTTTTTATCCAATTTACTCATTTACTCTAATATGATGTATGTGAAACAAACAGGTAAAAGAGGGAGACTTACAGACAAAATTCCAAAGTTACATCAGTCGATCAAAAATTCTCTGGAACTACAAAGCCGACTAATACTCATGAAAAAAGTTATGAAGTATTGAGGTTGATTCAATTTGATTAAATAGAGAAATATATTTGTTTTTAAATAAAAAAGGGCAAATAAATATCAACACCTTTAGAATCTAATAGAACCGAAATAGTTGTGGGTATTTTAATATTTTCAATTATGTTTTTTTTTTTGATAAACTAGTTTCTCAGAACTAATTACACAATTTGGATTTTATACACTTACAGACAACAGCTCCTTTTAGTTATCTTTTCTTAGGTGCATAACTATTATGGCGCTCTGGTTTTTTTCTGCATTTTATTGGTATATGGCATAAGTTGAATCGAGGGGTAAACTTGTTTGAAAGTTTGGTGTACGAGCATATGGAATTCCGTGGAATTCCCTTGGAATTCCATAGAAGTCTTAAAAATTATCTGGAATTCCCTTGGAATTCCGTGGAATTCGCGAGCCATAAACTACTCTTTATGCACATAGTTATTTATGTAACGTCGTCAGTCCAATCAGCAAGTATTTATCGGATTCAAATAATGTCAGCAGTTTCTGCCGTTCCTGTTAGAGTTCAGATATTGCTAATAAAGGCTCTAATGTATGGTTCTAATTAAGATTAATGCAAAATATTTTTTGTGGACATGCCTATTAAAGACGAAGTTTTTTCGATAACATTGTCTTTTCAAGGGAGAAAATGAGTTTATTCCATAATATTGTTATATACTAATTTTAAAATATTGTTTGGTCAGGTACATTTAATTCAATGATAGCTTTGTATATGTTTACATAAGCCGTCCTTTGAATTCCTTTTTTCGCTTTCGGCTTACGCTCTTTGTTCATCATACACATAAAATTATATACCAACCTTTAATATTGCTTCTTTAGTTATTTTCATTTTTCTTTAGAGGATATAATCACTCTTGATTATACCGTGAGAACGTTGGTGCGGAACACTCAAAATAGAAAATTCCTGTGGCCAAAATGCTAAATTATTTTCAGACGCACAACTTTTCTGGTAGTTGCCAGTTCTCTTTACCCCACCCCTTCCCGCAGTGCCGCCATCACTTTTTTTTTAAATCGCAGCCCTCACTTTTTAAGGATTGTAATTCTGCTTGAAATTCTGCATACAGCAATATGCGGTTGTGTGATGTTCATTTGATTCGTTAGCGACATTATTGGTATTTATTAAAAAAACTTGATTTAATTAACAACTGAAAACAAAATCGAAGTAGCTGCGGAAATTTATCAGTTTATTTTAAATAAATGAATAAAAAGTTCATAGTTTGCTGAAAAGAAAATTTGCCAGTTCTTTATTATTATTTATTACCACCGATCTAGTGAATACAGGTTTTTTATTTAACAGAAAAACAAAGAACTGATCTTTTGATTTTAAAGGGATATGGGGACAGCCAGCGTACACAAGAAGGAGTCTGTTTTTTATTTAATATTAAATACCCCGATAAAGATTCCATAGTGCGCTCCACAGTAACCAAAATTCAAAGAAATTGTTCTGAAAGGGAACATATTTGGCACGAACGTGCCTAAAGAAATATAATAAAATTAAATATGTTGTTGCAGTTGCAAGAAAATGTGCATAGCACGACAAGATCAAGACAATTGTCGCTATTGGACCCGAATCCACACTGGATGAAGAAGGCCCACAATATCCAGAGAAATTGAATGTTGGGGTGGACCATTTTCATTGAAGGTTGACTAACAGGTGGAAAGCATAACTACTTAGACCCCATCTCGTTCTTGCTCTAGCTGTTGCTCTACCCAATTTACTATGACCCCGATATTCCCAATAATGCATTGTGGTTGCAGTAGGATGGAGCACCTTCTCATTACAGCATTACTGTTCGGGATTACTTAAATGACATTTTCTCTGGGCGCTAGATTGGGAGGCGAGGAGCAATTGAACGACAGGTACAGTTATCTGACCTCATGCCTTTAGGTTTTTTTGTGGGGTTGTCTTAAGAATAAGGTCTACTTTAACATACCAAATTCCACTGAGTCTTAAAAGAGAAAATCCGAAATGATAATCGTGGCGATTACCCAAGATATGCTTCAAAATAATAGACAGGAGTTCATTCATCACACACATGACAAAATGCACAATTTGGATTGACAATAACGTATTTTTAACTTGTTACCATTTCATAAAGAAAGCATTTAAATATATTCAATAATAACACAAATGACATACCTAACCAATATTTCTGTTGTGTGGGTACTAAAAAAATATCCCAAGCCAATTCAAAACTGGCTGATGCTATTCGAAGTAAAGCAACTCACCACAGCCATGCGTACATTGATAAATTAAACGTGTTTTGTTTCCTTGTTAGCGCTTCGTGGAAACAATTTTTTGGCATTGATTCTATAGTTACAGATACGCACTATTACATTATAGTATTATATTATTTCTTTATTAGTTTTCATTGATTTAACCAAGACTTTGTAGTGTCGTAATAAAACAAAGATTTCATCAAACAACAACTATTTTTGAAGAGATCTATAAAGAAGTAAAGTGAAACATCTCATTAATTTTTTGTTTGAGTATTAGTCTTATTCATTAAGACTATAATATGAAAGAGTCAGATATCCTAAATCATCACTTTATGAAATAGAGCGTTTTTTCGCAGATAACCGTGCGTACAATCATAGCTCTAATTCTGAAAACACAATGACTGTTAATAAAAATGAACTAATTTTAACACGCTTTTATTAGCTTCACTTGTATGTTTGTTTGTTTGTTTGTTTGTTTGTAACCGACTTTTACTTTTTGACCCAATTCGAAGATTTAATTGAAACTTTGTACAATACGAAGAACCGGTAACAATACAATAATTTGATAGTTTATATCATTCCTGCAGACGAGTCCTTTCCTAGTATCCTCTTGAGACAAGAGCTTAATATTGTAAGTATATTCCGTTTCTTTCGTTTGGCCGAGGGGGTCTTGTACGCGAAACACGGACTCCTGGTATTCAATCTGTGAAATAAAATTTTTTTTTCAGAAATATTGTTGATCTAATATTTATATATCAATCAATAAGCAATATAAATATAGTTTAAAAAAACTACAAAACACGCTTTCATAGCACATCAACTAAAGTAAAAATAAATATAGTTTTAAAAAACTAAAAACACGCTTTTAAAGCACATCAAATTGAAAAATAATTATTAATATAAATAAAACATTAATTATATTAATTTATTATCACCTTTTTTAAATATCTTATTTTTTTCATTTTTTTTTTTATATTAATAATTATTTTTCTTTTTTATTTTATATATTTATTAGTGTTGAAAAAGGACAAATTATTTAGATTAACACATTCTTAGACTGGCTCTCGATGTACTCACGTTCACGCGTTTGGCGTTTACCTGTTTTGCAATATATCAATCACATTATCTCAATTTACCAATTCGCCGTTTCAAAATCATGACTCCCAAAGTTGGTTGCCATCCCACCAGGTAAATAAAATAATATTTTTAATTGCTCCGCGTTTAAAATTTTCTTTACAGAGATACAAATTAATTTGAATTTACAGTCTACTGTCAAAACGCGTCATGAATTCATAAGGAGTGTACATTTCCAATAACAAATCGAAATGTTCGGGTGGTAGAGATTTTCAGAACCTTATGAGCTTTGACCTTCATATGCGCAGATACATAACTCCGACTGTGGGCTCAGTTACACCACTTCCTAAAAACATTAGATTTATTATTTACAATGTATCCTGGGCTCCTGTTGTATACAGCTTTTATTTGAGAAGCTAAAAGCGTGAACGTGAGTACTTAAAGTTTATTTCGAACTTATTTGCAACAAAAAAATGTCGGCCTCTTTGACGGCAGTAAAATGATGAAAGAAGCCGATGTTTTTCATGTTGCAAATAAGTTTGAAATAAACTACATGGGAAGCCAACCTGAGTGTAATCTAAGATTATTGTATTTAGTAAGTATTTTACTATATTATGGATAAATTTAAAGTTAGTGATTGCTCCACAGATATTGAAAATAGATCATTTTCATGTGGACAGCTCCTCTCATCTCCTTCGGTACCTAGTATTATATCAACTGATATCAAGCATTAATATATTGTTTTATGATTATGCATCGCCTTGCCTTCTGCCAAAAAGTATATGGGACCCAATTTGACAATTTTGTTTGATAGTTTTATGTTTTTTGAACTAATGTATAATTTATTTGGTGTTCTATCAACCTGTTACTTGTTTCAAATAAATTGATAAAAATTCCGCAGATATTTCGATTTTTCCTCACATCATTTTATTAGTTTTAATTATATTATCCAAAAATGAAAAATAAATAAAAATAACTTATAGAAAGTGTACAATTTAATAAATAAAAAATACTTATCCAATTCAATATAAGACAATTAAAATACCGTTTAATAGAGGGCTATTTTTATTTAAATATATTTATTTTGACGAAAAAATAGCTTTATAACTACTGTAATCTGATAAATGACAGTACCTATAAAAAGAAATTACCATATGGTAGGAGCAATAACTACATATATGGTAACTCATTCAATTAAGTTCACTATATCTATCCGCGACTAGATTAATGAGAGAATATTAGATAGACGAAAATTTATTGCTGTTTCAGTTAACTGAAGCAGATTAATCTTCTCATAATTAGCCACAGCACAACTTGTCACATGTGAACATACAATCTATATAGTTGTGTGACTGTCGGATAGAGTCATTTATAAATGGTCTATGTTTTAAAGAGTATCTCTGTAATTGAATATAGTATTATTATAAGAATTATCAACAGAAATAGTATCTCTACACAACTAAGAAGGCAAATTACATTTGCAAAGATTACTTCGCTAAATAAAAGTGCTTCATTATGATCTTTTCTTACAATTTGTATTTGTTTATGACTTATGAGAATTAAGTCCTAACTGATGAAAACATTTTTTGGGTCGATGCTTCGTTACCATTATTATATAACTAACCTTCAGGTTTTACGAAATAAAACATATTACCAATATGTTTTATTAAAATATATCATTTAAACAGAATACAATAAAAAAAGTTTCTAGAATGACTGTTTCGTTCTGATTTAGGTATAATGATTAGAGGATATTCATTTTTTTTGTACAATTATAATTAGCAATAGTAAAGACCTTTTTATTATTATTATTATTATATCATTTATTTTAAAATTTCGAGTTAAAATTATTTAGAGATCGACAACTAGTCCTATCCTTTTTACTCTGAAGAGAAGGCAAGAAAGGACTAACTTGCTTGGTTGCTCTTGTTGAAAGGACATATATTTCTCGTATATTATCGCAATGTCGCTAATTATTAATTAGATTCATATTTTCTTGTTTATATTTGCTTGGTGTATGTATGCATATTGAGAGTTGTAGTCAACCCAATTATTCTGGCCAGAACAACTACAAAGAAATTGACAGATTTCCAGCATCCAACCAGGACAAAAAGGTAAGACTACTTGTATTTCTGTATATTGCACATAATTTGCTATTTCACTTACTTTTCAATCTTCGACAGGAAATTGTTCAACAATGACATTTAAAATTTTGTAACGATCTGTTCGGACGACCAAAATATGTAAGAAAATTTGTTCGACCGCCGAAATATGTAACTGTGTTTGCTTCCGGGTAGCTCCTTTTTTGGATAATTAATCCACGATTTCTGTTAGTTGTAAATAAGAAAGCCCAAAGTATTAATAACAGTTTATTTTATTAAAGAAACAGTTATCAAAACATGAAGTCAATTAAAAATTAAATCAAATTATCGTATATTCTAACAATTAAACCACAGACAATAAACAGACCAACTACTCTTTATTAACAAACAAACAATCCAGCGATAAAGCGAACTATTGAACGATGCATGGACTTTGGCTAATTATAGGGTACAATAATGAAAATAAATAACATTTGAACATAACTATAAGTGCACGCATGTTGTCGTTGCCAACTACTTTATCAATAGTAATTTCTACTCGATACAACTACGTTTATATTGC
This sequence comes from Rhamnusium bicolor, assembly GCA_029963845.1. Taxonomy (NCBI): domain Eukaryota; kingdom Metazoa; phylum Arthropoda; class Insecta; order Coleoptera; family Cerambycidae; genus Rhamnusium; species Rhamnusium bicolor. The sequence goes on along the minus strand of JANEYF010001924.1, from coordinate 171,270 downwards.
GAAAAGATAAAATGAAAACAATCACTTTTTGCATAAAAACAAAATATATTTCGTTAACAAAAAAAAAACGATATCCACTGACGAGTATAATTTTACATTCATCTTGACTATTCAAATATCGATATTTACTTGGTTGCTTGGCCGTGGGCGGTACCGTTATCTAATATATTCTGAAACAATAGTTAAAACCATCGATCAGCAAGCATCAAGGGAGATTTCTTTCAACTTCCAAGCCATCAAAAGACCAACGCACTACTGATTCCAGATAATACATTCAGCAAGCATCAATGGAGATTTCTCTCAACCTTCCAAGCCACGAAAATGCCAATGCACTACTGATTCATACCTAAACAGAAACTAAAATAAAACAAATAAAAAATAATAAATCAAAAGCAAATGTACTATGATCCAACACTGAAATAAAAACTAGTCATAGTACAACAAAACAAAACAAAATAAAATCAAAGTCAATGTCAATGAAGTACTATGTTCAAACTCACCAATAACGAACTTTTTGGGATTTAAATAATTTCAGACATCAATCACTGGCGATCACTCCCTTAAAACATCTCCTATCCCACGATAGAGACTGCACCTTATACCGATTATTGCCCAAGACATGGATGATTTGGACAAGACCAGTATATTTTTGGACGAGTTTCACACTGGAGAGGCCTTTCACCATTGGAGTCCGTTCAACCAGTACTATATCTCCAACCTTGTACTGAATAGAGTCCAACCGATTTCTGTCAAAGCACTTATTCATGTTCTTTGCTTTTCTTTCGATATTGATTACAGCATTGCGACGCGATAGTTCTAAGTTTACCTGCCTATCTATCTGACTATTAACACTAACATCATATTCTAATCTTGGTCAAAAAACGTACAATAATTCCGCGGGTGATTTACCTGTGGTTGCATTGACTGTACAATTTATGCCACAGTGCACTTCCTGAATTTTACTTTCCCATGAATCGTAATTTTCTCCTACGGTAGCAGTCATACTTCTGAAAATAGTCGAGTTAAATCTTTCCACTTGTCCGTTTGCGCTAGGACAGACAATCGCATTTTTCACATGTTTTATATTATTTCGAGCACAAAACTCTGGCATTAGTTTACTCATGAAATCCTTTCTACGGTCCATTATTAATCTTTCAGATATACCGAAAAATGTCATCAATAATTCCAATGTCCTAATAACATATTAAGTATTAGTGTCTGGTACTGCTTCAATCCAAGTAAATTTTGTAAAGGCATCTACAGTAACTAACATAAAAGTATTTCCTTCTAGCGACTTACAAAAAGGCCCAAGGTGATCTAAATGTAAAGTGTGATGTAGTTGGTTTATCTTGGGGATCGGATGTAGTCGTCCTCTCCGCCGACCAGTTGGTTTTCTCGCACATAAACATGGAATACATGACTTTCGTAACAAATTTTCCGCATGTCGGTGAACCAATATTTTTCTCTTTAACGCCTCGATGGTACGATATGTACCAGGGTGTCCATTTTCATCTTGAGGTAACTTTGTTACTCTCCACCGAACATCTTTGGGAATAATGATTTTCGGTTTTCCATCAACTACTCGACATATTTTGTAATCAGTCATTACATAAAATTTGTCACCAGTCTCTTCTTTCAGTTGTTCTTTGATTATCTTGCAATCATCGTCTTCATTTTGAATGAACTGTACCCAGTCAAATTCTTGACTAAGTTCACGTTCACCACTGTACTTCTACTTAACGCATCAGCATGCCTCATTTGTATTCGTGGCCTGTAAAGCACGTCAAAATCGTATTCTTGCAACTCCAACCACCATCTACCAATTCCTGGAGAAAGATCAGGCTCCGTTCAAGACAATCGTAATGAGTTGCAGTCAGTTACAATAGTAGATTTCTTTCCATACAAAAAGTTTCTCGCTTTCTTATACTAACAACAACAATCGCCATTGTTTCTAATTCGAAGCTGTGGTATTTTGATTCACATTCTGAAGTTTGTTGACTAACATATGCAACTGATTTCCAGTTTCCATCCTTTTGTTTCTGCAAAAGTATTTCCCCAAATCCTAGCTTGCTAGCATCCGTATGTAGTTGCGTTTCCAAATCTGGATCATACAAAACTAGGATTGGGTCACTTGCAAGTTCATTTTGAGTTGTTGAAATGAATTTTCTTAATCAGGTCCCCAATTCCATGAGACATTTTTCCTCGTTAACATCGTCAATGGTTTTGCTTTTATGGCAAAATCCTTAAAATATTTTCTGAAGTACGAAGCTAAACCAAGAAATCTTCTAACGTCGTGAACATTGCATAAGTTCAGAAATTCCAGTACAACTTTTACCTTTTCGGCAACGGACTGCAGTTCTCCATTTCTTATTATCGATCCCAAATGCTCCACTTCACTTTGTAAGAACGAACATTTATTTTTATTAAGTGTGAGGCCAGCAACAGCAAAGATACGCAGTATCATTTCAAGTCTATCCAATGCAGCCTTTATAGTCTTAGTCATGACAAGAACATCGTCGAGGTATACAAGTATAAAAGAAAAACGAAAGGGACTCAAAATATCGTTAATTGCCCTTTGGAAAATAGCTGGGGCGTTAGTTAGTCCAAAATGTATTTGTTTATACTGATAGTGTCCATCTAGCGTTACATAAAGGCACATTGCTAGTAAGCCTTATTTCCAATTCCACGTTCGTGTTTCCTAACTCTGAGTTATTTGTAGTAAAACAATGTTTATATTTTTCCAACAAGGGGCTTAGACGCTCTTATACATTCTCTATTTCAGGCGATGGTTTTGCAGATACTTCAGTCTGGGAAGACTGCCCCGAGGGGATTCCCCGCGCTACACATTGCCTCTCTGTGAATGATGTGGTTAACTTACTAACAATCAGCACTGCTCAAATTCTGGTGCCATTTATTAATTCCACATTCCTCGCTGGGATTACAACAGTATTTCCATTTAAATATTGTTTGGAATGCGTTGGTGTTAATGACTCATGTATGAGTTCCCAAACAACTTGAATTTTATTAAAACCCGAATTAATTGTCACTTCGCTATCAGCACGTAAAACATACTTTTCTTTTCCTCAATTGCTTCAAAGGGTGGCTCATAATTTTCATTATAAAAGCACAAACTGGCATCTCTTTTGATAACAATATTCCGGGCAATTCAGTAAATGACCTTCCTATCAGTATGTCCATACTCTGAGAGTTGTCATTTACCACTATAATCGGGGTTGTACGTTCAACTTCATCTAGCTTTATTTTTGCGCTTGTCTTCCCTAAGAATGATACGATTGCACCGCCATATCTCTGCATTATAATCCGTTTACTTTCATTTAAAATTAATCCAAGATCTTCTGCTTTATGTTTTTTAATAATACTACATGCGCTGCTAAAGTCAACATATGCCCGTATTAGTTCATCGTTAATTTTTGCGTCCACATGGTTTTTTTTATCCTGTGTAATGTAATTTGTCTTCAATGTATCATTATTATTTCTCTTTTCTGACCTGGCTTTTCACAATAACTGTAAGTATCGGTTGTTTTATTATTATGAGATGATTGAAATGTTTTGTTTTTAAAACAGCTTTACCGCAAATATAACAACCACGTGCTTTGCAGGAGCCACTGGAATTTTGTTTACTATTTCCAACATTTATCGTTCGTGATGTAGTACTGGAGAAGTCTGACTCCACTAGAAATTTAAATTGTTCGGTATTTTTACATTGTGCGGCCTGGGCACTTACTTTCATTGAATCATTATTTATGATGAAAATGATTACCTACGTCAGTGATAACATGGTCGAGAATATCACAATGTTTTCCCAATCGTAGATTATTATAGTAAAAAGAAACAACGTCTTCGTTTATTTTTCTTTCCATCTTTACAAAATCTTTTAACTCTAGCGCTATACTTCGTACAGATGGAAAGGTTACACCTAATTTTTCTTTCCACTGTCACCAGTCGCTATGAACCACCGATTGACAATTGTACCATGCTCTTGCATTTCCACTGAGATGGTTTGTCATACAATATATTTTTGCGCAATCATCCCATCCATGAAGTTCGCCTAATGAGTCGTTTTTATTTAACCACTGATTAATTGTTATACTTTCTGTCGACGCATCAAATCTTGGAATAGGTTCCATTCGTCCTACATAACGTTGCATCATCGGCTCGTGAGATTTATTAGTTTGAGACTGAGAACGACCTTCTGTGGTTTATCGCACTGGACTATCCAGCGCCTGCGGCGTGAAATGGGACCTTGAGTGCGAACGGTTTCGCAACGAAGACGTTTTCCTATGACGAACCGGGGGATTGGTAAATTTACGATGGATCACATCTTTCAATTGTTTAAATTTATTTTCAATTCGAGCTTCAAATTTACTACGAGACGATCGTGATCGCTTTCGTCGATCTCTCTTTGTTCGGATATGACTTCTACTTCGACGATCCATTGTCGCTTTACGAAATTTAACACTTCGAAAAGAACACTCGGTAATAACCATATCAAAGACAGTCAGATAAACAAGCCGAAAAATGTCACACAACAAAAAATAATACAAGAGTTACAAAAGTCAGACAAGCAGGAAACTTAGAACAACAGAAAATAAGATTGGACTTACCAATGTCCCAACGAAATGTCCACAAGCTGCACTACACATCACAAATTGTTTGTGTTTATCGGTTTTATTCCCATTTCTGAGATGTGAAAAGATAAAATGAAACCAATCTGCCATCTGCCATATTTCATTTATAATGAAATCTGTTATAGTTACACCAATTTATAGCTTAAATTTTGACGATTCATACAGGGAAGGAAAAACTAGTGGTTATTGTTTGAAAAAAGTTAGTAATTGTTGCCCAAAAGTCAGGGAAAAATTATAATGAATAATTTCAAATAATTTCATTATAATTATGCACCGAAATATCAAAAATGAACCATATTATGATATCCAATACCTTTTTTGAAAAATTTTAATTATACAAATGGTTTCAATTATTAATTTTGAATTTCATGAAAAAATGAAATGTCTGCCATATTTGAGGCTAATGTCAAAAATTTTAATTTATTGTATAGAAAATTTCGTGCATAATCAGAATATGTTAAAATATACAGAATGTTCTATTTAAATATGACACTTCCAGTGAAACTGGAAGTGGTATTGATAATATATATTCGTCAAAATACGCTCACACGTGATTTTAAATTTGAAAATTTTATTCCAATTCAAAAAAAAAATGGCGGGGCGATACATGATCTCGATGACACTCGATATATTACAACAAAGTTTTAGAGTCAGTCCTAATAATTTTCCGCTTTTAATTTTTGTTTAATCAAATTTTATTCCATTTAAAATTACACAGATAGATTGTCTCAACTGGACTACCTTTTGCGTTATTAACAGCATTAATTTCTCTTGCAAAAAAACAATAGTAGTAGCACTTTCCTCTAGAAATGATTGTTTTTTTTCTAATAGGTACATAAAACATTGCAAGGTTCTTGCAAACAAGCAGTAATATGTATATTATGGTTCCATTTCAAGAAGCATTCTTTGGTACTACTTTCCTATTCGTCCCCAAATTTGAGGTCAAAAGTTGTAGTCTAACGAAAATTATTGTCTTTACAAGAAACGGTCTACAGACATACAGCACACAACTACATATGCGATATTAACAAATTCAGTATATATGAACAAACTTTTTAAAATATGTAGGTGAAAGTGGTTTGAACCAATTTGTTTTTTTTTAAGATGTAGTAATTTGATTTTAATATATTTATTTGATTTCATCAATAAGGTTTTAGTTTGTCCTTAGTTCCGTCCCTGTACAAAACTCACCCGAAAGATAAATCATGTAAATGTAAACTTGTAAACGTAACGTGAACCCCTCTATCGAATGATGTGCAAAATCACAGCCGAAGTCAATACATACTAATGAATTCTCGCCCTCGGATCATCCCTCTTAAATCTACACTACCAATCTTTCATTTCTTGAGTCAAAAGTTTATATCGTGTGGCTATACTTGCGTTTCAACAAAAAATAAGGAATCTATCATTCCAATTTTATTTGTGTTTAACCAACTATGAAATATTACAAAAAATATTCCAGAGCCGCTGCTGTTTGGAAAATATTAATATGATGAGAAAGTACAAATATTTTATTTATGTTTTAGTTAAATAAAAAAGAGCATAAAATTTTTAATGTATGAACAATAGACCATATTTGTAAATTAAGAATATATTTTAGACATTGTTACATCGCCTAAACAGCATATAACTACTAAATAATTTGATGCATGATCATGGGATAAACTAGGAGCAACTACGTTTAATTTTCTGTATATATAATTGTTTTGCTGTTTAATGATTGCTTTCAATTTGTGAACAGAATTTTTAAATTTTATTATTTACACAAACTATTTTTTACAAAATTTATAAGCATATACAGTGTGGAAATTAAGGAACACATAAACTCAGTAATTCCGTTGATATTAATTTTTTTGGAAAAAAATCCCGAAGGGGTATAGCAATTTTAACTTCAGCAAATATTTTCAGTCTATTTTCAGTTTTTTATGTCATTTATTTTTTTAAGTTATGAGGTCATCGACTTTTTTTTAAATGGCAACCTATATTTTTTTTTATTGATTTTGGTAGTAGTTTTCATTCCGGTTCCGACCGTATAAAATTTTCAATATGTTATTATTTGAAAAAAAATCGAGAAAAACAGTCAAATTTCAAATAACAAAAATTCATTAAGTTGGGAAAATTTATCTAGTTGCCTAAGTTTGATGGAAAGTTATCGACGGCACATTCGTTTTTATTTTGAAATTATACAAATAGATGAAAAAATCGTACTAATGTGATATACCGGCAACTAGATAAATTTTCCCAATTTAATGAATTTTTGTTATATGAACTTTAAGACTGTTTTTCTCGATTTTTTTCAAATAATAACATATTGAAAATTTTATATGGTCGGAACCGGAATAAAAACTACTACCAAAATCAACAATAAAAAATAGAGGTTGCCATTTAAAAAAGTCGATGACGTCATAACTTAAAAAATAAATGACATAAGAAACTGAAAATAGACTGAAAATATTTGCTGAAGTTAAAATCGCTATACCCCTTCGAGATTTTTTCCAAAAAAATTAATATCAACGGAACTACTGAATTTATGCGTTACTTAATTTCCACACTGTATACCTTTTAATAATATGCGCTATGTCCTGGTTGATTTCTGTTTTCTTACAGAAAGTACTGAAACCATAATTCGTTTTATATATTTTAATTGATACATGTATTAACTTTCCGATCTTTAAAAAAGTATTATGAACCTCCTTAGTTACCGTAGTAAATCACTCAAAATCAGAGATTTTTTGTTAACCAAAGAAATATGGGGCCTTATAGTTTACTGTGGAGTCCGAATTGCATCTGTAAAGAAAATGTATAGCAACAAGAATATATAAACGATAAAAATAATAGTGGACTTGTATTAGATCCTTGTGGAACGCCCAATGTAAAAACATGTACACGAGAAGATTTGAATTCAGTTATATGACAAAAAAAAAGAACAGAGCAGAAAATTGAAAATTAAGAAAATATACTCTTCTTACAACTTCATGGAAGGAAAATATAAAATAGTAATTGTTAGCATTATGTTACTTTAAAATAAAAGGTACAGAATAATTTCAATAGCATGCATAATATAACGGGTGGGTTATAAAATATCAAAATTTTTTAATTACTTATTTATAACTTTTCTACCTTTTAACTGGTTACAAATAATGGACTAATAGAAAATTATAAGATTCTTACTATAATGACACTTTATTTTTTTATTTGTCACTTCCAAGATGGCGGACGATGCTGAAGTAGGTAAGTGTAATTATATATATATATATATATATATATATATATATATATATATATATATATATATATATATATATATATATATATATATATATATATATATATATATATATATATATATATATATATATATATATATATATATATATATATATATATATATATATATATATATATATATATATATATATATATATATATATATATATATATATATATATATATATATATATATATATATTCGATACCTCCAAAATAAAACATTGTAAGTGACACTTTGGCAATTTTAACTTTTTGATTTTTTTCATATCTATGAAATAACTGCTTTAATTATAAACATTCAAAACACTATTTTCTTTTCATTTTTACCCTGAAAATGTATTAATTTTTCATTGTATCTGCCGAATTAGAAAAAAATACAGCAAAAACATTGTAAGTAACCATACATTTATTGAAATTATAACTTGTTGAATTGTAAAGGCATTTACAAGTTTAAATAATTTTGAAAGTACGACAAGAAAACTGTAACGTACAATACAATTCTTTTGCATGAAATAATTTACAAATTGTTACATTGTAGAATCCTTTACAATGTTTTTGCACGGAATTTATTTTTAGTTACGTTATATACAATGTTTTTGCCTGGAAAATATACAACTATATGTACTTACAATGGTTATTCTAACCTAAAAATCTGTTAATAATGAGGTATTTTTGATTTTTTTATCTCAGTTTTGTAAGTGTTTGCCGTCGTTAGTGCTGTTTGTTGTGAAATGAGTTCAAGAGGCTACAAAATTCTCCAACTTCTCACAAATAAAGGTAAATATTAAACAGTGTTATTGCTGGTACACGAATTTACGCAATTTTAATATTCACAGTTAAATAATGTTAATGAATTTCAGTGTATGCGTTAAAGTGATTTTTTTGCAATACAGGGTAATATTTCAGTTAAATAAATGGAAACATTTTTATTACTATATTATATCCTTAATAAATCATGAACGGTGATTGATTAATCCACTAGGTTAACTAGGCTATAACCTTGCGTGCCGAAAGCAGAATAGGCGCCAGTCGGCGAAGAATTTGTTATAATGCAAAAATACCTCTATCCAAAAAGAAGTACGAACATTTGCAGTATTTGAAGAATAAAGTCCCTGAGACTTATAGATATTTTTATGATTCCTTAACTTTCCAGGATAATGCTGTTAGTGATGACGAGTCAGAATAGTATTATAATAATAAGTACCTATCTATTGTTAGTAAAACGAATCAGTTTTTGAGTTTTATATTTTTTGTTATTTATTGATAATAATAAAACCTTGAGTTCCTATGAATAAGATAAATTTTACTAACGACTCTTATTTTTTGTGTTTGCATTTCTTCAGAAAAGTTAAATTGTAAAGATATTTACAATTATTTTGCTTGGAAAAGTTACCTTTAGCCAAAATTGTAAAATACATTACAATTTAATCGAACATGCATTTTCCATAGAAGAACATTGTAACTGACAATACAATGTTTTTGTCGTTTAAGACATAAATAGTTGCAATTGTAAGTGACCAAAAAAATATAAAAATTAAGTTTTTCTCAAAAGAAAAAACATTGCTAAAGTATAGAACTATTCATCAAAAACATTATTGATCAAATTTAATATGTACTTTTATAATATTGTTTAAGTTGTTAACTTTCAAAGGTACAGTTACTCTCCTGTAAAATGAGTATTTGTGGCTTACAATGTTTTGTTTCGGAGGTATCGATATGTTGTTTTTCAGGTTTTCGCGGGTGGTGAATGTTAAATTCGTTTTCCGGGTATACTCCCGCGTAGGTGATAGGCCCCGAGAGGGACCGTGGTTGTCTGATGCCTATCACCTACGCGGGGAGTATACCCGGAAAACGAATTTAACATATATATATATATATATATATATATATATATATATATATATATATATATATATATATATATATATATATATATATATATATATATATATATATATTCGTATTTAGATTAATTCTCTTTTAGTAGCAGTATATTTTTCAAAAACTTAAAGAATGTTGTTAAAGTTGTATTTCGTTGTGAACATTTTAGAATCTCGTTTACTAAAATCAAATAGGTAACTACTTTTGAAAAATTACCATTGACTTTTCCCAGCATTATTTTCTGTAATAACTAAACGATCATTAAATTCATCCTTCAATAACTTTTTATTTTTGGGTTGATTCTTATATTTTAAATATTTTGGGCTTAAATAATAGTAAATTTGTCAGACTCTGGTCGGGCATAAATAATATGTAAGACGGCGGGTACACAAAATTTATATTTTTAATTTTACAGACCTATTTAAAATGGTTTTTAGATCATTTTAGATTTTTTTCTTGTTAAATTAACCTTGTAAATCCGAGTTTTTGAATTTTAGGTCCAAAATAATTAGTAAATAAGTGGCAATATCATGGAAACTAAATCTATTACAAGAGAATATTCTAACAAAATGGACAGGTAATACCCCGTCGTCGGGGAAAAAAAGAGTCAATCGATAAAAAAGGAAATGAAACTTTGTGGATAGGGGTTTTTGAGGGTGTTCTTTCATTTAAAATTAAAAAAAAAATGAGAACTATCGGAAACCAGCCGCCATCCTGGAAAATGGCTCCCTTTTCACAGTTTTTCACAAATAACTCGGCTAATATTAAATTTATCGATTAGAAGGCAGTTATCAAATTGAAATTTTGTTAAATTACAATCAAAATCGCACACATTGGTTATTCTAGGTATCATAGTTGCTGATGTCACAAATAGGACAAGGCTTTGTTTGTGTTTTGAAGACCTGTTTCTTTGATTTCTTCCTAGCTGGGTTATTATTATTTTTAATGAAGTTGGGCGCCACGTGACTTGCTGCCATGAAAATAATCTTAGTTTGTTGCCTTGGTATTTGATTGTAGGAATGGAAGTTTCTCAAGGTCGATTTTGATTATACAGGTAAGTTAACCTGTTCTTAGCCTCGTTGAATTTTCGGCGTGCCTTTGGCTATACTAGCAGAGCTGAGTGAGACTTCAGCAACTCCTCTTCGACGGTCTTGGCTTGAGAATCCTGTTTCTGCCTCAGACTTTGTAGCTGAAGGATTTAATCAAGCGGCGTATGATTCTTATTTATTAGGGCTAAAAAAATGTGCACAGGAAGTCCCTGGCAATTTGGCTTTTTTCTAGCCTGAAAATGACTTAATGAAATACTGAAAATATCTGTTCAGTCAACCTTTATATAAAAATAAAATTGAACAGGGGATCTGTGTAAAAATGTCTTCAAAAAATGTGCACAAGGGATCCCTGGTAATTTGGCTTTTTTCTAGCCTGAAAATGACTTAATGAAATACTGAAAATATTTTTTTCAGTCAACCTTTATATAAAAATAAAATTGAACAGGGTCTGTGTAAAAATGTCTTTTTACTTCCCTGCGAGTGCTTTTAGAATTATGAAATTTATTTTTTTCAAAGTCGCTGAAAGCCAAAAATAATTTGAACAGAGGGTTCCTTACAAAATTGAATTTTACTGGTGAGATCAAGTAATTTGTGAAAGTGTAAAATTTATTTGACTAAGTAGTTAAGACCAAAAATAAAATTGGACAGGGAGTCCTTTAGATGAATGTAAAATTCACAAACAAAAAATTTCTTGAAAAATTGTTGAAATTCAACAGACTGGACATCATGTTAACCTACAACTTGGATACTACTAGCGTGTCTAAAAGACCGCGTAAGACTTCACAACTTTTCTTAATATAGAACGATTTGTAAAACCAAAAAACAATTTTTTATAAAAAAAATTTTAAGACGGATTCGAAAAAACATTTGTTTGATCAGTGTATATTTTTATGCTTTATGTTATTTTATTAAAATGAAAATAAACTTAAAAATTTACTTTCAAACGACTAAGCCGAAAGTTATTGAAAATTTAAAAATTAATTTTTCTGTCTGGTGACTTTTGGCTGTCGATTCTTAAAACTCAAAAAAATTTCAATAAACTCTAAAACTTATGGCAGCATAGTAAACACCCGGGAAACTTAAAATTAACCAAATTTTGTCGAATAAATGAATTTTAAGTCGAGTAGAGCTTTAATTTTAAAACAAGTTACATTTTTTAATATAAAACTGAGGTTCGAGAATTTATCTTAACAAACGTAGCCTCGCGAAAAGTATGTAAGTTACTTCCTTACCTTGTCCTCGGAGATCTCAGACAATGATGTTCTTTTGCAAAAAACATTTAAGTTTTTTATTGTTCGACAACCTACGTCCGTAGGAACCTGCTTGGGTTTTTTTAAATTTAATAATTAAAAACAACGTAAAGTTTTACAGTAAAATCTGTTGACGGAAGACTCCTCAAGCCAAAATCCACGAATGATAAAAGCTGTCGAAGAAGTGCTTCTCGGTTTCAGCGGTGAATGTTGTAAAAATACTTTATAGGTGGTGAACGCCGTCTTCGTGTCTTGAATACCAAAAAATAACCCAGCCTGGTGCGTGGAGAAATTTCTTAGTGCCTATCTTACGACTTCTGGGGCCCGAGTAAGATCTTTTACCTGTGAAACGGTCAACGACAGACTGTCTTAAGGGCTCCAGATCAGTTGGTGTTTAATAATGGGGTTCACAACCGGTTTTAAATTAATTATTTTTTCATTCACGAAGGGACATCAAGTCTGTATTAATGCAAAAAGTGAAACATTGTACTTAAAAATTGAATTTAGGACCACGATGCTTGCTCGTCAGTGTGGAGTGGTCGAATTTGTATACGTTTAAAATGAATGAAAAATGAATTTAGTACCACGACGTTCTCACATTGAAGCCGTATGGTTGAATTCTCTTAACTTGTCTAAAATTTATATTTATAGGGATTGTGTCGTCATCTATTGCGATGTTAACATGATGTCATGTTTTTAAAAGCACGTAGTAAAAAAAACTACCTCGCTCTAAAGCTTCCGATTTAGTGAAAGCTCCAACACGGCTTGTCTATCTGAATGATCTACACAGTGTACCAAACTCCAATTTTACAAGTTTAAGTCTCATATAGATAATAAGGCGCTGTGGAAACAATGATTGTTGCCTGAAATTATTATTATTATTTTGTCTTAAACTAATTTACTTTGATGTTAGTTGTTATTTATTTAATTATTGACTTTGTAAAAATAAATTTTTAGGTATGTGCGACCTATATCTATAAATTGAAATACAGAAATTTAGCTGTTGCTATCTTATGATGAATTTGGCCTCTGATAATTATTTGCTTCTGTCGACCACTGAAATTAAAATTTTATAGGGCCTCTTGAACTGCTATAAAATCGATCAGACCGGTTTTTAATTATTGCTTATGAACGTCTTTATGAGTTTTAGTTATTTTAATGTTTATAAGTACGTCGCAGCGTTGGCCGTCGCGCTTATGCTGCGGAGAGGTTTTTTAATGAAAATTAATTTTACTTTTTCGACTTTTAAAAATCGGAAAATTGAGATAAAAAATTTCGGTTTGAAATTTTTAATATAATTTTTTGGTAACATTATTATTTTGATTTAATTAAACTTTTTGTAGAATTTTGGTTCTACAACACTGAGTAAATACTAAAAGTATCAGGCAGGTGTTTTTCATTTCACATTTTGTATGCATATGCTTTAAAACCAGTTTTATTGATGATCATCACCTGACACATATTTGTCTGGTGGTTTGACGTTTCAGAATGCAAATTTGTTAACTAATTTAATATAGCTCATTAAAATTGTGGTTTATAAAATTCATAATTAAGAAATCTTTTTCTGTTTTAAAGTGATTTTTGTTTATGAATTAAGGGTTATAAGTTGGGTTTAAACAACTCTTTTATATCATATTAAACTCAATGTACGGGGGATATTTACACAAATTTATTTTCTGAATTCATTTCCATAGTAAATTTCTTCTGTTTGAGAAGTAAATAATAAAACTGTTTTAGCTGAAAGATAATTCGTCAAGTGGTGGATGCTAGTGTAGAGTGTTTGAATTGCAAATAAGGTAAACATAAGAGGAATTGATGAAAAACATTTGATAGACTGGAGAAAGAGGTTGAAAGCGGCTTAAAGTGACGAAGACTATTCTTCTTCTCCATCATTCTGATATATTTGTGTTATAAAACGCTTAAAGTGGGTATCTGATTTAAGTGAATATAAAGCCAGCTAATTTAGTAAAAACGGAATGTAAGCTTCAATACTGTTCTATAAGTGGAAATATTTGACATAATCAGTTTTTAATATGTATCGTAATTTCAGAAATGTAACGAGCGTTAAAACAACGACATCAAGTTGCCTATGCAAATGAAAACGTAGGGCCTAAATTGGTTTCTAGTAAACTAAACTACATTAGTTTACTATTTTTGTTACTGATAGGCAGTACGGTTCACTAAAAATCGTTCGACGGAAGACGCAATTTTATCCTTCTGGGATAAATTTTTTAAAAACTTTGACAACAAGTTTCTTTCTAGTGGTAATTTTTACGACCTGTCGCGCGCTTTTAATATCATTAATCATCAACGTTTGTTGCAGAAACTATACTCTTATGGCGTCCGAAAACATACATCGTAGTGAATAGAATCATATTTGACTGGACGGTACCAGTTCACTAGAGTATTTAATAAAAAAAGTGAGATATTCGCGAAAAAACACTTTTTTCAACCTTCTTACGCACTACAAAAAATTGTGCGTACACAAATCACCGGGGAATTCTGAGACGTTGTAAGAATGACGAAATTAAAATGCAAAAGTAAGTTCAGCTTTCTTGGACGTATTTCTTTAAACCATATATTTTTTTGTCTAAATTCATTAGACCAATAATCACAGAAATGAGACCAGAATTCCTCGGAGAAGAAGGGACTGTTAAAGAGTTCGTCATCAAAAATTGTTCAAAAGCCACTGACGGAATGTTGATCTACACATAAATAGTCGATTTCATGGCGTTTTAGACGCAAGTAAGGCGATAAGAAAAGAAGTGTAAGTCTTTCTTCAAACCAACATGGTATGTGATAAGTGTCACTTCGGTTATCTGAGACAAAACATGTACGCAAGCTCTAGGAACATTTTCCATGACTTCTCTTACGTCTTCAGTAGGTTCAGCTATGTGTTTGGTTGAGTACTACCTTCTCTTCGTTTGACACTGCCTGTCTCATAGAGGAGTTTAACAGAATGGTCCAGAATACATGCAAATGAATTGTAATCAAAACAATCATTACAAAATTCTAAAAGAGGTTAGTGAAAACCGTGAAACGAAAATTACAGAAATAGAACATCCGAGTTGTAACAGTTTTTTTAATTAAATGCAATGGAAATATCAGATTTCACCAACATATAAAAAGCACTAATACTGTATGTGGCCCCTCTGGCTCGTATCGGTTTCGCATGCTCTCTATAGAATGTTGCTCCATATTTTCCCACTCTTCAAGTTAAGAATGTTGAGGCTTCTGTAGATCAACTGGGGCAATATTCTGAGACCGCAGTCTTTGTTTGGGATATCTCCTCTATGGGAATCATATTTGGTCTGGATGCGAGTCTAAAACCGAACTATCAACGTTATGAGCTATCTTAGCGAAGGAGGACGTATAACATAAATGAATGTGTAATGAATGGGGCATATACTACGACACATTGTTGTAAAATGTTTTTTATACCGTGTTTTCATATTTGCACACTACATAGGGAAGCAGCTACGTTCGAACTCATACAACCTTCGGAGTAGAGAAGAGAGCATGGATTGCATCTGTTCTTGATCTCTGTGGACCGAGTGATTGGTCGACGCGCATAAGTCATAATTTGTATCTACGGGACTGCACGGGTTTTACCGAACGCTTTCCTATGTATCGTATTGATACTAAAGGACAGTATAGCTGTCGGTAAAATTGTTAGTTACCGCAAATTTACGAAATAACTGATGTCTTCTGTTACTTTTGACAACTTACTTGCGTTTATAAGTTCAAGTTCGATGTTTCAAAATTAATAATAGATACGCCATTTGAAGTCTCACCATGGCAACCAAACAAGAACTGCAGAATCTTGAAACATGTTTTCTTAATTCGACAAGTTGGTATTATCTAGTTCATTAGATTTAGCTAATATGGTCTTATATTGCATTGAAAATAGTGTTTATTTTCCAAGTCTGTATTCGGAAATAAAAGCAGAAACAGCACCTCGACTAATTTGTAAACATTATATTCCTACAGTCATTGTTATCATAAATGAAATCATTATAATCGCAAAACTTAAACGGCCCACTCAGTATACGATAGTGAGACGAGGGCAATCACATCTACTCTGACTCTTATTTCAGCTTAGTACGTTTTGTATTAAGGCGCGTTTACATTGGTATAGTAAATGAGTTAGTTACTTGTACTCGATGAAAACGAAATGGGAAAGTACTTGTACAAGTACTTCCTCTCCATGCGATGATACAACTGCTACTGGCAACGCTTTTGTTTGTAGACACCTACTTACGCTGAGTCTGGGAAAGTCAACTAACCAGGCAAACTACTTGTACTAGTAACTAATACAAGTAACTATACCAATATAAACGCGCCTTTATTCTTAGTGCGAGCCGCAATAGGCCTGCTAATGGCCTCAGTGGAGGGTCCACAGGGACCCACTCACAAGAAACCTAACCTAACCTATTCTCAGTGAATTAGCCACATACCTCAGTGCAAATTCTAACAACTTCTTCGCAGGTTGAATTACTGCTACTGTCCCTAGGAGTATCAGTGGTAGTAGCACTGACCACCAGAGGGATACACTTATCACTCACTATGTCTGTTTTGCTTAGTCTGCTTAAGGCTAACCTGGTTTGCTATTATTATTTCTCTTTTCCATTACTTATAGCATACTGACGAGAACATAAAAAGTTCGAAATCGATCTATGTCTAGTGAGGAATTGACAAATGATTTTAGCAACCAAACAAGATTTTCAGGTTTAATTCAATGCAAGCCGGGGCTCTTGTCTGCTGAGTAGTTGTTTCCTGCAAATCTTATTCAGTATATAGTTTAGCCCACCAGGGTTAGAGATCGAGGCTCTTGATATCAGGTTGCTATCAGTCACTAAGACATCAGTGATGTCTGACTGGTAGTAGCACTGACCACCAGAGGGATAAACTTATCACTCACTATGTCAACTCATTAAATGTCGATTTTGCACGTTAGGTACTTCTGAACATTTCTTTCTGAGGAAACAAGCCTTGAATTATATTTTCTTTTGCTTTTCTCAGAATGATCCTTGAATATACATGCATTCAAAGTATCATTTGAGTATATTAATCCACCTTTAAAATATGGAATATTTATAGATCATGAAACTTTTTTGGTGGAATGTATACCAAAATTTAAAAGAAATTCACAGTTTTAAAAACCTCATAATTTGGTATCAATTATTTAAATTTATATTATAAATAATGAACACTGTTGTGGTATATCTCAATTACCTGACAAATGAAAAATATATTCAATTTTATTTCTTTCTCTTCGCATTTGAAAATGTCAAGGGTGAATGTTGGTGTATTCACTGTAACACCCACGCTTCAAGCGTTTTTATTACAATCAATGTCGACAATTTTTATTCAGAATCACAAGTAAGTTTAAACACTATGTTTGTGTTGGAGAAATTAATAATGCTTTATTTACTTCTGAACAAATATTTTTTTGGAGGAAAAATCATGTTCCTATATTAAAAAATCAAGCAAAATCCAAATGTTTAGAACAAGCGTATGGACAGCCTGTGATATCATATTTTCTCAGAGCCTTTTAGAATATAGTTTATTTATTATTCACATTAGGATAGTAAATATAAAGTGATTATCTGTTTTAAAATTCGGTACAATAATATAACAACTGGGCAAGGCTTTTTCTCATATATTATATAGTCAACTGCTAGTGATAGAAGAACATTATTGCATGAACTGTTTAATTTTTTTACAATTACACATACACGTTATAAAGCGGCCCATTCACTAAGCCAATGAGGCAATTGGATTGTACAATATGATTTCTTTGAATTTGCTGAGAGATTTGGCTGCTCTCTCAGCTCTCCATTCACTAGACGACATACAGGAGGTTTGATTGAAAACAGATCACTTGTAAACACTGTATGGTTACAAAACAAAGTAATAATCGCATGCGCGAGTTACGCGTTTCGCGGTAACAACTCTGTTTTTAAAAACTATTTCCAAACTTTACAATAAAAGAATTAAAGTATAATAGTAAAACAGAGGACTTTATTAGATGAAAGACAAGTAATAAGTGAATACAATTAGCATAATAAAGGTATAAATTTCATATGGTTATCTCCACGTAGTGGGATGTGATAATATCATATTTCTTAAGATTAAGGAGAATCTTATACATAACTCCTCCAGGCCAAGATGGAGCAATAGCCTCTTTAGGATATGCGAAATGGCATTTCTTTTAATTGGGTGGCCTTCTCTTCTTTATTCTTTCTTGAGGTCATTGTCAAATATAATTGTTTCATTCTAGGGAATAATATATAAATTATAATTAATATGATTACAAAGTAAATAATTAAATTCCAATAATTAAAATGTTTACTAACATTATTTATTTCTAGTAATTGATATTTATTTTTGTTTATTTCATCATTTAGTTTGTTAATATCATCCAAATTTATGTGAGAAATTTCTAGTGGTTTAAACTCATTATTAAGCTTTTCAAAGTTGTTATCAATTTCAGGCAAGTAGCTATTTAATTGATTGATTTTTACTTCAGATTTATGTAACTGAATTTTATAATCTTTAACATAAATTATACAGTTTGGTTCTAACACAGTGGTGTAAGTACCATGAATTTGTGTCGTTTTTAAATTATTATTACAATTGATTTTTGCAATATCTTTATATGGTGAAATTATTATATGGCGATTATTTTCAATTTCTTGAATTTTCATATCATTTAAAGTTATTATATTTCTACTGCAATTCAAAGTATGTGCTTTTAATATTATTTGAATTTCACATATTTCATTATTAATATGCTGTGTTTCTGAACTTTTACAAAAATAATTCTTATCACTAAGTAAAATACATGGTTTGTCAAAGAGGCTGTACGATTGATCGGAAAGTACAAGGAATTTGAATTTTGGGATTATAATATTGAATTGGTTATTTTTGGTTAAAGTAGGTAATGCCCATAAATGGAAAATGTTATAAATTTCGTTATATACTAGGGGAACTTCTAATATAAAAGTTATGGCGTTATTTATTTGATAAGCCTTAATTTCAGTAATCTGTTTGTAATATAAAATGTTTTGTGGATCATATGGTAATTTATCTGGTCCTTGTAAAATATTAGTTATTTGTTGAAGCTCGTGTTGAAAATCCTCAGGGTTAATTATGCTGGGGTGTAGATATCCAATTTTGGCAAATGTAACTGAGGTTTCTAATTCATTGAGTAATCGAATTATTTCATTCATAGCGAGTATCAGCTGATTATGTGTGGTATGAAGTAATTCAATAGCTCTACTTTGTGTAGAATACATATCTTGTTTTTTCATATAGGTTTCAATTTGCATAATTCTGCTTGTTAATATCAGTTCGTTACCTTCTAGTGTGTTCATGGTTTTGTTAAATGTTTGTATAGCTTTTTGCATAAACGATATTTGATTTTCGTTTATATGGGATATTTTGTGTTGATTCTCTTCTAGTTTTTTAATTTTTTCTTCAAAGTATTCTCCATCTTCTGCGTCCAAGTTTCCAGTGATAAACTTGAATGATTTTCCTAATATATTTATGAGTCCTCTTTTTGTTCTTTGTTTAATAAATAATTGATTAAGCTTGGATTCTAATGTAGTTAAAATATTTTCATCTATAGCTAAGTAAGTTTTATACTCTTTTTTTATACGTGTGACCATATTGTGTATTATTATAAGAGTTATGTAGTTTATTAATTAATTTTCTTATACTAATGTAATTATTATATAACTTATCTAAGTTTATCCTCTTAATTAAAGTCCATTTGTTGCGTTGGATTTTTGTTATACCTAAATGCTGGGGGTAAAGTCCTGGTTTGTCATTTAGATTTTCTAGCTCTAGTCCTCTGATGATTCTAAGTCCGAATCTGAAACATTAAAAGAATGTTTTAGATTGTCCATATGTACTTTGCGTGTTTGATTATTTTTCTTATTAAGTAAAACACATGTTTTATCTGGGTTAATCTGTTGAATTGTGTACGGTCCAAGAAAGGGGTTAGTAGCTTTTGATCTACCTCGTACACTTTTTACGTATACTTTGTTTCCAACTTTATACTGTTGTATGGTTTCTTCCTAGCGTTTTAAATTTTGTTGATGTACAAATTCCTTTTCTGTCATTAAGTTTTTCTTTACAATTTCATATTGAGCTTGGGCTGTTTTTCTTATTTCATCTATGTAGTACTCATATTGTTTATATTGCACATTCATAGAAAATGGGTTATTGGCGTTTGTTTGTCCTAATAAAAGCTCGTGTGGAGTAAATTTTGTGGCTGAGTGAATTGTATGATTATATGCTATAATGCATTGTTTTATTCTTGTTGTATTCTTGAGATCAGGGGTAGTTAATTTTGTTACTCTATAATGTTCTATAATTGTTGAATGTAGACGTTCAATTAAACCATTTGATTTATGATTTTGTGGAGTTGTTATATGATGATTAATTTCATACAATCTGGTAAAATCCTTAACTAATCCGTTGTCGAATTCGGGTCCTCCATCTGTCGTAATGTTTTTCGGTACACCGTAATGCATTACAAACGTATGCAGTGCATCACAAATTTCGATGGCATTTTTCGTTTTTATCTCATATATCATTCCATATTTAGTAAAGGCATCTATTATTGTTATAAACTTCATTTTATCAATTTCGAAAGTGTCTAGGTGCAATAAGTCCATAGGTTTCCCAGGGGTTGGTGTTAAATTTATATTTGCGATAGGTGGTGTTCTATCGTATTTCGTTAAGTTGCATGTTTCACAACTTTTAATAAAATCTGATATATTTCTGTCCATAAGTGGCCAATAATATGTTCTTTTAATATGTAGTGCAGTTGGT
This sequence comes from Rhamnusium bicolor, assembly GCA_029963845.1. Classification (NCBI taxonomy): domain Eukaryota; kingdom Metazoa; phylum Arthropoda; class Insecta; order Coleoptera; family Cerambycidae; genus Rhamnusium; species Rhamnusium bicolor. Next base: position 150,327 of record JANEYF010001924.1, on the reverse strand, counting down.
AATACTCCTCTATGATTATATTTTTCGTGTGTTTCTTTAACGATTTTAGTTCTTTCTTCTTTATTCATGACATAAGTTTTATGTCCAAGGCATCTAAATAAACGGGGTTTATTAGTATGGAATAGATTTATATAGGCATCGCATATTACTGTATATAGTTCATCTGTACAGGTAATATAGTAATTTTCTTTAGGTGCTAAATATTCTTTCATCCATTCTTGTAATTTGTTTTTGTCTTTGGGTATATTTATTAAATAAATTCTTTTCTTGTCATATAAATACACTTTTGTTGATGGTTCGGTTATGTTTGGTATTTCTGTAAACCATAGTTGTTTAGGTTTTGTTTCGATGGCATCTTCGGTTATTGGAATCGATTCTTGACTATCTAACTGTGAATGTACTGTCTGGTTACTGCTTGGGGGAGGTGGTACATCTAAAAGCTGTATATCTTCTATTTCTGGTTGATTTTCATCTGGTTCTAATAATCTATCAATTTCGCTTGGTGTAGGTGATAGAAAATCTCTTGATGTTCCTGCTTGGGCAATTATTGAGTGATCGATTGGATAAATTTGTATGCGAGATAAGGCGTCAGCTGCAACGTTACTTTTTCCTTTTCTGTGCACAATTTCGTAATTATATTCTTCTAATTTGAGTTTCCATCGGGTTAGTCTAGCATTACATTCTTTTAAGTTGGCTAACCATAATAATGGCTTATGGTCAGTGACTATAGTTATTTTTCTGCCAAAAATGAACGGTTTGTGGTATTTTAATGAAAATATTATTGATAATAATTCTTTCTCAGTTGTGCTATACTTTCTCTCAGTTTCATTGAGTGTTCTCGAGGCATAACATATAGGTAAATCTTCTCCCAATTTTCCCTGCGAGAGTATAGATCCAAGGGCCACATCCGACGCATCAGTAGTTATTATAAAAGGCTTCTCGAAATTTGGATATTGTAGTATGGGTGGATTTATTAAAATTTCTTTACATTTTTCAAATGCATTTATAAAGTCTTCGTCGTGTACAATCTTGGTATTTTTCTTTAAACTTTTAGTTAGTGGTTTAGTAAGATGAGCAAAGTTTTGTATAAATTTCCTATAATATCCAACTAATCCTAGAAATTGTTTAATTTCTCTAGTAGTGGTAGGTATCGGGAACTTTTGTATCGCTGAGATCTTATTAGGGTTCGGTTTTACTCCATTTGGTGTAATTACATGTCCAAGGTATTCGGCTTCTTTCCTTAAAAATTCTGACTTATCCAGCTGTATTTTAAGGTTGGAACTTCTTAGTCTATCGAATACTTTTTGTAATCTTTCTAAGTGCTCGTCTAATGATGTAGAAAATATTATGATATCGTCAAGATATACAAGACAGATATTGTTTTGTAACCCTCGTAATACATGATCCATAACTGACTGAAAAGTGGCTGGAGCATTACGGAGGCCAAAGGGCATTCTTTTGAACTCATAATGTCCATTATCGACGGTAAAGGCGGTTTTTTCAGCATCCTGTTCGTCCATTTCAATTTGGTAAAATCCACTAGCGAGATCTAGAGTAGTGAAATATATGCAGTTACCAAGTTTGCTTAATAAATCTTCGATATTTGGTATTGGGTATTTGTTTTCTATAGTTTTCTCATTTAGTCTTCTGTAGTCGATGACGATTCCAAATTTTTGTTTGCCACTGGCATCTGCCTTCTTCGGCACTATCCATATTGGTGAATTATAGGGTGATATTGATTCTTGAATTATATTAGTTTTCAACATTTTGTCCATTTGAGTTTGAACTTCATTTTTATATATGTGTGGATAGCGGTAATTTTTTGTATAAACAGGGTGTTCATCTGTAGTTCGAATTTTATGCTTTATTTGGCTCGTAAATGTTAGAGGTAAGTCTTCGTGGTAAAATATATCCTTATATTTATAGCATAGTGTTTGAATTTTCGTATTTTCTTCGATGTTTAGGTGAGATGTTCTTAAGTTATTTTGCAGATTATTAATTAATATTTCATCAATGCAGTCTTGATCCATTGGTATATTTTGTTGTGTTATTTCGGTGTTATACAGAAATTCTTCTGGAAGTTCTTGTACTTTTAATGGGTTTTCTATTTGTAGCATTTGGGGTAATTCGCTATTGTTAGTTACAGTTGTTATAATATGATTATTTTCTACTTTTATTAGAGCACTGGGTATTTCTAGTCCTTTCTTTAAATTTTGGTGGGTGATAAATCCTTCTTTAATATTCGTTTTTTCTACAGGTAACCTAGTTATCATTTCCGTTCTCGGTGGTATAATAATTGGTTTTGTATTCGGGGTTGCCAGATGTAAACATATAGATGTTTTTCCCATTATTAATTTATTTTTGTTAATATTTATTTGTGCTCTTAGTTCTTTTAAGAGATCTATACCTATTAATCCTCCAAATTTTGGATTGAAGTCAAATAGATAAAATGTGTGTTCTTTATGTGTGTTAAACGTTTTCGGAAGTTTAATTTTTACACTTTCTTGGTGGGTGGTTATACCATGTGCTGTTTGTATAGAAAAAAGGTCCGATTTTATTTTATTCTTAAAATGTTTTTCGGCTAATTCGGGTTTTATTAAACTTTTGGTAGATCCGGTATCGATTAAAAAGTTTGTCCTCAGGTCTTCTATGTATATGTAGGGTAGTTGTGTTTCGACAATCGAATATATTTGTATTATTTCGGTATTTTTGTCGGAAGGTCCTTCGGAAAATCCTGATTTTCGGGTTCAATAGGACTTGCATGTTGCTGTTCGTGTATTGGGAATATTTCTTGTTCCACGTATTGATCGAAATTATCCATATGTGATTCATATGCATCATAATAATCGTGTGAACATGAGGCAGTTGGCTCATATTGATCTTCGGACTGGTATTGATCATTTTGATAATAATTATTGTCCTGATTTATGTCGGTGTAGTGAAGTTCTTCCCAAGTGAAATTTGGTTTCTGAGAATTATTTGGTCTCTGGACACTAGGTCTCGGTAAATTAGTGTTTCCTGATGATGTATCCATAGGGGTAGGATAATTTTGTGTTCGTCTTTGCATACTTGAGTTTTGAAAATTATTTTGTGGTCTAAATGGTTGTTGCATTCTTGACATCGGTTGATTAGGTGTGTGAGATTGCCAATGATTTGGTCTGCTGGGCCATTGATAAGGTCGATTTTGTTGCGTAAAATTTGGTCTGTTTGGTGTAAAGGGTGGTCTTGTGTTATACATAGGCATAGGCTGTCTTCTTGGAAGTTGATGGCTTGCTTGTATATTTTTGTGGAATGTCGGTTGATTGTTGTAATTATTTGTCAATTTTCTGATATAATTTAGATTATTTTCCTCGGAAACAATGTTTATAGCTTCTTCCAGTGTACTAGGGTTTCTGCACCTTACTATAAGACTGTATGGTTCTTTTACTCCTTTTACAAAAGTTTTTACAGCTAAGTTACTGTATATTCTGATCTTTTCAGCTCTTAAAATTACACTCATATCAATAGAATTTACTTTTGATAATAACAGGCTAAGTGTATCTTGGCATTTTTCTCCAAATCGTAGGGCTGTTTCGTTATTTTCCTGTTTTAGTGCTACCAGGTCTCTCATTAGAGCGTCCTCGTCACGTTGGTCGCCAAAGGTAAATATTATAGCTTCTTTTAGCTCGAGCCATGTTCTTAAATTTCGTACAGATATTAGTTGTGCTGCTCTTCCTGTAAGCTTATTTCTTATATGTGCCATAAGGAAAGAGTTAAATACATTGTCAGCGGGTCTTCCTAACGAATCGAGTATATTTTCACAGGCAATTATGAAATTTGAGATGAGTACTGGGTCTCCGTTAAATGGTGGAATGGTGTCCAAATAGTCTCTGATAGAGGGTTGAGCCATTTTTATTTGTGGTGGACTTGTTAATTCGATTCTTCTCTCTGTTGGTATATTTCCAAATTGACCTACTAAGTCGTCAATATCTTGTGGTTGGGACATCCAGTATAATACGTATATTTAAATATTAAAATTTATTACAGTAGTTATTAGTATATCACTTTGTTTTACAATCGTAGATGGTTTTTATAATGTGACGCAATTTGTATGTTTAATTGCAACGAGGGATTGGTCTTGAACTTAATCAAGTAATGCTCTATCGCAACAATATACAAAAATTGTCAGCGGGACTGTAGAATTTTAAAAAATTTTTAGTTTAGTTTTTTGTTTTAAGTGTGACTCAGTTTGTATGTTTAATTACAACGAGGGATTGGTCTTGAACTCAATCAAGTAATGCTCTATTGCAACAATATACAAAAATCGTCAGCGGGACTGTAGATTTTAAGTTTTTATTTTTAAATCTTATGACAAGAAAGCGTGTTAGTGTTTATGTCACAAAGTTGCTTTCGACCTACTCAATCCAGCCAATTACAACTTTGAAAAACATAAGAATAGAAATGCAAAGCTTAAAAATAATATTATTTTCAGGGCAAAAAGGATAAGGTGGATAAGGTTTTAGTTGAGGATTTAAATCAATCGTACTTACATTAAAATAAAAATTAAAGATGTCTTCATTTCCATAAAAAAATTAAAAATTGTTTCTTGATAAAAATTGTTTCTTGATTCTTCCTTAATTAGGAACTACTTTTCTCCTGTCCAACGTCTGGAATTGACTTGGGGATACTTTTTCGTTCTCAGGGCGGATACGTCGAAGTTAGTGGTTAAAACCAGCGTTTTCTTTCAATTTTTGGAAAAAAAACTCTTCTAGCATCCCACTTCTGACACCAGTTACGCGTTTCGCGGTAACAACTCTGTTTTTAAAAACTATTTCCAAACTTTACAATAAAAGAATTAAAGTATAATAGTAAAACAGAGGACTTTATTAGATGAAAGACAAGTAATAAGTGAATACAATATGCATAATAAAGGTATAAATTTCATATGGTTATCTCCACGTAGTGGGATGTGATAATATCATATTTCTTAAGATTAAGGAGAATCTTATACATAACTCGCGCATCTAAAAGTCGGGAGATCCAGTCGAAACCGTCCATTTACTAAGCGATCTATGTGCTTAAGTTTGTCGGCGATTTCAATCGGATTCACCGGATAGTCTGTCAATCAAAACATTGCTCAGATAGATCCAAATATAATATCGCTTGCAATATGATTGCATTTGCCCACTAACTAGGAGATATTTGGAAAATTTTGTCGAAAGCGACGAGATTGTTCGACCCGTTACTTCAGTATCGTCTAATGAATGGGCCGCTTTAAAATATAGTTAATGGCACTATTTGGAATAAGTATTAAAATACTTGTTACCATGGTAAAAATCATGACAGTAACTCTAGTTAGATATACTAAAGTTTATATATAATAAATTAATTACCAATAAAGTTATAATAAAAATTATAATACCAAAATAGCAATAAATACTGGAAATAATACCTATTGGTATTAAAGTCAAAATCCTCTCAAATTTATTTAATTGAAGATTAAATAAATATGCCAACACACAATTTTTAATGATTTATAAATTTGTATTATACCAAGAGGAAGCCAATTAAGCCTTCATTGCGATTGCCCACTAGTAAAGGATTTGTACGAAATAAATGGACACCCCTCTTGATGCCGTCTGGTTTTCGGCTTTCGGTTTTTGCCTTCATCAGTGCGAAGTAGGTATATACACAATGACACCAAGAGAAACTTCAAAATCACTAGTATTTACATTAAAGCAGAGTATCAATGAGAAGAATTCAACTGCATCTACCAGTGTCAATCACACATTACATTGCGATAAAGTACGTTATAAAAACGTGCAGCAATGACCTGCTTAAGGCATTAAAATACCATACTGATGTATTATTTATTAATTTTATTTTTTAACAACATTATGATTTTTACTGTTTTTTTAAATAGAGGCAAAAACGAAATCAAATAAGGGCCGTATTTTGTAAATAGCCGTGTAGGTGTAATTGCTACAGAGCCAGTTGTATTTAGTTCTGCTCTTAAGATTGGAAAGAAGATTTAATCGATAATTTTTTTTGTAATGACAAATATTCTCGATGTCTCTTTTTGTGTTTCTATTTCCTGTCTGTTCAAAAATTTCAGGACACTATAAATATTATACCTCTTCCGAGACATATTCCTTCTCGATATTTGTAAGTAAGTAAGTAATTTATTTCCTCAAAAACATACATAGATGTGTAAGGAAAGTACATGAATTAATTGAAATAAAATATTTGAAAATATTAAGAAACACAAAGAACAAAATAAGATACATGCAACAATTATACAACAAAATAGGACAATTAATTAATTTCAAATAATATACAATCATAAAATACAGAATTTAGATAAGTATAGGTAGTTCTTATTAATTATTAGCAAATTTAAAAGCAAAAAGTGAAATATTCCTCTAAGGTATAAAAAACTTTATTTAACAGGTGGTGTCTCAAATTACGCTTAAATTGATTTAGACTTGTGATGTTTTTAACATCAGATGGTAGGTGATTATATATTTTAATGCCATTGTAGAATATGCTTTTTCTTGTTACATTATAATTATATTGTGGTAAGAGGTATAGATTATTTTACCATGTGTCATAATTGTGGATATCCGAATGTTTAATTAAACCAGTTTTATTTCGAAATATAACTATAGATACTCTGAATATATATAGATTAACCAATGTTTTTATTCGTAATTTTTTAAAAAGTTCTGTACGTGAATCTCTAAGTCTTAAACGACATATTGATCTGATAGCCTTTTTTTGTATCCTAAATATAGCGGCTACACCGGTAGAATCTCCCCAAAACTCGATCCCGTACTGCAGAATGCTTTGAAAATAAACGTAATAGACAATTACCGATGTTTGTAAACCGACATTTTTCCTTATAATAAATATTACATACAGCACTAGATAGTCTATTGTTGAGTTCCACCAGGTGCCGCTTCCATTTAAGACTCTCATCCAAATACATCCCTAAGAATATAACATTTTCCACGGATGAAATAGTGCTATGATTAAAGTGGATATCCTGTTGAGTATAATTGTAACCAGGATGAAAAGTGATACTATGGGTTTTTGACAGGTTCCGTATTAACTTATTTGCAGAGAACCAGTCGTTTAATCGGTGCATTCCGGTGACGGATTTTTGAAAAGAAGACTGGTGTCATCAGCAAATAAGGAAAACTGAACCATTGGAAAATTGTCAACAACGTCATTAATATAAATTAAAAAGAGAGCAGGGCCAAGAATTGAGCCCTGTGGAACCCCACATTTCAACGTTTTCCAATCAGTTCTTACTGGCACTAACCTATTATCGACAATATCCTTTAACTCCACATACATTTTCCAATTATGCAGATAAGACTAGAACTAACAACCATAAGATACACCCCTAAAACCATAGAAATATAATTTTTCTAGCAAATATTGCTGATCTACACACTCGAATGCTTTTTTTAATGTCACAGAATATACAAAGTGGATGACATTTTGATTCTAGACAGTTGCTTATATTATTAATTAAAGAATAGATTGTTGCGGCCTTCCCGAAATCCGAACTGTGCAGCTGTCAATATTTTGTTGATATCTATATAGCTGACAATCTGCTCTTTTACTGTCAATTCAATGATTTTTGAGGCTGAGGGCAATACTGAAACTGACCTATATTTTGACATTATTGTTTTTTTCACTCTTTTTGTATATTGGTATAATTTTTGCACTTTTAAGGTTGTCCGGGAGAGTTCCAGTCGTAAATGAAAGGTTAGTTATAAATGTTAGTAGTTTTCTGAACAATTTAATATTTTCTTTAATAAGAGTAATGGGTGGTTCATCATATCCTGCAGTTAATTCTGTTTTTAATATTTTTACTATTTTTTTATTTTAATTTTAATTTCTGTATTAATTTTTTTTATTTTATTTAATGTTTATTTATATTTATTTCCCATTCATCCATTTTAACTTCAACTTCTTCATCTATCTCACAGTATCTAGTCATTATGTGTAAAGTATATAAGTTACCATCACCCGTAAAGTTCATATTATCCACAATATTTCTAGCACATTAATTTGAGTTTGTTCTTTAAATGGATTTCAGTTTTATTAAACAAACCTCTGATAGCATTCCTTCTAAAGTGTCTAAACTAGGATATCTATTCAAAATGCTTCGTGCCAATAATAGCTTGTTATATTATATTTGGATTGAATTCATTAAAATTTTTAAATAATTAATTATCAGCGTCATTCGATACTGTCAATAATAATTCATATCACATATTTTAATAATTTCTTCTTATTGACATTGACATTTTTGTAACTAAATTAGCCATTTCAAATGTAAAACTGTTAAATTTATGAGGTCAAATGTATAAAAAATTTAAGTTTACATCAGCTTTATTTAAATAATTGGAAAATATATTTTATTGGCTTGATATAGTATACATGATTTATAATTTTTTATCAAGAATATGTTTTTTGTAAAGGCAAATACAAAAGAATTTGGGTCCCGTGGACCCCCTTTCAACTGGCAAATTTTGCTCATCATCGAGTTTATCATTGTCTTTGGCCTTTAGAACATGTGTACAAAACTATGACTGCTCTCGCGATACTACAGACATGCAGGCAGATTTTTTCCATAAAGTTATGTTTTTTCATCACAATTCGTTCAGAAATGCAATAAAAAATTTTATTTTTTTTCCCAAAATTGTACCTTTTTTCTTCTTTCATTCATTGTGCCTCTTCTGGTGGTACCACATTCACCAAATTTAATGTGTCACCTAAAATGTTGTTGACAATCTTAACTGCCAAATTTGAGAAGTCTCCCATTAACATTTTTTGAGTTATCGCGCATACACACATACACACACACACACATTAATCGGAAAATAGTCAGAATGGATTCAGGAGAGTTCAAAACGTATATATCAATCAAAATCTCGAGGTCGTAAAAAATCACGATTACTATACTTCCTTATATTAGATATAAGAAAGTAGAAAACGGTAAGAGATATCACAAAAATGTGGTTTATTTTTTGATAGATAATTGAATACTCGGTGGAGTGCAACCAAAATATAATGGGAGATTCAAAATTTTCAGGAGAAAAATTCATTTACGGCCAAACCGGAAGAGATATGAAGAAACTGAAAATAACAAATTTGTTTGTAATATTCCATAACAAAAAAATAAAAATCCGTCATTTTCATTAAAAGAAAATCGGTTTTTTGGTCATAACTTTTTTGCTTGATGTTCAATTGTTTCTTTCTTGATGGTATCGGATTCCTCGAGAAAATCTACATCACATTAGTTGTCAGGGCTGCGTATTTAATATTATTTTTATTGTTATTAAGGTAGTGTCAATATAAGGATATAATTTAAGTTCACTATTATAATATATAATACATTTAATACCATTTAGGGTATAAATATACTATATAATTCCTGTAAATTAAATTTACAGGAATTCTCTAACACAATCCTTTTAATTTGCCTATTTGGTAATTATTCCCTGTAAACCATTGTTTGTTTTTTTGAAAGTGTAATTTAGTTTTATATTAAGTACTTTGATTATGAGATAATATTATTATTAATACAAATAAATAAGGGTAAAACCGGGTACAAGGTATCTGTTAGATGAATCAAGTTCCAACGTCAATGAGAAGAACAAGTATTTAACAAGTGTAACATCCTAGTACGAAATAAAGTAAATATATTTTTACAAGTGCAAGTTTGTGTTATTTCAATCGTTTTGATTTACTGTATTAACCAATGGTCAAGATATACAGCCCACTACTTCGACAAGAATGGTCTTTTTATTTATTAATTTAAGAAGGTTCAACATAAGTTTTTGACCTACGAATTTGTCTTGAAAATCACCGAGAAAATCGCGAATGACATCTTATTTAGAAACTATATTATTTTTTGGTTGTCGGGCTATTGGATTATCAGTATTTTTAACAAATTGTGACGATCTACATTGATAGCAAACTTTTTAATATTTCTTTAATGACCACTGGAATCTAATCTATAAAAAGTATGTCCGTAAAGATCCACACAACGGCATGTTTACCTTTCTTTGCTTCCACAGTATTAGAAAAATATCTAAACCTGCCGTTCACGTATTCAAAATGTCTTGAAGTAAATTAATGACAGACGTTAATTTTAAGTTAAAATAATTTCATCATTTCTAATTTATGTTGTAAAATAAGAATACAAAATTCAATTTAAAATTGCTTAGGGTTGATAATAATATAAAATTCCGGTAAGGACCTGTATTTAAACGATAAATTAAATGTAAATTTCACTGAACTTAAGAAATGGCCTTCTTTTTTTACAATCTACTTTTCTCATATTCATCTCTAAAAAAACCCATCGCGCTGAACAATGTATTATGTTCAGAATATTGCTTTCGCTTTGTCGGATTCGCATATTTGGAATGTGATATATTTTTGAATACTTATGTACTTCCCATGCTCTTAGAATTATTTGAACTGAATACCGTCTCACTGCAGTTTCCTTTGAATTCAACTTTTCATTATCTCTTTAAGAATTGTATGTAAATGAGAAGCATATAGAGAAGGTCATTATAAGCAAAATATTCTCAATGAATATACTCTTCAAACCTCTTCGTTTTCGAGATACAGGGTGTTGAAATTGCTAAAAAAAAATCATTTTTTCCCATTACCTTGTGAATGGAAAGAAAAAATAATTTCTTGCGTGGAGGAATAATTTGTTGAATGGCTTTCTACAAATGTTCTAGTTTTCACGTTGATATATTTACCAGTGACGTACTTACTGGCTGCATCATACTATTAAAAAAATAATGACACGCCAATGTCTTATTCGTAATATTCCACCATTTCTGGAATCCTCAGATATTTTAAGAAGAAACACTATTCTTTAATATTTTTCCTTGGTTTCACTGTTTTGAAGTAATATTTAATAGCTTTGCTGTATCTGCTACAATAGACGATGTCAGAGTAGGCTATGGATCCTTTTTTGGGCGAAATGAAAATGGCTAAAAGAGAAACTCGATACAAAACTAGGATAAAACAGTCGAATTTGGCCCACCCTATACTACAATAATGAATAAGGTCACTCTTAGTCATTTTTATTAACGAGAACCTAGGGTAACAATAAGAATTAAAATTTTAAAATTAAACTTTTTAACTAGACAAAACATAAATCAAATAGCTGGTTTCTAAACTAAAGAAAATGTTCTAAGTGAGACCCATTCTGTTGAATGCAAACTCGGTATTGCTTTATAATGGACTGCTAAACTCTTAAAAATTGATTTTGTCGTATTTCATTTCAGGCGGTTTTTATTCTCTCAATTAATTCTTCCCTGCTGCCAAGTGGGGTAGAATAAACTTTACCTTTTATAAAATCTCAAGCAAAAAATCAAGAGGAGTAAGATCTGGAGAACGGGGCGGCCATGAAACTGGTCCGCCATGTTCTATTTCCATACAAAAGTAACAGGAATGCGAAGAATTGTTGAGGCTCTTTGGATACTCATAGGTGGGTCCCTATCAAACATTCGAAGGATCGTCCTGTTTCTGTTCCTCACAACATTATTCAAATTTCTGTTTTGCTGCTGTCTTCTTGCCAGTCCATTTTTTAAAAAATTTGATGTACTCTCCTAAAACTGCCTGGATGTGGATATCTCGTATTCGGGAATCACCCACGGTATTCCACTGCAGCTTCAGCAGAATTTCCGTCGGATAATCGATACACGTAATGACTATTTGCGTACTCTTCATTGGTAAATCGATATGGCATTTTAAAAATTAATGCAATACCTAAGTAAGTTACAAGAATTGCCGAAGTTTTAAAATTGTTGAAATAAACAACGAAAAAACACTGTTGACTTTTGTTAAATGATTGAAAATCTAAATATTTTGTAGCCAAAGCCACCTAATATTATTGAAATTTTGTATAAGATTAAATAATAATTGCAGTTGGAAAATATTTTTGGGTAAGGGTCCTTATTTTGAGAAAAACTACTTTTTTAACTTGCCGACGTTTCGGTAATTTTTATTACCATCTTCAATTCCAACAATTAATAAGTCAGTCTAAAAACTTTTCTATTAAATAATTGCAGTGTTCATTGATTATTCGCAATATTAATTCAGTATTACTTGAAAACCGTGCAACCTAGGAAAAAAATTAAAGAATAGTTTTTTCTTCTAAACATATCTGAAGATTCCAAATATGGTGGAATATTGCCATTAAGATATTGGCGTTTCACCGTCATTTTAATAAAATAGTAAAATGCACCCAGTAAGTACACAACTGGTGAATCTATCAACGTGAAAATTGGCACATTTGTAGAAACCAATTCATTTCCTCCACGGGAGAAAATATTTCTTCTTTTCATTCACAAGATAATTGGAAAAAACGATTTTTTTTAGAAACTTCAAAACGAAGAGGTTTGAAGAGTATGTTCATTGAGAACAGTTTGCTTAAAATGACCTTGCCTATGCACTGTCCTGCTCATTAAGACGGAAACACCTTGTATATGTATCATAATAAAGAAAAAGGAGATTAATACTGTAATAAGAAATAAAATGGAAAAATAACAAAAATTGCTAATTGTTATTTTTTACACTTTAACAAAAAACCTATTACAGGTAGGTAAATATAACCGTTGAGTAAAAGAATATATAAATGGGTGCAAGTGTATGTTAAAATCCGTAGTCAACGCCGGATTCGACATCTAAGGCGGCGCCCCTCGCGTTTGGTTCTGAGATTTCTGTCAGTTCGTCAGTTGATAGTAGTCATGTAGTTCACATTGCATGTAGTATGCTCTCTTATACCGTTGTTTGTTTGTTTTGAATCGTTTCCACCACTCAACACGTCTACTGACTTTTAAATGTCACTTTTGATAATGTCGTGTGTAGTTTTATGCATTTAAAATTTTAGTGACAAAAATGAATACCACAGCGAAAAATATTTGTGTTTTAAAAGTAAGGATATTTACAGACACTAATTTTTTTAAACTTTCTTTGAAAAATGTCTAATCGATACGAGGAATGGAGTAAAAATTATGCATAATATGAAAAATGCGCTTATGAATGTGGCAATTTTAAAAAATAAATTAATTTGTGAAAAGGTACTTTTTAAAAAAGATGGATATTATTAAAAACAATAAACGAAAGCTGATAACTAAAAAAGCAATTCCTATACAATTTAGCGAAAGAAGTAAGTATTTAATTTCTGTTTACTAATAAATAAGCTTTTTTCTGATTTAAAATCGGTTTATAAACAACTCATTTCTTTGTTTATTAAAGGCCATATAAAAACAGAAGAATGTAATGTAAAAATTGTAATATTGTAATACTGTGTCGCAAGAGTGTGATGTAGGCGAAGGTTGCAATCGGTATGTGGCAAAGTGTTTTCCGCGCGAGTTTTAGATATATTTCGAAAAAACTAGTGCGGAAAGTAGCTTTTCCCACATGAGGCACTGTAAAAGACCATTTTCTATATTGCTTTGAATATTAGAAATTCAAACTTTCTGCATGATCGTAGAGAAATTTGGTTTTATCATTATAATATCATAATAAAATTAATTTAGTATGAATGTTCTTTTCCTGTTTAATCTGAGAATAAAAAGGTTTTTAAAATATATTTCTAGTTAGGTACTGTTCCGTTCTCATCTTTGCCTTTTATATTTTATAATAATTACCTACTTGTTACTATTTTTTACTACACCCCTTAGCATACGTCATATTATTCTTTATCTGTATTGGTTGCAATTTATACATGTTGGATGCACCTACGGTTTACCTGTTACAGAACTAATGTAAAACGGGCTTTAACGGCTTTGCTTTGCCTTAATTATGTTTTTATCCCTTCCCACTTCTTATCCTTTTTTTCTGTACTATCTTTTTTACCCCTAAAGAAGAGGAGACTAGAAAGGAGAGTTCAATGTCAGCTGTCGAAGCAACGAGTTGGACAGCACATTATTTTTATACATTTGTTACTACCATTAATTATTACGTGAGAAATTCGCGCGTGTTACCCCGGCCGGTGGAACGCACAAAGGATCTACTACATACACCCCCTGGTTCATCATCCTATTATCCAACATCAAGGTGAGTGCACTTCCGCAGTTATCCACTTTTTTCAAATACATAAATTACAGATGCAATTAGATATTACATACATTGCAAATAGGTATTAGACAAACTCACTACAAATCAGTAGCTACCGTAACCAGTCCACTTCCAATGCTTTATTTAATAAAGATTAAATTTTACCTTAAAATGCAATTTTATTGACTATTTACCTGTTTATACTTTTTTGTTTTCTATATAAATAAGAAATTATCTTAATAGCTGTTAATAGAATTAAATCGAATGCAGCTGGGGCAGATGGTTTTTCTTTAAACATGATCAAAATGATATTATCCTTTTGTTTGGAAGCAGTTACACATATAATAAATTTCTCGCTTCAGTCTAATACAGTTCCCTCTCGATGGAAAACGGCATGCGTTATACCTCTACCTAAAAAAAGTGAACTTGAAACTCTAGGTGACTTCAGGCCTATTAGTGTTCTGCCAATTTTCTCGAAAATATTAGAGAGGATGCTAAAACAACACGTACAAATTAATGACTTGCTCCCTCATTCCAAATCTGATTTTCCTACCGCCCATAGTACTGTTACAACTCTCTTAAATAAATAAGAACGCCAGATTTGAATTGCGACATGCCAGGTCGATAGGAGACAGATGGGAGTTAGTAAACATGGAGCATTATATGATAGAACAACGCGTCCTGATTATTAAACATGTGTCACTGTTTGGTGTGCATTGTGGTCTGGAAGAATCATTGGGCCATTTTTCCTCGAAGATAAGGCAGGTAATGCAGTAACGGTGAATGGCGAACGTTATCGTGCTATGATAACCCAGTTTTTTGTGCCTCAATTGGAATATATTGCTCTCGACGACATGTGTTTTCAGCAGGACGGTGCCACTTGCCATATCGCCTGTGAAACATTGAAGGTCTTGCAAGAATCTTTCCCTGGTCGTGTCATCTCTCGGTTTGGTGACCAGAATTGGCTGCCATGCTCTTGCGATTTAACACCTTTAGACTTTTGGCTGTATCAACGAAATACCGCCACATGTATGCAATACCGTTATTAAAAAAATTCACCAAAAGAATATGCATGTGCCAGCAATGCCGTGGCGGCCATTTACCAGAAGTGTTGCTCCATACATAACTCCCAAATGTCTACATTATAACTCAGTAAATATTTCTGTACTTTGCTACAGAAATCCATATTTTATTGAAATTTGAAATAATGCGCACTTATTGAAACACCCCTTATAAATGACAACTATTTAGCAGTTATAGATAATTCTATGGTAACTATAGCCATTTTGCATGATCTTGCAAAAGCCTTTGATTGTACACATCATAAAATGCTTATAGCAAAATTGCACTACTTCGGTTTAACATCAAATAGAATGGTTTCGTAGCTACTTGCCACACAGAAGGCAAATGGTTAAAATATATAACAGAAGTCATTTGCAAATGTTTGATAGTTTCGTGGTCAATTCGGTGGTACCGCAGGGCTCAATACTTGGACCAATTTTGTTTTCTTTATACATGACAGACTTACCGAAAGTAATAAAATATTGTAAATTACATTTCTATGTGGATGATATGAAAATATATTTATCTTATCGGTCTACAACCGTTTAGGAACCCGTGGCAAAAATTAAAGATCTGTCAAATATATCCATACGGTAAGATAAAGAGGGGTTAAAACTTAACTGCAGTAAAACCGTTGCTATAAATTTCAGATCTGCTAGGACTGCTTTTGAAGATAACCTTGTAAAATTGTCAATAGCAGGAGAGTAAATTTGTACCAAAAGTACGGTGCGAAATCTTGGAGTTATTTTCGATTGTCATTTAACATTTAAAGAACATGTTACCAAGGTTGTGTAATCCTCATACGCTAAGCTTAAAACAATTTATCAGTTTAAACATGTACCATCGACAGCAACAAGGTAAAGGCTCTCAGATACATTAATTCTGTCCAAGATGGAATACGGTAATGTTGTTTATGGCCCTTGTTTAACAGAAATGGAGGCTTATAGATTACAAAAAGTCCAAAACTCTTGTATATTCCTAAGCATGTAACCTCTCTCTTTAAATCTTCTTTTTTATATTTATCGTCAGATTTGTTTAATAAAGTTCCCCAATCTTTTATGTCATTATCCTACTCTTTTATTTAAGAAAAAAGTAAAAACGCCTTTCTTTCTGAAGCTGTTTATATATTTATAATATGTTTTTTTGTCTTGTAAAATATTTTTTTAGATATGTTTTTTTCTCACATATTTTGTAATTCTTATGGATATTACTACCACTACTGTAATGATAAAATTATGCACACGATGTTTAATATAATGTAGAGCCCTGGTTGGTCTTTACAACAGCTTAATGTGCTGACACCACGCAAGGTTAATAAAGATATTTTTATTTATTTATTTATTTATATTATTTGGTGCCATTTCTTCGTTTGAATATCTGGAAGGAAAATGCCACATATGGCACAGCATGCAGTAAAAATATTACCAAATAAAAAATACTAAATTTCATCATTCAAATTGTTATTTCAGAAATAATAGACATACACATTTTTAAGGGCAGATATATCGAATGAAAATATTAATGAAGAGGATAATCTGTCCGACGATGATCATTCGATAGCTCAAAACGTCTTTATTGAGGAAACTTATTTTGAAGATGAATGAGAGGAAGTTGGCATCATCTGGAGATAAAACAGTTTTAATTATCTCCAGATGATGCCAATTTGGATGGCGAAACACGCGTCGAGTGCATTATATTGTGTTTTGGTGTTTCGTGGAAAACTACATCAGTGTTATCTTCACATCAAAGGTTCCAACCCACTCCAGGACAATGATAGTGAAGATGACATTTATTAGGTATGGGTGCCCAAATAAGCCAAAACAAAAACAAACCTCCTGTACCCCTAAACTAAGGTTGTGCGGGAGGGGGTACACATTTAAAGACAACAGGCAGACGGCCAGCATTCATGTATAGTGGAAGTAATCTCTCTTACAGTTAATTCTACTTCCATGACCAGGGATGGAACTCGGAACAATTTGGTGAGATCTTTTTAAAATTTTTCTCTGCATAAATTGCCAAATGTATTTATGTTTAAATAAAAACCGAAATTGTTATCTATTGTGCAACTAATATACAGTATGTCCGTGGATGGAGTTTACAAGAGGTGAAATTACTAAAGTAATCAACTTTTTGAGAAAAAATCATTCTGCACAAAAGTTTGCTTTCCTAAAAGAATATGATTCACGTTGAAAACTTTGTTCCGTATGTGTGAAATTTAAATACTGATTTCTTTACATATTTTTCCCGTTAATAGTATGCCAAAATACACTGAATTTAAAATTTTCACTAAACATGAAAAAATCATGCTGAAGGGAAAAGAAAATCCTGGTTAGATTAATTTAACAACTTCAGTGAAATCTAATTTACTTCTGTTTACTTCTAAATACCGTTTGTGGTATTGACTGAGATACTAATCACACAAAATAAAAGAAAATGTATTCATATTACAAATATTTTTTATGATACTTTCCATAAATAATTTAAGTATTCTAAACGCGAATCAGTAATTAATTTCTTAATGTATCTGACCCTAAAATCTGTCCTCGATTTTTGGTGATTTCTTTCATTCGTAGAAGGCAGTGATTTTCATGTTTAGAATTTTTTTTTTAAATGTGTTTTTTATAATGGATCAAAATGAAAATTAGGCTTTTGAAAAATAAAAAATATATTGAGATGTAGTTTTATTAGTTGGTTTGGATAAAATTAGTAAAGAAAACCTCAAATTCTCATTTAGTCGACGTTTCGACAACATTTATTGTCTTCCTCAGGACTAATGAGGTCTTTGGTTTTTCAGTCAACATAATCATAATCGTCAAATAAATAAATAACGTCACTTGTATTTATTTATTTGACGATTATGATTATGTTGACTGAAAATCAAAGACCTCATTAGTCCTGAGGAAGACAATAAATTTTGTCGAAACATCGACTAAATGAGAATTTGAGGTTTTCTTTACTAATTTTATCCAAACCGACTAATAAAACTACATTAAGAAATTGTGGATACGAAACTCCTTAGCTATATTGAGATATATTGATGTAATGTGAAACACACTGTATATACAATTTACAAACACAAAAAATATAGTAGCTTTACAATGAATGAGTAGTCAAAGAAGACTAATGAGACCTCAAATCAACGTGGGACGGCAGAGTCCGCAGAGGTAGCAATCTAATTTATATTTTTTTTTCTATAAAAACAAGCAAATTTATATATTTAAAATTTTTTCAAATCAAATTAAATTTAATTTCAGATGGACGAATTCACATTCATGCGACATCTCATTTCCGCAGTCGGTTATCTAAATTCATCACTCTTCGTTCCCGTACCGGTCCCATTGTACCGCATTGACTTGAATAAGCCTTAGGGTGACATTTCGGGTTTGGAAACACTAAAATATTCGAGAGTTGATACTGAAGAATATAGTTAATAACAATTATATCTAATCAATTAATTTATACACTAGCTTAAAATTTAAAGCGACCCGTGTATAAGTGTTCAACTTTTTTTCTCTTTCTTATTTGTTCAAGTATGTAGTTACAAAAAAAGAAATCACTTTTAATCAAATTGTAACGAAATTTATTTGTATTTGATCTTCTACTCTTTTATGGTTTCACTTAAAGGAAGAAGATAAAAGCTAATAACTTTCCATTGGCGGCTGATTTTAATAGAATTTAAGCATTTTGTTGGCTATAAATCTTTTTAAAAGCGAATATATGGAGATTAAATGTGGTGTTATATTAATTTAAGAGATTCTATTTGGAACAAGGAGGAATTTATTTCTCAACTGAACTAGTTTATATTTATTAGTTTCCCTATTTTTTTATTGTGATTATTCATGCTAGAAGAAAGAAATGTAAATTTATAAGTATTTATACTAGGAATATTATATTTTTTCGTTACTAGATCATGGGTTTTAATTTGTGAATAAATTTTAGCAAGCTGGGAGAGGTTTTGGTCCCTTTATTATAGATTGAATTATCCATGTCTTGAAAAGTCTGCATCCACAAGTTAATGTTTATAAATATCACATTCATTAGTAATTTGAGTTTTCACTAGGGATTGCTGACATTCACAGGATTTATTGTCTTTACTGTAACATATATATAATTTTTAATGCACTACATGTTTTTAGTTTACTAGCCGTATACCGTGTCGTTAAAATCTCAATTTACAACCAATTATCAAACCAAGGATTTTACAGTTTTCATCAAAAGGGCTTTTTACCACTTCAGATCCTCAAGTTAGTTTCTCTGGATATGATTTCACGGACCGAGTCATCACAAAATATTATTGCAAAAGATTTACCAGGGTTAATTTCAACTAAATAATCAATTAACACTAATAAGAAATTAGTTTGAATTGTGTTTGTTAAATTCATTTACTCATGTAATTTATCAGAGAGAAAAGGACACTAATTTTGTATTATAAATGAAAATTACAAAATTGCAAAGATTTAGTAAAATTTTATGCAAAATTGTAAATAACAATGGCCCAAGTATACTCCCCAGCGGAACTTCTCAAAGTACAGTTAGTTGTTATGAAATACTATAGTATTTTGGTTTCATTTAAAACTATCATTAAGTATTGTTTGTTGAATTCTATCCGATATACTCTGATGAAACTCACAATGAATTTAGTGTAACTTGAGATAAGCTGATCAATATCAGCTTATCTCAAGTTACATTAAATCGTTGTCAGTTTCATCAGAGCATATCGGACATAATTTAACAAACAGTACTTAATGATGGTATTAGATGAAACTAAAATACTGTCGAGTGTCAGGTTTCCGTTGCTAAAAAGGATGATTAATAAGAATCAGCCGTTCATATTGCAGATACAAACGAATTTCGATATTGCTTCTTAAAGATAAACAAGAAGTGTTATTAATAATTAGTAAAAATTAAATTGTATACTTGGATTTTAGTTTGATCGTACAATGTCCTTATGATCTACTCGGGATCAAAAATGATTAATTAAAGCAATAAACACCTTATGCCCAGTCTAAAAAAAATATTACTTTAGAACCATCGTTGAGTTGATCAATATTTATTGAATATCCACCATAAGACAAATTATGAGCATCTTTGTTTGAATTGTCCAATTGTCATTAAAATATACGACGATCTATAACACCAAATTTAAACACAAGTTTGGCTACAACTATTACAGTATTATAAATATTAATTTGAAATTCTGTAAGTAATTTATATCTTATTTACAGGTAGGTCGGCATATCAATTTATCAATATTATTGCACTGTTATCATCACTGAGCCATCTATGCAAAAGCTAATTCCTATTAATAGTCTGAATGCTTACAAACATTGGCAATTAACTATGCAAATTTAGAAATGTAGCTGAACTAGTTAATATTTACAATAATTAATGAAGGTGAAACAACTGTAGCGTTATCATTGATGCATGCTCCTAATTTACAAAATTTGTATAAAATCAAATGAGGAAATAATAAAAAATGACACTCAGGCTTTGCCGATTGACAATATTTATTTAACAATGTACTCTGTTCTAACACTGTTTAAATAACAAAAGTCTTTTGAATCATATGAAACATCTTGAATTACACAGCCCCACAAAAAAAAAATTTCTGACCTAGCAATGAGACGAGTATATCCTTATTTATTTTTGATCGCTGATTCCGAATCCGGGGTCAAAAAAAGTCGTACACCCCCAAAAAAAAATTTTAGAGCCAAAAAACACTCCCTGAATAGGGTATATATGAGATAACGCTCTGAAAATGATGTTATCATTTTAATCAATCGTTTTGTTTAATATTTTCGGGAAAAATTGAATGTATTACGATAAAAATAAAGTTGAATTGCAGCGTTCACCCTATTGGTATATAACGCACCACCCTCATCTGCCATCAAACCAATTGATAATGACAATGACTGAAAAACATCTAAAAATGTTTCGTTAGGTTTGCAATAAACTGACGTAGAATTCACGTAATACCCCAAAACTACCCCTATAGCGTTATGAAAAACAACCCTTAACTTCATTTACAGAAAAAAGAAAGGAAAAAACATAAAATTTGATAACGATTTCATTATATGGATGTTCTTATTTGCAGAGATCCTTATGGCTAGGATATTAGCAGTCATTTGTCACCAATCTTAACACCATTTGGGTATAAAACGCATCCCTGAAGGGGGTGAGAAGTACTCTTACGTTAATAGCTTTTAATTCTTCTCTTTTTAATCTTTTTTTTATGGTATCTTTTAACTTTATTTTCAAACTATCTTCTTACTACATAACGCGATAGGGGTAGTTTTTGGGGTATTACGTGAATTCTACGTCAGTTTATTGCAAACCTAACAAAACTTAAACATTTTTAAATGTTTTTTAGTCATTGTCGTTATTAATTGGTTTGGTGGCAGATGAGGGTGGTTCTCACCCTCTATGGGGGGTGCGTTTCATACCGATAGGGTGAACGCTGTAATTTATCTTTATTTTTATCGTAATACATTCAATTTTTCCCGAAAATATTAAACAAAACGATTGATTAAAATGATAACATCATTTTCAGAGCGTTATCTCATATATACCCTATTCAGGGAGTGTTTTTTGGCTCTAAAATTTTTTTTTTGGGGGTGTACGACTTTTTTGACCCCGGATTCGGAATCAGCGATCAAAAATACATAAGGATATACTCGTCTCGTTGCTAGGTCAGAAATTTTTTTTTGTGGGGCTGTGCTATACATATCCTTAAAATTAGCCTTAGTAACATTTTACTCTATGCATGCCTTCCTCAATATGTTATACATTTTTTTTTAAACATATTTCTGGATGTTAAATATGTAGCTTAACCCTACATATTTAACATCCAGAAATATGTTTAAAAAAAAATGTATAACATATTGAGGAAGGCATGCATACAATTATTATTAGCAGGTTAAGGCTTGTACTTTTCTTTTGTTAAAATTTCGTTGATTAATGTTAAAGTTGAAAATAATTAAATTTTAATATTTCTAGTTTATTATTCCTTTACAAAATTGATAGTGCCTTGTATACCAAAGTTTCTACCTATAAACATGCATCAGTATATTTATAAATATAGTGATTGATACTACTAGGAACAGTTATTGCCATGTCATCTTTTGTGGATTGAATTTTTTGGCTTGTTTATTGTCATCTTATTTTATTTTAAACTTCGTATTAATTGAACCAGGAAATGTGAGGATATAAAAATCACATATTTATGTTTCACCAAGTTTAAAAAACATGTGTACTACCCAGTGACCGTAGACGTCACCCACCTGTTTTATATAGATGCCTTCAAACTTTATTCCTCTGGAGAGCAAGAACTAGAAAACTGTCTTAAGGTAGTCGAAGAGGATTACAAACTGTCTTCTTAAATGGAACAGTCTTTATATTTTTACGCATTAGGCAAATGTGTGAATCTTACCGTTATCAAATTGTTCAACAGTTCAATATTTTATGCCAAAACAAGTTCAAGTTTGTAGTTCTGCTAAATCGTAAACAATAAAGATTTTATAGATTTTTTTTAAACAAGAATACTTTTGTCATACTGAGTTTTTAGAATTTTCAAATAAAAAAAATCCAAATAATGTTATATGCAAATTCATAATTAACGCAATTATTTTAAATGGAATACTCTATATATTAGATATTTTACATAGTCAGCGGTTCTTTTCTTCAGATTTAAACGATATACAATGTGTTAGGTATTTGAAATAAACAGGAAAGTCACTACTTAATTTTGATTTAAAAAATCTACAGTTTTGGAAAAAAACATTTTGTTATTGAGACAAATTTTACATTATGATAAATGCAACAACACAAATTGCTGAGCTAAAGTAAATATTCTAAAAAATATTTCCATTTTGTTCTAAACTCGCCTAACTAAACTTCCTCTCGCATCTTGCAGTGTTTGGTCTCGAAAGGTGTGAAATACTCTTTAATCTGTATTATCCAAGGGAAATTCCCTCCACTTGGGATAATATGAATTATAGAGTAAAGGATGTTCCGAATCATAGTCCGTGCTAAACATAATTGTTGTCTCACTGGTCCTAATATCAACATTCTTTACGGAAATTATTAAAAAAAAATGTATATATGTATACGATAAATCTTACTTTAATTAAATTCGACTCGTTATTAATGGAAATAAACGGTTCACAATGAACTAGTCGTTATTTCAAATAATCACAGGCCATTGTCTGCCACAATGGTATTATTAGAATTTAGCCCGGACTAGTCCTACCTTTTGGAGCTAAGGAAACAAGTTCTTTAGTGGGAAAACAGGGGATAATTAATATGACCCAGGCCACTGGGATTATACTAATTCTGCGTATAAATATATTTTCATATTACCTCTATTCTACTATACCCTAATACAGCCTTAAATTCCAGCTAATTAAAGGAAACAGCACACCAAACAGGAAGATTGTTCAGTATAAAAATTACTTTGAATTTAAATATCAAACGTTAGTTAAATACACATACAAGCTTATGATATATCCTCTTATGTTATTATAACAGGCCTGTTAAATGTTTCATTTAATCAGAAACCGCTGTTTTGAAAAATCTCCATTTCTGATTGGCTGTAACTCTAACAACCCTGTTATTACAACGTAAGTTGATATACCATAGGCCTGATGGTCTGATGTAAAAAACAACTTATTTTTAAAAAAGTTGACCACTGAAAGAGAAAATTTTCTGTAGTCCGTGTGTATGATTAAAGAATACTGTAACGAAGTGATTATTTTATAGAATTAAAATATGTAACTAGGTACTATTTGCCTGATTGAAAAGATATTTTAAACATTTTAGTACTGCACCCTTAATAGTGGTATTATCAGTTGCTCATTAATAATAGTATAATTAATATTTGTAAGATAGGTAGTAGTAATCCGTTTGTATAAACAATTCAGATTTGCCGAGCTGCAGACAGTACGTAAATCGCGAAACACGAATCGCGCGTTTTGTCCCCGGCACTCCTGTGCCCGCACAAAAGTGAAGGACCCCGAGATTGAAAACAAACAAGTTAGTTTCCTTCTGACCGCTGCCCGAAAAACCACGCCGACCAGCATAGTAAGTAATCTCGTTGTGAGTATAGAGGTATATAGGTATTTAAATTTAATTCCGAATTCCGCAAAAGGTGACGTAGTTGCCATATTCCGCGCATGACTACCACGTTTCCTCCTACTTCTGCTTTTGGCAGAGTTTAGTAGCTTGAGGATTTTTCAGAGCGTCCACAACAGTCCGTTGCTATCGCCAGTACCTTCCAGACGTGCCGACGCCGACCGCTCCGTAAATCCAGAGAGGAAGCAGCCCAGGATACGGAAGTAGGTATCAAGGTTCGATAAATAAAGGTTTGGTAAATAAAAAGTATTACTTGGCTGGTGTGTATTTTCGGGACATTGTTTAGAGTTTGTAAAACGCGACCGCCTCATCCGTGGAGTCCGCAAGCATAAAGCCATATCCGCCTCATACACTTCCGTCCGAGTGTATAACGGGAGAGCGGCTGAAGGTTGGAATCGTAACCGCGTGTCCTCCAAGCTACCTGAGCACGTTAAATTCTACAGGGTAACTTGGAGGTATGATTGCTTCAGTTTGACATTACCGTAGTCTCTTTAAATTCCCAACCGTTAGGCTTGCCACTCCCCTCCCCCCCAAACCGTAACCGCGTTATACCGGGTGTCCTCCAGGCTACCTGAGCACGTCATATTCTGCAGGGTGACTTGGAGGTACTACCATTCGTAACCGCGTTATACAGGGTGTCCTCCAGGCTACCTGAACACGCCATATTCTGCAGGGTGATCTGGAGGTATTACATTCGGCATATCATCAATCCGGAATCATCCATTAGCCAAGCCATAGTAAATAAAAGCCATAGTAAGTGATAGTCATAGTCATAGTGTGCTTGTATTAACGCTTGCTTCCCCTCCTGGTATCCGTCCGTTTTCTGCTTATGGCCGATTCATTATTGCTGGTCACCTTTTTTCACTGCTTAATCACCGTATTATCGTGTCGCACCGCTTGTACGCTCGCTTACTGTCCCCGCTCGTCTGTAATTAAGATCGTTTGTAGGATAAGTTGTAAATAACCTAGTAGTGTAAGAACCGTTAGTCGTAGGCTACTTACTAAGATGTATATATAGTATAAATAATAATTAGTGTATAGAATAAATGTAAATATATTGAATAAGAGTCTGGTCATTAACTGTAGTGTGTAAGTTACCTTTTCCCGGCCCCTGGCTTATTCGTTTCTTCACTGTAGTTGCCCGGCCTCTATCGTCCCGCCGATAGAGTAAAGTGGTGTTTCTGCACTCTAAACAGAAACTGGCGCCCGAGATATCTGTACCGTGAGCACCGCCGTGGTGTTGGGCGTCAAAGTGACCCTTCCGTTCGTGTGAAGAACACACATGTTATGTGAAACATCATATTGTATATTCCCTTTGAAGATTCTGTTGCACGTATGTGTTGCACGTTTGCTACTTGTTTGTGTTTTTTGTGTCTTTGAAACTATATTTGAACAGATTTAATAATCAGATAAATTTGTTGAGAATTTTCCATTCAATTTCTCAGACGTTAATGTCTATTTATAAATGTTAATACCTATATTTAGTAATAATATTAGTTGGTGGAGAATGGCGCCCAACATGTAGGCCACAAACAGACTCTTCTTTAGAACCTCCTTAACTGTTTACGATACCTGTTCTTTTTCAATTTTCTTCGATATTGTGATAAAAGTCGGAATGGCGTTCGGTGAGAGGGTGCTACCAGAACGCCACATACTCCTCCAAGAAACGCGTTTTTTCATCTCTCCATATCTTGGATCGGTGGGATCCTCCCAAAATCTGATCAGTGATAGATATCGCCTGTAGCAAGTAGTAGGTCCATTAAATTAATAAAAGTTGACCCAACTACCGAAAAAATCTCTCAAAATCCAATCAAAAATCTCATCAAATTTAAAAATAAAATCAGACGAAACTGGCAGCGTAATAAACGTCACATAGATAAGAGAAGGCTGAAGGATCTACAGGATACGGTTAAGAACAAATTAACACAACACAGAAACACACAATGGAACGAAAAGATAACCAAGCTAACGGTGAAAGAGAATTCTCTCTGGACTATGTCTAAAATGCTCAAGCGGGACAACACACAGATCCCCGCGTTAATAACCAACAATCATACAATCATATCAGACAGAGAGAAAGCAGACACCATGGCTGACTACCTTTTTCAAACGTACAACACTTTGCCTAACGTCACTGAGCACCAGATTGATATCGATGCTAATATTCCCGATATCCCCTCTCACGTCTCCATTCCCCCACGTAAACTTTCTCAACTCATTACCTCCCCCCTCTACCTTTAATTCTATACTCAAAACCTTACCCAACCTCAAAGCTCCAGGTCCCAACACAATTCCTAACCTATTATACAAATAAATTCCTCGCAAAACCCTTATCCAAATCACCCACATCACTAAATCGTCGATCCGGCTGCAATATTTCCCTGCAGCGTAGAAGACTTCAATTATTGTGCCCTTTCTAAAGCCCGGAAAAGACCCAACGCTCCCTGCTAGTTATCGACCCATATCCGTACTTAATACGTTAGGAAAACTAGCCGAAAAAAATTATTTTGATTAATCTTAATAAAATTATAAATAAAAATAAATTAATTTCCAACATCCAATTCGGATTTAGAGGAGGGCACAGTACCACTCTGTCGCTGTGTAGAGTTGTGCACGACGTAATCGAAGGCTTCAATAAAAAACATTGTACAAAGATGCTGCTCCTAGACATCCAGAAGGCATTCGACACAGTTTGGCATGGAGGTCTCCTGCACAAACTGCAAAATACGCATAAATTGCGTGTTTATTCTACCTCTTTCATTAAGTCCTACTTACAACACAGAACTTTTGTAGTACATACAAACAATACCTTATCAGATAATTTCCAAATCCGGGTAGGTGTGCCCAGGGGACCATGCTTTCTCCAGTTTTATTTAACATTTACCTCGCTGACCTTCCCACACATCCCATTACCCAGACAATAATGTACGCCGACGATACAATGATCTACTCCCAGTCCTTCTATGCACAAACTGCTACAACTAATTTGCGCTATCATTTAATAAATCTGCTCAAGTATTATAAGGACTGGAAGATCACGATCAACGAGACAAAGACCGAAACAATTACCTTTACTAAAAAATTTTCAAATATTCGAACATTTACGCCACTTACCATTAACAATAAAACTATCGCGGAGACAAAGGTAGTTAAATACCTGGGTATAAGTTTGGACCAAAGGCTTAGCTTCATACCACATATAACAAAAACTGTTAATAAGGCTTATATGGCCATACACAAACTCTATCCGCTGGTAAACCGAAGATCCGTGCTAGACATTAAGAATAAACTCTTAATTTATAAAACTGTCATACGTCCAATTTTAACCTACGGTTGCGTTGTCTGGAACAGAATGTCCAACACCCAGTATGCGCGTCACCAGACGACGCAAAATAAACTCCTTCGTCTTCTTACGAACTCAAACCGCTACATAAACACAGAACAATTACACAGGACAGCAAACATACAATACATACGAGACTACATAATCGAAATTGCGACGAAATTCCTGACTAACAATTTATGCCACTCAGTATTCACGAGCCACATTACCGAAATTTGAAACTACCACGAATACGTACATACACATCGACTACTCCACGAAAACCTGCCACTATATTTTGACAATAACTAACAGTACGACAAACAGAAAGTGACTGATACCCTAACTACCCTTTCTTCATACATCTCTTAACCACCCTCAACCCCCAACTCTGCTTTGATGCTAATTCTTCCTCCTCTAGTCCAGATTTACAAATACACATCTGACCGCATTTTCCAAAGCAGGTTTTTCCGTAGCGTTTCCTGCGTGCACAGACGACACCCCTCTCTTTTTAATATTTGTCCTTATTATTATCAAAAGCTCTTAGCATTTATAACGCTCTATATTGTTACAGGAGAGAGACGTAAACAACAAAACAAAAAGGGTAGCCAGAGCAACAAGACACAACATCGTCCAGCCACGGAGGTCCCTCCCACCGTAAAGCGGGATTATCGCCGTAGCGGTGCTATTATTTTGTAACTAATGCATTGTTGTTCTATCATTTCATGTATTTTATGTATTGCTTGTATGTAATATATTATGAAAATGTGATACCCTAGTTAAGGTAGAAATGTACTAATAGGAAATAAAAGAATTTAATTTAGGAATTTGGGTATCGCCTGAGATATAGTGACTTTGTCAGAAATTTAAGTGATTCTTGAATGAGTCTTTTAGCTTCGACTCAGTAACCAGATCAAACGTTATTTTTTTGTCCCTGTCACAAAATTCCAAAATTGTCTTCACTTTCTCTTTATCCTCCAATGCTCATTCAGTGTCTCGTCAGTCCACTCGAATAAGGATCCTCTGTTGCAAGTTGCCTTTTCTTCATTTTCTGTAATCCCATCGTATCCCTTACCACTCTGGCAAAGTTTTTCAATGTTCCCTGTATTATTGAACATGGCTGACGTCGCCCTGGGAGGAGTAAATTGCATTCGGAAAATTAATATTATCTTTCTTCCATCCTTCACTTCTTGTTAGAGCGACAGTGCACGTCCTTTCCAATATCAGCTGGTCATCATATGGAAATTTTCCTCTGCACCAGGCTCTTAGATATAGATTTATGGTAGTTAATTATTTATTAAGATATCAAAAGCATTTAGATGTTCTGTAATAGGGGCGAGTGTAGATTCGTCTTAACCATACTCATATGCCGATACAAGAATTTAAGCAACAGTAGTCGCAATCAGTAATTTGATGATAACTGAAGTGAAACTCGGCGACTTCGTACCGTCTTCTAGCGGTTTCTATATCAGCGTATAAGCAGAAGCTATGCAATCTTAGGCGAGGTTTGTGTAGGAGATATACCATCCTTCGGAGGGGATGTAAAGCAGTCGGTTTCTTGTCTATTAGATGTTAGGCAAGTAGAAAATCCTTATTCTTCGATAGAGAAGAGGTTTCGCAAATTTTCAGGTTGGGAATAGCTCATCTCATAGCATCAGTAATTGTCCCTAATAATAAATTAATAAAAAAAAGATTATTCCATTTTCATTAGGTTGTCTAATTATTTTATTTTTAAGAGTAAATTTAATGAAAATCTGTGCTGTAGCAGCCGTACTAATATTACACCGCAGACATGAATCTTAGACCACATGTCATTTCCGCGATTTTTATTGTGAGAAACGATTGAGATTAAGGATTCATGTTCCCCAGCTGCTCTTTACATGTCATACACAATTCACTAGGGACCATTTATATAACTTTATAACATTATATAATATAACCTAGTTTTGTATCGAGTTATCGGAGTTAGAACGCCATCGCTTTGTTGATTCTACAGGGAATAAAATCCTTAATTGATTTTCTATGTTTGAAGGAATATTTAACTTTGTTAGACAACTGCAAGGGAAACATTATTTATTACATAAAAGTAAAGTAAGTTTTCTGTGTTTTATTCGTGTGACAGGTTTGTACATTTTTAAACAAACACCAAATTTGTTGAAAGTCTATTAGTTGATATATTTACTGAAGTTGGACTGTCACTAATTAAGTAAGTTTACTTTTGAGAATACCCATCTATATATTTTAAACAAATCTAATTCGGAAACAATTTATTTTTAATGAAACAGAACTGAACTAACTAGGAGGCAGTTTGGCTTTAGGAAAGGTCTTTCTTTAACATGCTTTCGTACAATTTTATTTTAAATAACCCCAGTTGTACTATTGTTGTTCTGTGTTGTTTGTTGTACGTTTTGTAACCTTTTTAATATTTTTGTAATAAATGTATTGTGATAAAAATATTGTTAGTTTCATTTACGAAAATTATACACGATTTTACTGAACGAAAATAAATAAATTATTACGTCCAAAAATTGAATACACGGGAACGCACTTCCTATCAAGTACCTCCTAGTAAACAGTTCCGAACAAGCTTCTGACCTCGTATCTGAAGTGTGTAGTTAGGTTTCGCTTCCTTGCGATAGAAGGCGGTATTTCCATTTTAAGACATAAATTGTTTTAGAGTAAAATAATGAAGCTACATAGGTTTAGGAGTATTATTAATGCATAAGAATGGTACAAACATTTGTTTAAAACAGCCACCCACATTTAGTAAATTTTGTTGGCAAAGTTCCCAAGAACTGTCATTTTTTTTGCAGTTAGAATTTATAAAATGGCACCGAACCAGATAATCTTTCTTTTTCCTAATTAAAATTCAGAGAGGAAACTTGAGTTGCCCGTATCGTTTTGGTTAATTAAAGAGTCAATTTTGGAGCACATCGACATAGTCGGAAAATAACCAGTCGGTATTAAGGTAAATTTATTTAATATATATTGGGTTTTATTAAATAATCGTTTATACGAATTTAATTAGCAACTAAACGTCCAGAAATACTGGGTAAGTTTGCACATGGATTTATTCTTTTAGTCACAACCACGTGCTTAAATGTAATAGTAAAATAAAATAATTATAAATTTTTGAGACTTTCATAGTTTTGAACCCAGATAGTTTTTGAAATTTTTGAGATAACTTTTTGAGAAACGCATACCTACAAAGCTGGTGTACAGCTTAATTATTTTGGATATTTTTGGAACGAACTTTTTGGCAATACAATTTGGATTTGAACAACGGCGGTTCATGGATCAAGAGATAGGGAGGTCAATTAGAAAAGTTTACTGCATTACCTACCTTTTAAAGTGATTTAAATTCCAAGTCGATCCTCCGATCTTTTTGAGATGCAAGTGGTCAATTACTTTTTTCATTAAAGTCTTTTATCTTCTTTATTAATGCCCTTTCTATGGTAAGCATAGCTAAAGATAACCTTTCCTGACCCATGGTATTTCTTAAAAATGTCTTTATTCTTTTTAAGGTGGAAAAACAACGTTCACTTTCGACGGTAGTCATAGGGAGAGTACACAAGATTTTTAACAGTTTGACACTATCAGAAAAAGTATTGCACAAATTATTGTTAATAAAAAGCTGTAACAAAGCAACTGCACCTTCACTATTGAAAAAATATTGTCGGCTATATAATACTTCTAATTCAGTTTTAAGTTTCAAATGATTTATGACTGGATACTCCGTTTTAACTAATTTACACATATTTTGAGGAAAGCTTTTTTTATAATCTTTAAATCGATCTGCGTGAAATAACTGAGACACTGCTAAATCATTACTGAAGCCAAACCTGTTTTTGATCTCAGATGTAATTATATCACAAATTTCTAATGAAATTCTCCTTTTTCATTATTTCGTTTTACATCTCTGGGCAGACTGCATGGATGTCTCCTCCAAATAGTTATTCAAAATTTTATTTCTGATGTCTTCAATTTTACTATTAAAAACGCCAATACACTTATTTACTGTTATGACATCGATATTACATTTTTGTAATTGATTGAATAATATATCACAATGAGGCATAACTAAATGAAAAAAATTTAACCAGTAAAGAAAATGTTCATTTTGTAAGTAGTTTTTTAAACCAATAGCGTGGTTTAGAGTGTTGTTTTCTGATTCATTATCAATGATTTTTTCTAAACAATCTAATAATTCTGTTCGATAGGTCTCTATGCACTTTGTATTAAAATTCCATCGTGTTGGAGCAGCTTTAGGTAATATCACCTTAACAACATTATCTAACACGGCTGTTCTTTTTGTCGATTTTCCAGAGAATGAAGAAAAGCTATGTAAATTAGCAAAAAAAAATTTTATGCTTTTATCCTGACTTGATGCTTTTTGTAAAATTAAATTTAGTTGATGAGCGTAACAATGAATAAAATTTGCTGAAGGATAACTTTTTTTAATTAAACATACCTATTAACTTCTTTTTTTCTTATCAAGAGATGTTTGCTTTATCGTCATATTATGTTTTGGACGGCCACCACCTTTGAATTTCACTCACTCTTCATAACCCAACTTATGTCCATCTTTCAATTTTAAATTATTTTGTACAACGCTCATATTTAATAGTAAACACCAAAAACACTGTTTTACTTAATTTCACGACAAGTAGAGATTTACTAATAAAATGTTCACAAATAAAAACATTAAAAACAACGCGATAGAATTTATCGACCAACGCGTACCTAGTCGACATTAAGACTGCTGACTAGTGACTGCTGTACTAAATTTCGTGCGTTACCGTGTTAGGGTCGTCAGGGACATTGTCTCCTCCAGTGTTTTCTGTCTCTTTTGCTTTCTGACGATTCGCGCATAAGTCTATTTCACTATAATTCGTTATAAATTCGGTCCGTAGCTAGCTTTGAGGACACGTTGTGGATTGACCCAAGATTTTTAAGTTCTATAAATGAATAATGTAATGATCTAGATATTGGAATAGTATTGTGCATAGAATGAACTAGAAACTTTAATATATTCTTTAAGAATATTAAAAATATATATATTATATATTTTTAAACTTCAGAAAATGAATAGCTCTAACTTTTTATTTATATGTGGGAGGTCATTGACCAAATGACCCTGTAGAAGAACCGCCAGTGGATTTGAATGGAATTGATTTAATAAATTGAAAACGTAGACCTATCTAACGGTGAGGATATCATCCTATCACCAGGGATGTAGAATAACTGGGAGAAATGGGTCACCATCACATAGATTTCCAGCCAGATTAACGCAGTATGTGTTCAACGTTACCCCCTTGACGGTGTAACAAAAGTTAAGTGTATTTCTGTGTTGTGGTAATTACCTTTGCATTTTGTAGTTTATTTCAATTAGTTAGCCTTATCACATTTTTTATTACAGCCTGTCTTGATTCTTCTTGTATATTTTTTTATTTTTTTTTTAATTTATCATTTGTAACACACTGTATATCACCCTAGACTTGTCTTGTTGTGATTTATTTTTAATATTTAATAAATTTGTGTCTCTTTCTTCTATATATGTGCTTTATTGTTTCACACACGAAAGAATTTGTAACCGAGATCTTTCTTGTGTAATTTAATGTCTTTTAGGTCGTAACAAAATAAATAGTGCGATGTGTTCTCATATCATTTTCAATATTTTATATAATACAAACTTGATTGTTATGTTCTTATAGTTTTGTTAAAATATTCTACAATGTACCTTTTCAAGCGCCAACATAGCAGCATATTTAATGACGCCAACAATCGCTGAAGATTTAATTTGGCCTGGTATAAAGATGCAAGTCAAAGTAGGTAATTTATAGTTATCTTGCCGCATTCCGTCGTCCACCACAGATTTAAAATCACGTTTTTTTTATTGTCGATGTTAAGCACCCCCATTACAGAATACTAAATGATATGAAAGGACAGATTGGAGATGGTTTATTCGAGGATCCTTTCAGTTTCTGTTGTTTTTAGTTGTTGTTTCAAATTCAATTACACTCGTATTATAGTTTCCATTTCTCAATGATGTAAAGCTTATATTAATTCTAGTAGTTGGTCACATGTTCCACATATTTCTATCGAACCATTAATTTCAGTCCTCTCCAAGACTAACTCATATATTCTATAAGAAATTTCCTCAACATCTGGTACTTTGATTCATCTCTAACTTATAGGTCTATTGTGCATATAATTTGGAGCATATTCCTCTGACATACATTAATAATTTGTGAATTAATTAATTTCCATGAATATCAAATAGTGTTTATCCTCATCGTCAAAGCGTCGCCCATTAACCTTAACCATTTCTCTACAGTTTACTCAGAACAGAAGTCAATTTTGTACCGAGACTCTTCCCGTGGATATTATTTTTTTCCCGTCCATTAAACATTTTTGCAAAAAAATATTATAGGTATTATCGTCTGGAATTTATTTAGTTTTTTAATTCTTATTTATACAGTATATAAATCTCAACTTTTATAATAAGCCAGCCAGACAGACAAATTAAAGAAAAAATATTAATATTAATTAAATAGAAACGTTGTTCCATTGTTGAGCTATTGCCTCTACAAAATTTGGTTACATACACACTTAATATTTGTGTGTATGTAACTCGTTAAGTTGCATTGTGTTGATGGGGAAAATAATTTCGAAGCTGCTGTGTCCGTAGATCCATCGTGTTTTTATTTTTTAATTATATATCACGATTTCTTTATGATGGATAATATCCTGACCTATTTGATGCCTAAGAAATCTCAAATTAGAAAAATCTGGAAAATGACTATCTTCTAAGAAGTCCTTGCTGCGTATAATATAAATTTGGGATATGCCCCTCTACTATGAAGCCCTTGATTTGTATAATATACACATCAAGGACTTCATAGCAGACTAACGTATCCCCAATTTATCTAAATTGACATTTTTTAGCCATCGAATAGTTCAGGATACTATCTATATTTAACGAAACAGTACCAATAACGGTACAGTTTTTTAAAAGCCTGTTTTGTTGTTTTGCTGTTCCTCAAAAGTATGTTCTAACGAAATACGCATCTGTGTGCCATAGTACAGAACTCAAAATATGAATAAGATAAAGTGGACACGTTGTACGTCTGGTAAATCATAACTTGAGAAGTAATTGTCGAAATGAATTATAAGATCGAACGGTTTTTCAACATATTTCAATAATTTTAAAACTGCTCTTGTAGTGCTAACTTATGAGCATTATTCTGTTCAATATTTTTGATTCCACAGTACCTATCAAAACTGTAGCAGTGTCCAGTGGAACTACACAACATTCAATCTTTGAACCCAAAACCCACAGGTTCACCTTTTATAATTTATTTAGATGCATAATGGACCAAATATTTAACCACTGCTTCCGCAATCCGCATTCCGAAATTTGTATTCAACTTGTCCATCAAAGGACGCAGCTTGAACATTTTGTCGGTTCTATCTAATTTAGGAGTATCAGCAATGTGACCTCATTCAAACTCCAGCAATGTACTTCTTTAGGTAATTTATGGTAATTACTAAGAAGCAGTATTCATATAAACATTGTTATTCCCTGTTCGCTTACTGAAAATGTTTGCTTATTTTTCCGTGCAACTTGAATGACTGATTGCTTAGTAATGGTTTTAATTATATTATTATCAAGGAACCTTTCGAAAGTTAGAACATTATTATCATTTTATACCTCATCTATCGTCTGCTACAGTTGATCTTTAGAAGTAGAATATCCATGCTTATGTCAATGTAACTATTTTTCCACTTTGGATTTAGTTCTTGGTCTTTCTTTTTGCCTTGCAATTTGATTCACGGAGTTCTTGACTCTTTTTGGTAAAAATACGGAGGGGGGTAACCCATCTCCAGTGTCAAAACCTGTGGTTTGGGATATTATGTGTAAGTAACAAATGGCCTACCGTTATCAGTATTATAATCATGTTCATTTTCACCCGGAAATTCATTAGGAAAATTACTTTTGTCTTCATCCAGCTCATCTTCGTCTGTAAGGTTATCAACATCAGATGGAATTATAGGCTCAGGTTCGCTATCATCAACTTCAATTGCTTCAATTTCTTCTAGTTCTAATTTTTGAATCGCTTTCCATAAAATGCACTGGGACTTTTTGAAAACTGGAAATCTGTACCGAAATAAGACTAAAATAAAATGTTACATTTTAGTATATCGTAGATCCTAGTATACAAACAAGTACACTGATACTTAGTACGCAAATTTTCGTAAGAGAAGTTATGTAAAGAATCATTGATAAATTATTTTATCACATGTGTTTAAATATAATTTGAGCCTTTGGAATAAAATCTTCTGCCAAACAGTAAAAAAAAACAAATATAAACGACCCATTAACTGTTGTGACCAGTTCACAATATTTGCAAAGCTGAAACAACTCCATTTTGAACTAAATTCAACAAATACTGTACCACCTGGTGTTGTAAGTACCCTACGATGACAATAGGTTTTTATACTATTTCGACGGATGTCACTGTTGTTTAATTTATACTGGTGTTTTTAAATGAGTACAGTAGGATAAATTGGGTTAACCTCAGAGCCCTTTAAACGGAAAGTTGAATATATTACTAAAAATTATGTTTTTTTTAACTCATTACAAAATAAACTTCATTTGGAGCTCTATTCGTAAATTTTATCTTACAATTAGTTATAATAATTAAACTGAATGTTTAGTAGCAGATGTTACCTACTTTCCTCCTTTCCCATTTATACTGGAAATATTCTCAATAATTAATTAAGCAAATATTTCTATTAAAACTGCAAGTAAACAAAGCCAAACAATATGTAACAAAAGAACATTTGAATAACCGTAAAATTTAATATTTACGCATATTAATACAGCAGGATTTTCTTTTTGATTTGGGTATTTCGTTTACACTACATTTGTAAACATTTATTAGGCAAAAAATTTTTTGTCTCCTCTTTGAGAGTTATATACAAGGTGTGTCATTAGGCCGATGAAGAAACGTCTCTAGTGATTCCTGATAGTTGATGAAAAAAGTTCATAGAGATTTGTCCAAAAATTAATCCAAAAAGAGTTAATTTTCGGACACATGTCTATACGAACTTTTTTCACATATCAGGTGAAATTTTCCATGACGCAAAGAATGCCTCTTTTATCAATACGTTTTTTAAATGAAAACTTATTATACTCTCAAAACTGTTTATTGATTGTCAGCCAGTTTTGGTGCTTGAAATAGTCATATTCAAGCCATAATGTCTAAATTGCCAACAATATCCTTTGCAGCTTCTGACCTGAAGATAACTCTTTGAATATTCGAAACCAGTTGCCAATAAATAAAGAGTTGAGAGTGTAATAAAATAAATATTTAAAATATTGATAAACATTTATACAGTGTGGAAATTAAGTAACGCATAAATTCAGGAATTCCGTTGATATTAATTTTTTGGAAAAAAATCTCAATTTTGACTTCAGCAAATATTTTCAGTATATTTTCAGTTTCTTATGTCATTTATTTTTTTAAGTTATGACGTCATCAACTTTTTTTTTAAATGATAACCTATATTTTTTATTATTGATTTTGGTAGTAGTTTTTATTCCGGTTCCGACCGTATAAAATTTTCAATATGTTATATTTGAAGAAAATCGAGAAAAACAGTCTTAAAGTCAAATAACAAAAATTCATTAAATTGGGAAAATTTATCTAGTTGCCTAAGTTTGACGGAAAGTTATCGATGGCACATTCGTTTTTATTTTGAAATTATACAAATAGTTGAAAAATCGAACTAATGTGATACACCGGCAACTAGATAAATTTTCCCAATTTAATGAATTTTTGTTATTTGAACTTTAAGACTGTTTTTCTCGATTTTTTTCAAATAATAACATATCGAAAATTAATTTTGGTAGTAGTTTTTATTCCGGTTCCGACCGTATAAAATTTTCGATATAACTGACTTATTATATTAAATATATTATTTACGTAAAAACATATTTATATCGAATGGTATTTTGAGAATGGCATGCTAAAAGTCTTTAAACATAAAATTAAGACGAAAACTAGTTTTTTACACTATCCAGCTATTCTGTTTATTTACAATATCTGTTGCCAAGGTAGATTAGGTTTACTGGTTGCTAGGCCTTACACGTTGGTAAGCAATTTACTTACTGAAGTCTGAACGGTATATTAATATAATATATATCTTATTATATAAAACTAAGGAGAAAAAATAAGAAAATTTTTATTTACAGAATAAACGTTATTTAATGTAGTTTTTGTTGTCATATTACACTAATATAAACATAATACCTTAAGGATTAGAAAATCATCATCGGATGCTTCATTTAACAATCTTTTAACGCGTCCTTTGGTAAATACACTAACTTTTCTAGATCTTTGTCCAATATTTTTCCTTTTTAGATAAACAATCAAGGTAGAAAATTTTGAAATATCAATAGCATCATTAAGGAAAATTGTGCTTTTTAACGATGAATATTCCACCCAGAGACTACATTGCGACGAATAAAATACGCCAACAACAACATTATTCCATTGATGATAGCACCATCCTTCTTCTCACACCAAGTTTTAAGCATTTTGGTTTTTCATAGCGTCCTTGGATTTTTCTGGAATTATTGCTGCACATCCGATCTCCCACGCATTTTCTATTTTACTAGTATATTCGAAATAATCACTCATTGTATAATTCATTAGTCATTACCCAAAGTAATAGAATAATAATACAGGGTGTCTGTAAAGTCTTCATCAGCTTTGAAAGTGCTGTAGCTTCAGAGCTTCTAACTGTATTTGAATGAACCGCCTACAGTTCGAAAGAGGAAGTGGCCAAGTTTCGTTTAGTTGCCGTAAGATGTCCCTAAAATGTGCGAAACGACTGGTTTCTGTCAATGTTTTTCAAGATAGCGAGTCAGCCGCAGAAAGCATTTTGCATTCTCAGGTTTGACAAGTGCAAATCTGTTATAACTGCGCAACGTGATTTTCGTAGAAAATTCAGCACTGCAGCTCCTACAGCCCAGAGCATTGGAAGGTGGTATCGCATTTTTCAAGAAAAGGGATGCTTATGTGCCGCAAGACGCTCGTGTCGTTCTCGCATATTTGAGGCAAACGTCGGCCATATTCGACAGTCATTCACTTGCAGTCCGCAAAAATCAACACGACAAGTAAGTTGAGAGCTTGGCATTCCCCATCACGCAATTGGAAATTGTTAGGACGACGCGCGACGTTTGGCACTAAAACCGCACAGAATTAAACTTCTGCAAGCACTTCATGAAGGAGATAAGGAAAAACGCATTGAGTTTACAACTTCATTCTGGAGAGGGAAGAGGATGAAGATTTGCCGTTGCGCTTGGTTTTCAGTGACGTGGCTACGTTCCATTTATCTGACAGAGTTAACAAACACAATGTTAGAATTTGGGACACGCAATAGCCGCACGATATCGTGGGACATGAAAGAGATTCTCCTAAAGTTAATATCTTTTGTGCGGTTTCGGGCGAAAAAGGAAGTTTATTTTTTATTTTATTTTCGCAGAGAATACTGTCACCAGAAACTCATACCTTCTGATGTTGAGTGATTGGCTTTTTTTTCAGTTGCAGGACAATATGAAAGATTTCATTTTCCGATAAGAGGGTGGCGGCTGACTGGCACCTTACAATGAGAGAATTTTTGACAACACAACTCCTCAAAGCTGGATAAGGCGAAATGAGCCTCGAGATTTGGCCCTTCACCATTGGCCACCTCGTTCCCGCGACCTCACAATATGCGATTTTTTTTGTGGGGGTTCATAAAGGATTTGGTATATACGTGCTTCCTCTACCAAATACTTTGGATGAACTGCAGTTAATTCTGTGATTTCATGTAACTTCATTTATTTTGTTTTTTTTTTTTTTTTTTTTGAAAAAAAAGAATGTCTTTTATTTTTTAAGTAAATACAGTACTTTCAAATCGAATGAAGATAAGACGTTAGAGACCCCCTGCAATTTAATATCAAATTAAATATGTTTGTTTGTTTATAATAATGCTAAATAATGTCATGGAAACATATAGCACAGACGTCTAATTTTATAACAAAATACAAATATATTTGATAAGTTGGATTTGCCGCGAAATATAAACGTTACTTTTGACTTTTCGTTTATTTAGTAGAAACTATTTTAATTGAAGTGTAATTTAATATGATCGTGCAAAAAAGAGTATAATCATCGCGAATCATCCAGCAAAATTGGAGGCTTCGCTAACGCTCAGCCCCCGAACATTGCCGTCAACCGATAAACGTCCCTTACCATTCTTGATACTTAATATACTATTAAACATACCAATATACGTACAGTATATTTTTGATCTTTTCGACAGCCATATAATATTATCTAAACGTTATTTGTGGCATTCTCTAAATTTTTTCTTTTTCTTTGTTGTGACTTACTACCACACTAATAATTCCTCATTATCTAAAAAATACATTTAGTTACCCAGTATGCTACTGGAAAAATGAACCTCTTGTGACCTTAAGTCTGAAGATTATTCAGAGGGTGTTTTTTGACAACTAATATGAGACACAAAAATAGTAATATATTTCCCTAACATGCTTGGCAAACTGGACATAGAATAAACTGGAATTCGGCAAAAATATTAACGATAGAAACGGACAAAAAAAATAAAGAAAAATTAAGGAATCGGCAATAACATTATTAATGAAGACAAATGTTTATCTCATTGCTGTACAAAGTGGTCACCGATGTTAAAAAGAAGAATTGAACAAAATTAATATTGTATATTTACTTTCTTATACCTAACATAAGGAAGTATAATAATTGTGCTTATTTTAAGTGTCAAAAGTTTTATGTAAGTATCTATGGATATTACATGAACAAATAATACAAGTGTCAAGTTTCACGCATATTCTACAAAAAGGTAAATAACTCTGAAAAAGGAAACGGAGTCGTTTTTGAAACGTTAGGCAAATATATTATTATTTTGTGTCTCATATTAGTTGTCAAAAAACACTCTCTGACTGATCTTTTGACGTAAAGTCATAAGCGCTGGGTCAACTAACTGTATTTTTTAGATAACCAAGAATTATTTATGTGGTATAAGTTCCAAGAAAGAAAATGAAAATCCCTGTAATATGAGAGACACATCGTATCGATTCATTTAGAAATTATCTATTATCCAGCTCATAGACTTTAAGCGATATCCTGACCATTTATATACACACATACAAAATGACCTTTGTCGGAAAGTTCTAGAGAGTCCTAACCTATATTTTTAAGATATGTGATCATGTATTGCAATAAAGTGTATTCAATAATATAATCATCTAGGTATTCTATTGTCCTCTTGTGTATATGATGAGAGTACTAAAAGTGTCATATTAAGGTATACAGAAACATAAAAACAAATAAAGTATTGTGTCGAGTTTACTCTTCTCAACTACACACACACACACAGAAAACTTTGTATAAGAATCAGAAATTTCCGACTTTTGCTCATTTCTTTCTATTTCCAAAAACCACTCTATTTAATCAAAGAGATTTTTTTCACTATTTGTTCGGTAATTTTCGAATCGAATACAATAATAATTAGAGGTTTCAGAATTTTACAAAATTTTTTCGATGTCCACCTTCTAAAAACAACCCTATTTCATCGAAGGATTTTTTTTCACAATTTTTTCATTAAATCGCGGCTCGAGTTTTATAAGACTCCGAAATTTCAGAATTCTACTATTTTTTTCCTCAATTTCCATCCCCTAAAAACAACCCTATTTTCAAACGGATTTTTTTCACTATCTTTGCCGTAATGACGAGTTCATTTGGACCAGTTCTATTACTATAAGAGTTGTGGCCAGCTTTTCGGGGATATCGCCCCACTGTGGCGACGACCGCGACGCGCGACGGTAGAAAACTTGTGCCCGTTAAGGCAACAAAAAATAAAACCTTGTACACATTTCATTAGCATGTGAGACATCTGTATTAAATCTGTAATATAACAGATATTCTTAAATATACAGAAGACGGTTGATATCTCCTTTTTATCTATAATATATAATTTCAATTAAGATTATAACGAAGTACACGTTACAGTTTTAAATGAAAAAGTTTTATTGATATACCAATATAAACTTCACATGTGTTAATGTTAATACAGTTAAGAACATAATAATAATCTGGATAAACTCGGATAAAGGTAAAAAAAAAGTGAAAATCAAGCACACAAATTTAAACAAAACACTGCTAAGAACTGTCAATTGCTTTTTCCCACAGAACAGATAAAGACTTTCTCCTCTGTTCTGTCTCTCTGTGGTAACTTGGGAACATTTCGATTGATAATCCGGTTCGGTCTAACATAGGACAACTGACGATAACCGAGAGCCACGCACTAAGGGTATTGTTACAAGATTGAAATGTTACCGCATATACCCAGTATAGGTAATACATAATGTATTTTTTACCATACATTAAAATAATATTCATTCATACAAAACACGACGTAAACTAAATATATATCAAAAACGAATGATGGAAAACTATAGAACAGAAAAAAGTTTACTTTAGCCCTTGAGACTTTGATATTTTACGTACTGAATTTAAGAATATACATATAGTCTCGAAGAACCGAAGTACTTTACACTTATTGCTTCATATATTATTGGGTAGTTAATCACTATAAAACGCTACCTTATAACATTATTCGTAAAGAAATAATATATGTCTGATATATCGGAGAAAATTTCACAAAGTAATAATACCTGGAATTATTATAAAGTGAAAGTAAATATGATTAACGTTATGTTCTGAAAATAGGATTATGTCGGATCAGTTTACATAGATTTATTAAGACGACGCGACGTCAAGCCGAACTCCAACAAAATATAAAAAGTGAAATATGTCTCCATTCACATATTTCTCCCTCGCACAAAGTAAAACTTGTTAGGTAATAAGTATATTTTTTTATAGACACGTAATTTTGATTACGAATTGATAATTAAACCAAATTAATATTATTGTTTTTTAATGGCTTTCGATCAAGGACCATACAAACCAAATTATATTCTAATGAATATGTCCAGTTTCAAGAAGAATATTCTACTCTGATATTATGTATAGGGTCCGAAATCTATCTAGACTCAGATACGTTTCTCTCTAACACTATTTGAGGTATTTAAAAAATGGTCAAAATAATTATAAGTTTACATATTGTATGTAGGAAGAAATGGGGTACCAAAACATAATAATTGGAATTGATCTGTTTTAATAGAGCCAGGCTAGACATTTATCATCTCCAAATGAATATTCTGAGAGAGAGAGAGAGAGAGAGATAGAGATAGAGAGCTTTTTGAAAACATTCCACTGTCAGCGGTACTTAATATGAATCAGCAAGTGGGATGCTCATTAACCCAAAATTCAATAGTAGTGAGGAATTGTATAAATGGGATTGACGAAAAAAATATTTAGTTGATAAAAATGGTCGTGAGTGATTGGCACCCATGTTATCTGTTCTCGCTCTCAATGGTTGCAAAGGTGGTTACCTTCTCAGTGACATTAGATTTTAGGGGAAAACATTAAACACTGACCAAGTTTTCCACGAAATACCAAAACACTATGTACTGC
This sequence comes from Rhamnusium bicolor, assembly GCA_029963845.1. Classification (NCBI taxonomy): domain Eukaryota; kingdom Metazoa; phylum Arthropoda; class Insecta; order Coleoptera; family Cerambycidae; genus Rhamnusium; species Rhamnusium bicolor. Next base: position 107,100 of record JANEYF010001924.1, on the reverse strand, counting down.
ACTCGACGCGCGTTTCACCAACCAAGTTGGCATCATCTGGAGATGATAAAAACTAACCTTATGCTACGAATGTATCCTATTTATACCTGAACTATTGTCACGGTTCGACTAATCGAGACCCACTAACCAATAAAGCGGGTTATTTAGGATTACACTTTGTGATTTCCAAGCTTTCAAATGCATTCAGCTCTCTAGTGTTTAGTACATTCCTAATTAATCTTAAATTGCTAATATCTATTTTATAATTGTTCTCAAACGCATGTTGAGCAACACTAGACCTATCTGTTCTACCATATTTGAGATGAGCCATATGCTCTTTGAATCTAGTTTGAATTAATCATCTAGTTTTTCCAACATACTTTTGATTACAGATCTTACAGATAATTTCGTAAATCCCCGGCTTTTCGTTTGTTTCAATTTTGTCTTTTAGATTGCCTAAAAGTTGTTGTAGTTTGTTTCCCGATGAATCAACAATTGTCCACATTTTAAAAACCAATAGGTACCACGGGTGTATCGAGGAACGAATGCAATCCATACAAATTGCGGATTTTCTCTTACATTTTGAAAGGTCGAGGAATTTAGAATTTTCGTTTTTTTAATTATTTTATCAATTAAAGCTAAATAGACGATGGACTAGAAAATTAAAACTCGCCATTTTGTGTTAAGCACAATGGTGAGAGTCCTTCGAGATATATCTTATAATACTGGTTTCTCTTCTGTATATGTCAAAATCTAACTTATTTTTACTATTTCTAAATATTAATACATCTAAAAATGGTAGATATCCAGAGTTTTCAATTTCATATGTGAATTTAACTGACACGAAACGACCGTTTAATTTATAAACAAAGTTATCAATATCAGCGACTTTTGTATCAAACAATGCAAAAATATCATCCACATACCTAAGCCAAACCCTGGGGAAATACTCAAATTCTTCTTTTGCTTCAGTCTCAAAACAGTTCATGAAGAGACTGGCAATGAATGGTGACAAAGAGTTACCTACTGTTGTTCCTTTATGTTGTTCGAGGAAATTATCGTTGAATCGAAAGCAATTTTGTTTCATGCAAAGTTTAGTGAGTTGAGGATATTCTTTACCACTTGTAGTGCAATAAAGACGAGTGGGAATTCTTAAAAATATCTGCCTTGTTTGATGCCAATGATAGTTACACATTTTATCTACTTCTGTTGACTATCCCAGTAATTTGGTGCTGTCAAGAGTTATCATACAGTTTTGATTATTATCTCCATTGTTATGTAATATAAAATATTTCCTAGCCATTACTCAATTGAGTATTTTTCTTTTTTAAAATTGATGACTTAATCTGAATGATTCTTTGTTATTATTGCAGTCCTGGAGTGGGTTGGAACATTTGATGTAAAGATAACACCGACGTAGTTTTCTACGAAACACCAAAAACTAAATACGGCACTCCACGCGCATTTCGCCAACAAAGTTGGCATCATCTGAAAATGATTGAAACTGTTTTAATCAGTTTTAATCATCTCCAGATGATGCCAACTAGGTTGCGACGCGCGCGTCGAGTGCAGTGTATAGTGTTTTAGTGTTTCCTTGAATGCTACATCAGTGTTGTTGTTATTATAATTTTCAGTGATATAGATAGATAGATAGTCCATTTGACCACATTATATACAGATATGTATATTTGTAGCAAGTCAGGAAACAAATACTATCCTATGGTAGTATAAATTTAAAATTGAGCAATGTATAATTAGTGTAAAGTGTAAATTAATACAAATATATAAATATTGGACAAAGCAGAAACAATAAAATTTATGATAAAACACTAGAACAAATGAAGATAAAAATACAGGGGAAAACTATATAAAGAATGATTTAAAATTAATAAAACAGTAGTTAAAAACCAGGTAGTAGTAGTAGCTACTTATTTTACTAGGCAAGTAGGCCACAATGGGCCCTTTTTACCTAGGGACCTATAGTTTAGCGTGGACTCCGAACCACGGTCCTCGACTGTCAACTAACCCACCGCCTGGGCCTGCCCGCCTGCACCGCTAGCAGAGTGGCAAACCTCCTGGGTAGGTCTCTTCGACCCTCCACCCGGGCTTGCCTCTCCGCCTACATCAGGCTAGCGGCCTACCTGGGATTGTCTGTTGACAGCCTACCGACTGTTAGATGAGCTATCGTTCATCCATCCAATTGCCGGACTCGATCAGTGCTGCTTAACTTCACTGATCGAATATCGGAAATTAAACGAATGTCCATACCTCATCCCTAAAAACCAGGTAACTCTGCTCCAGATCAATGTTAAGCACCTATTTTTATGTACTAGTATATGATTCATGATTATAAAGTAATTTCTATCTGAAATGGAGTTAGCATAAAATTATCTACGGAATAAAAATAATATTTGACTATAAATTTTTTAACAGTTTCTTTAAACGTATTTAAATTTAATAATTTTATGTGACGTGGCAAATGTATTTTACAGATTTAGATTCAAGGAATTATTTTCAGATTTTTTTATCTAAAACGGTGTGTTCTTAGTAAATTGGCATATCTTGTACTGTAATTATGGATATCAGAATTGCTGTTTAGGCTACTAGCATTTTTGTATATTACAACTAGAGAGGAATATATACATAAAGATTGTAAAGGCATGATGGTAAATTTCTCGACAATGTTTTCTATTATTATTAATTCCAGCAAGTACTCCAATAGCTCATTTTGGAGTCGAAAATTGTTTGTGCATACCTAGAACTGCCCCATAAAATCACAGCGTACGTAATATGCGAACAAATAATGCAAAATATGTAGAAAACAGGGCGTTAGTACCCAAAACTAACCTCATTTGTCGTAACAAATAAATTATACTTGCGAGTGATTTTCTCAAATAGTCGACATGACAGGACTAACTTAAATTAATTTAACTCCTAGCAACTTAACACTTTCTCTCCTAATAATAGCATGGTTTGAAGATAAAAGTAGATTCCGTTAATTATCACTGTTGAGTTTAAGTTTATTTGCAACAAACCATTGCTCAACTGTTTTTTCAAAAGTTTTTAATTTATTTACTAAGTTTAAATAATCTGTATCCGAAGTAATTAAAGTTGTATCATCGGCAAAAATTATACAATTGTAGGGATGAAGAAAGCAGGAAATATCATTAATGAATAAAATAAACAAGAGTGGTCCCAAGACAGATCCTTGGGGCACTCCATGTTTAACATCACTAAAACATGAATTTCTATTATTGATACATACGCAATGTGTTCTGTTACTTAGGTATGATTCAAAAAAGAGTCAGAGGCAACCCTCTTAGTGAGATAATTTTAACAGCAGCAGATCGAGGAATATAATCAAAAGCCTTGGAGAGATCACACAGTGTATGTTTCCTCTCCTCAAAATTTTCGACTGTCACCTATCACTTTCTGTACAGCTTGAGTTATAGAAAGTTTGGATCAAAAATCATATTGATAATTCGAAATTAAGAAGTGATTTTCAATGTACTGAGACAATGATAATTTTAATAGAATTTCAACTAAATTACCAAAAATAGGGATAATTGAAATGGGTCGGTAGTTGCCCATTATTCCCGTATCACCTTTTTTAAAAAGTGGGAAAAACTTTCATTACTTTAAAAAAGTCTGAAAAAAACTCTTTCATTAAAACACCTATTTATTAGTAATGTAAATTGGTTGTAATCATATCAATAGTTTCTTTAATTATCTTACTATTCAAATCATAGACATCAGTACAGGAAGAATTTTTTAGTGTCACATCAAAAACCTCAAACGTAGTGACTGACCGAAGAAAAAAAGAGCCAGCTGCAACAGGAATTTTTTTCTAATATTTCAAGACATATTAATATTGTGACACAGGTTGATATGCTGATTTCTCGACATGACCTTACAAAGAAAACTAAACTATGTCTAAAATGGTGAGTATTGGAAAAAATAGTAGTTAATTTCTTTAAAATTAGTTAAAATTCTATATTGTAGTAATTCTAAACTAAATTTCAACAAAAGTATTAATCAAAATAAACTAACTTTTATAACATATTTAAATAATAAATAAAATTAAAAGTAACTATTTATAATTTCTTATATACAGTCTTCTTATATATAAGGAAATTTTTTAAGTTTAATGTACATAAAAAGCAGTATTATTAAAATACGATTTAATATATTAGTACTCCTTTGGTTCTAGTACATAGACATCCATTTTACATATAAAATTATAAATTAATACATACCTCAAATATTTCTTTCTAGATTGCGTCTATAGAGTCCTTAAAGTGGACGTAAACAAACAAATAGAATCACATCATGGATCAGAGGCTTCTTAGTCACTAACTGATAAAAGTTTTGTCCTTCTTATGCGTTATATATTATGAAATGGAGTGGCAATTTTACACAACGTCAGCTCATGTCAAGTAAATGCGTCATACGAGTATAATATTCACGCCTGGTAATATCAGACCAGATAAAATTATGAATATTTTCCATATATTTAATTATATATTTTTAGACGATAAAGAAAAATTTATAAATTTAATTTTTATTTAACACATAGTTACTCATTTTTAAAAAACAAAAACCATCACACTACATAAATTATATAAGGATATCGTTATGATTAGATATCGGAAGGCAGTGATAAATTCCAGAGGCAACTCTTTCTTAGATACAGTATTATATTGTAAACACCTAATGAAATCTTCCCAAACAGATGGCGGATTATCGATTATTATGCTCTGTATTTTTAATATCAATCTCCTAATGAATTTTTTTAAAATCCCTTTTCCGTTTAAAGGGCTTGAGACTTATGCACATGGTAGTAAGCTGCCAAAATCAAGTGTAGTAAGTGGGGGGGGGGTAAATGCACACATACATCATTTCTATTTTCGATATATGTAACCCTTCACGAGTTATAAGGACGTTTTGGTTATATCAATTTATGCCTTACATATTATTTAACATCTATTCGATCATTTAAAGTTTTTTTCTTTTCCGTCCAAAGGGACTGAGACTTTTCCACGGGATAGTAAGCTGCCACTGTCAACAAAGCGTGTGGGGTGTTTTTTTATTTATTTTTTTCGATATCTATCTCCCTTCATGAATTATAAGGACTTTTTGGTTTTTCCACTTTACACATTTATTATATACAGGATATATAAGTATTTATATATTTGTACATTTATTTATTTTTGTATATGTATGTGCCTAGTACGTTTGCAAATAATAAATAAAATAATTTGCGAAGTATATATAACATGGTAGAAATAGAAAATGAGAAAGGCAGTGAGTCAATACAATGAATAACACAGATGGGTCAGCATTACAGTAACGAAAAGAACATTTCGTTACAGTTTCCTTCAATCCATCCCTACCTTCTACAAAACGGGCTGTGAGGGGGTCTCTCAGTAGCAAAAACGTGATTCTAATTCTATCGCGTATAATCCAAATTCCAATTCCAATTTAAAATATTTATTGACAATTTTTACAGTAATTTACAACTTGAATAGGGCATTTTACGACACAGCATGACATGCGTTAGCGGTTTGTAGTCAATTACACGTCGACATAGATACTTAACTAATATTACTAGGCATCTGATATTAGGATGCACAATTGCACAGTAATGAAATTTTGTGTATAGTGGAGACCATCCTTCGCATAATCTACCTACTGTGGTTACATCTGTACACTTGTCGCGAAAAGTAATATTTAGACTATTGTTATTTTCTTTTATCTATGTCGATGTTATTATGATCTTTATTGCCACACTAGCGCGGTTATGAATCTAATGTTTTTTTTTGATAAGAAATGACATAAATTGAAGCAGCGATAATTTATATAAACAATAATAACAACATTTATTTTTTATGTAAATTACCATAGCAATACGTATATCGATAACTTTGTTAAAGCTGAAAATAATTTGATTTATTTTAAATTGTACATAAAATTTTGTAATTTTGCTTTATCTTGCACATAACAATAATAATAATATTTATTGTTGCTAATAATATAAGAGTATTTACACAAGTCAAAAATGGAACCAATAAAATATAATATAAGAAATGTAAAAAATACATACATATATATACACATAAATACACACAAGGTAAAATGCTTAATATTACCTAAATAATAATAAAAAGTAGAGATGCGGAATCAAATAAAGCGAGATGTTGTGTCACAAGAGCAATATTTTCCTATTGAACGACATGAAAATCACTAGAGTTTGTTGATAAATATTCGTCAAATGTGTAAAAAGCATTGGATATCAAAAATGTTTTAACAGCACTCCTAAACTGCTTATAGTCAAATTGTCTGATCCTTGCAGGTAAATGGTTAAAAAATCGAATCACATGGTATTTAGTCCCGGTATGAGTTGTAGTGAGACGTAAAAAGTCTTGGTAAATATTTTCATTATTTCTTGTGGAATATCCATGAATTTCATTATGTGAGGTGTATTTGGTTTGATTTTCTTTAAAATACAAGAGACTTTGCAATATATATATATATATATATATATATATATATATATATATATATATATATATATATATATATATATATATATATATATATATATATATATATATATATATATATATATATATATATATATATATAGTGCTTGGTAAAGTCAATTTATGTAACATTTTAAAACCTTGTCTACAATCTTCTCTATATTTTAGATCAGATGCAAGTCGTAATGCTCTTCTTTGGATGGCGAAGATTTTGGAACTATGGCTGGAATGTCCGCAAACCCAGATAGCATAAGATAGAGAGGCATGTATAAGACCATGGTATGCTGTGATGAGTATATTCTGCTATACATTATTAACAAGGTTTCTAAGTAGATATATATTTTTAGATATTTTTTTGCAGAGAAAGTGTATGTGGTTTTCCCACGATAACTTGCAATCGAGATATACACCCAGAAATTTGACACTATTTTTAGAGTTCATTCCAGTTAAGTTTCTTACACTGAAGACCAATGTCTCAGTTTTCGAATTATTTAAGCTAAGTTGGTTTGCAACAAACCAATCCTGGGTTTTTGACTGTGTCTCATTTATGTTAGTAACTAAGATATTAGGATCTTTATGTGATTGAATGATAGTGGTATCATCTGCAAATAAAACGAATTTCGAAGGGGTGATATTAGTTAAATCATTATCGGCCCAAATACTGAGCCCTGTGGCACTCCGTATTGCATATTTAGTATATATGAGTTTGTGTTGTGGTAAGTGACAAACTGATATCTATTCGTCAGATATGACTGAATAATGATACTACTTACGTCAAAATTATAACATTTTAATTTATTAATTAAAATATTATGTGACACACAGTCAAACGCCTTAGAAAGGTCTAGAAACTGGGCTTGTACATACTCGCCATTTTCAAAACCTCTAGTGATTATGTCAGTTAATCTATTTATGGCTAGAGTTGTGGACAATTTCGATCTAAAACCAAATTGACTTGAGCTAAGAAAGTTGTTAGTTTCAAAATAATTTGTTAGCTGGATCTTCGGTATTGTTTCTAGAATTTTTGAAAACAAAGGCAAAATAGAGATTGGTCTAAAATTGACAGCCTCAATAGAATCTGTCTTAATTTCTGGGTGATTTTTACTGCTTTTTATTATATGCCACATGGCTTTTCATGAATTTGTTGCTTCTGCAATAAATTTGTCGTTAGAATTTCATTTCGCTTGGAATAGTGCTGACCTATATTTTTGTCTGTGGAACTTTACTATTGATTTTAGATCGTCTGTGAAATTTTGTTTACATATATCCTCTAAGAGATGGAATGTATCTCTCCTGTGCCGGAAGTCATCATTGAACTAGTTAATTATAGGCGACTTGTTATTTTATTAATTTAGATTTTTCAGGAAATGATTTTTCGATTATCATAGTGATTGGCATGTAATTAATTCTCTTATATTCTGATTTATTTTGAAAATCTCTTATATCTAATACAATTCCTAAATGGTCTGACAATTTTGAGTCTAATATTGTACAGTTAAATTGATTATTATTAAAGTTAATAAAAATATTATCAAGACAAAAATTATTTCTGGTTTTCTTGTTAATTATAGGAATAAAAGTATTTAAAATCATAGTAGTATGTTTTTCAGTTGTGTGAAAATGATTGTTAAAGACTCCGGTTACAATAAATTTTTTATTTTTATTTTTTTTTAAAGCAGAGAAATTCTAAAGCTAATGATAATTTTTCTAAAAATATATTAAAATCTCCTGTGAGATATCTATGGAGAGTTAAAATTTGCGTTTGATTAAAATTTATTCCTACTAACTCACAATCATCTTCAGAAGACAGATTTTGTATATGTTTAATGGGTGAACATTTATATCTGGTTGAACAATATATTGCAACACCCCTATGTATAGCATTTATCCTAGAGAAATGTGACACCAGACCATAACCTTTTAGGAACATGCTGGAAATTTCATTGTTCCACATCCAATGCTCATTAAAACAAAGAAAATCAAACTCATGCTCATCTAAAAGTACTTCTAATTCATTTATTTTATTACGCATATATTGTACGTTTAAATGAAAAATGGTATGTGTGTTACGTTTGTCCAATTTATCGTTATAGCTAATTTCTTATAGTTATTATCTCTGTGAGATGTGGGTCTAAAAAATCACTTCTATTTTGACTATGATTTTCATTTTCCACAGTAATAAAATGGAAACTTTCGTTTCTAAAAATGCCATAATCAAACTTGTATCGTTAATAACTATAATAGAATTGAAACTTGTATTTTTATATCTGAACACTGTTACTCTGGGAAAAATGTTTTTGTGCCTACAATTCGAACACAAAATTTTCTTGGTATAAAAAATTCTAGAGATTATTTTATTCAACACCAAATGAACGTTTTTGATTGGTTTTAATATTAAGACAATACGTACACAAATAAACTGAGACCTATAAAGCCTATGCCAACCGTAATTTCTGAAGTTCCCACTTTTACTATTATAAGTAGTAGGTTGCCCAATCCTCAGATGCTCGGATCTAATTTCCACGTTGTTTAGTTTTGTCACTACTATTTCTTCAATTTTGTATAATATGAATTTAACATTAATTTTAGTAATAAAAATTAAATTTAAATTTATTAACTAAAATGATATTCTAATATGTTGTAACGAATAGTAAAAGCTAAATTAGTTTATATATTAGCCTTTGGAAAATAGCCCTAAAAATTTAATTTTCTGAAGATATTTCATGTAATTTTGGCATGTTTGAACCGGACACCCTTCAATTGTGTATATTATCTTCGTTGATACTCAGCTGACCTTATTCTTTTATGTAAATGACAGTATAATTCTAGTTGCTCTTTATGCTTTTCATTCTATTTTTCATGTCTATGCTATTTAGTATTAATAAAATCACCATGAAATGTATTATTTTCAGTAAGCTTTATTTTATCAAAACAATGTATGGTATTTAAATACAATTTTTATTTGTTTTTCAACAAAAAGTTTGTTTTACATGTAGACCGGGCGCTAATACGGAAAGCTTCTGTATAAAAAAACCTGTTGGCCTTATTCTGATGGTTGACATGAGTTCAGAAAGACCTAAACTTTGATATTATAGAAGTTGCAGACCAAATTAATGGTCATTCTTCATTGGTTTCTTGTAGTGTAGTGACATTATTCCACTTAAAAAAATACATAAATCAACAAATTGCCTGCACAAATATTACAAAAATTAAAAAAAAAAATTACAAATGCAGCACACTACAAATAGATTTATTTATAAGCAATATTAACTATAATTGAAGCGTCCTAAACTATCTGACAACAGCAAAGTATGCTCTACTATTTTGAATTAGGTACAGTTTATTACAGAAATACTTTGCATATAATAAATCAAAGCTTGCCGACCAGCAATTTAAAGAGAGAGTGTGGCATGCTTCATTTTTTAGATCATATTAAATAATAAATATATATTACTTAATACATAAAACATCATTATTCTTATGTGCATTTCTGACATGATTAAATTAACAAATTAACGGACACATACTTGTTTTAACTAAGATTCCTAAGCCTTTTAATAGTATTGCGTGATGTGCCCCTATAATCAACGGACCATTATCTTATGAATAATGATTTTTTAGTGTGTAATGTAGAAAAAACACTAAAAAATCATAATTGTTATGACCACCCCTTCAGCACGTCCCTGATTGAAATTCGAATTGGCCACTAGGTCTCGATTATAGTTTTTGCTGGTTGTAAATTAACCACAGAAATTCAAAATTATAACCCACATACTTTAGGAAATAAAAAATAAAATTTATTTTCTGGAAACCGTCTTCAAAGAGACCTTAAGTATGGCCATTTAATTTTGGGACACCTTGAATATTCTACCATGAAGTGGGGACAATAAAGGATCAGCTGTGAGATCTGGCAATCTGCATTTTCCTTCTCCTTGCGGCCTCGGGTAAACATTAAAATTAATAGATTGAGGCCAACGTGTTTTAAATACGGAATACCTCTTGGCATCTGCACTAATGATGATGGGCGACGGCAAACAACCTCGAGTTAATTTTTATAGATGGTTGACACAACGTGTGAATCAGGATACCAGATTTCTGTAAAACTGTCAACTGGAGCGATAAAACTGCATTTACTTTAGCGGATATCGGTAATATTTACAACCAACAATCCACTATCAGTTCGAAAACGGTCGTTTCGAAGGAGTGGTCTGTAAACATTCAGGTTGGATTAATAAATAAAGACGTAATTGGTCTACACGTTATGCCTACTCGCCTTACCTTGATATCATATTTGGTATCATTGAAAGACCATTAGTTTGAATGTTGAACCATTTAGAGGCTAAATTTATAGTACGAACAGGATAAAGCACCATCACTTTTTGTGTGGAAGTTAGAAATTTTTGTAACAAAAATTTCCTAATCGTTCGATTAGTAGACGAGGCCAATTTCACAACCTCTGCGATTACCCAATCTCAAGCTACTTGACTTCTTTTTCTGAGCTGTCGACCATGATTCCTAACAATTAGCGTTGCTCAATTTTTCAACTCGACAGTAGTGTTACTTGGTAACGAAGACCAATTAGATATCTCGTCACTTTACAATTTTGCTTTAATTTTACTTATGGAATCGATCCCTAAAAGGACGGGAGTTACATTGGAGACACCTTGTACATATAAAAAAATTTTGTTGTATTTTTGATGATTTCATAACTTGTTTTTTAGTTTTTCTAAAAATTTTCTATTTTTTTTATGTATCCTTTAAAAATACTTTATATCAAACAATAGATAGTTCTGGAGTGGGTTGGAACCTTTGATGTGAAGATAACACTGACGTAGTTTTCCACGAAATACCAAAACACTAGAGTGTATATAGTGTTTTGGTGTTTCGTGGAAAACTACATCAGTGTTAATAGATAGTTGTTATAAATTTAAATTTTCTAATAAAACTAATTAGTTGCAAGAATACAGTCCTTTGATAGGTCAGAATGTTATTTATATATAGTAAAAAATGCAAGTTTTACAGAGATTTTTGTGACAATACAATACAAAAAATATAAACAGTATGGATTGGTCTGTATCGTAATTTAACTTTAAAAAAATATATGATTATGATAGAATGAGATTAGTTTCTAAATCTAGTTTCAAATATTTTACAACAAAAAATCAATATAAAAATTGAATACGGAAAACTTTTGCATAATCTTGAAGTAATATACTACCCGTAAATTTGTATGCAATTGTATCACAGTAAAATTTGTCCCTATTGTAATAAAAAGCAGAAAAACTTTAATTGATAATGATCAAACAAATCGTTACGCACAAAGAAGAATTTTGAGGTCACAAAAGGCAGCAGTTCTAATGAGCTTTCTTGAAAATGTACAACAATAATTTTTCTCTTTAAATCTGGCTATTTTCCTTCGCTGGTTCTTGCTCTTTATTGTAACTCCTTCCTTTCTTTAACGACTCATCTCGTCCTTTACATTTACACGCCTTTTTCATGTTTATTTTTTCCTCAGAATTTTTATAGCGAGGTTTATGTACCCTACAGAATTAAATTGCGGTGCATGTGCATTATTTCTGCCGTTAAACCATTTCACACAGATTTAAGGTGGTTATTTTGTACTAAATATAAATGTTAGAGCGACGTTCTAGCATTTTGTCGTGAGGAATCAAATTCACCTTGTTGAAATGTTTAGTGTTTGTTCAAATCAATTATTTGATTTAGTTTTCTTGCCTATTGCTATGTTAGAATGTTTTAAAAGCGTTACGAACTCGTTGGAAATTTGTGATATCATATAGGTACGGACAAAATAAACAATTCATTAATGTTAAATAGGAATTAAACGCCACTGAGCATTTTTTTTTGTTCTGCGTCAACGGTTTATTCCGTAATTTCCAGTTTTACAATTTGTTTAAGTCCAGTAATTTCAGCAGAGGAAACAAAATATAAAATTAATTTAAAGGGGTACTTAAATAGCTTTTAACAGTAAAAGGGGTATTTGCGAGACGACCGATACACTTAACACTTAAAACATCAATAAAAGAATACTTACAGCTGTATACCTGTTGGGTTGCTATTTGCAAATATCAGTAAACCGTTAGTGCCTCGATTGTACTTTAAAAGGTGAGTCGCATATATAAGGCACTACAAAATTTAATATATCTAAATCCATACACAAAACAAAAGTGTAAATAACTATAAATATGCTATTTCCTGCATTCATGATACATAGGACATGGGTAACATTAAAAGACGTATATGCTTTATGATTGAATTTTGAGATATGTGTGGTATTAAATCTACACCTAGACTTTTCTAATCTAGAAAGAAATAATTTTTTATAATAAACTCTATTCATAGAGAACAAATGCAGAGTGAAAAATTATATAACCCAACACATAATTAAATAAATAAAGATATGATACTGGAACACACAGAAAAAGGTGATGGGAAATTAAGTATATTGATAATTATTCAATTATACCGGGTGGCGACGAGTCAATGTACGCCCCCAATATTTTGGTTGTTTTTGAATTTAAAAATCTGGTTTTTTGACGGAACTCTAACTGGATCAAGATATCTAGAATTTCTCCACAATATAATAGTTATACAGATTAATCAAATTCCCAATACCAATATTGAGAGAAAATTAAATTCCGTTTTTTTGAAAAAAAACCTAAAAATACTGGTACCTATCAGTAACTCAAACAACTATTTTCTTCTTTACAGACAAGTCTACAACCTTACTAATAATTTCCATAGCCTACTTAGTAATTTTTAAAATCTAAAAAAACTGTTGCACTTAGAAATTTATGCTTATAAGAAACCATCAAAAAAATATACTCATTCCATTTAAGAAAAAAAAGTTGATGTCACTTCCGGTTCAACCGGAAGTGATATTTTCATTCCTGTTAGTCTAAAAGTAGTCCATTATTGTCTAATTTATGTGTACCAAAAGCAAATTTTTAAATTCAAAAACAACCAAAATATTGGGGGCGTATATTGACTCGTGGCCACCAGGTATACTTACCTTTTTCTGTTAGTGTCCTCATCCTGGGAGATTCTGAGTAAATATGAATGTACGTGTTACTGAAATGTAGGAAAAATTGTGTCACACACCATAGCGGTCAATCAGCATGTACCTTCTTTGGCATAAAAGCGGATATACAAAAAAGAATGAACATGCTGCTTGACCGCAAAAGCGTGGTAAAAGTCTGAAATGTAATTAGTGACACAGTTTTTCGTACATGTACCGGATCAAATTGGTCAATCCTACGACACACTGATTTTCGGACTTTTACAGTATAATATCGCAACACTGACGTAGTTTTCCACGAGACACCAATACACTATATACTGCACTCGACGCGCGTTTCGCCAACCAAGTTGGCATCATCTTAAGATAATTAAAACTAAACTTATGCTAACAATCTACCCTATTTATACCTATTGTCACGGTTCACCGAACCGCCACGGTCACTATTCATACTATTTTTACACCTTATGATTTTCAAGCTTTCAAATGCATCTAGCTGTTTAGTATTTGTTACATTCCTAATTAATCTTATATTGCTAATATCTATTTTATGGTTTTTCTCAAACGCACGTTGGGCTACACTATACTTATCTGTTCTACCACATTTGAGATGGGCCATATGCCATAGTCTGTCCAACATATTTTTGATTACAGTCCTTACAGCTAATTTCGTAAATCCCCGATTTTTCTATTGTTTCACTTTTGTCTTTTGGATTGCCTAAAAGTTGTTGAAGTTTGTTTCCCGATGAATGAACCACTGTCATACCTAGATCTTTAAAAATCTTACCAATACTACGGGTGAATCGAAGATCGAATGGAATCGATACAAATTTCGGATCTTCTCTTTCATCTTAAAAGGTCGAGGAATTTCGAAGCGACTCTTTAAACTTTCGTTTCCTAATTATTTTATCAATTGAACTTACAGAATATCCATTACTCGCAGCTATATCCTTAATCAATGCCTTTTCTTTTTCAAACCTCTCCTTACTGAGGGGGAAGCTTAATAGACGATGGACTAGAAAACTAAAACTCGCCATTTTGTGTTGAGCAGAATGGTGAGAGTCCTTAGGGATATATCTTAGAGTACTGGTATCTTTTCGGTAAATGTCAAATTCTAACTTATTTTCACCATTTCTAATTACTAATACATCTAAAAATGGTAGTTGTCTAGAGTTTTCAGTTTCATATGTGAATTTAACTGACGCGAAACGACTGTTTATTTTAGATACAAAGTTATCAATATCGAACACTGCAAAAATATCATCCACATACCTAAGCCAAACCCTGGGGAAATACTCGAATTCTTTTTTTTGCTTCCGTCTCATCTGTTCATGAAGAGACTGGCAATGAATGGTAACAAAGAGTTACCCATTACTGTTCCTTCATGTTGTCCGAAGAAATTATCGTTGAATCGGAAACAATTTTGTTTCATGCAAAGTTTAGTGAGTTAAGATATTCTTCTACTACATCTACTACATCTCTGGACAACTACCATTTTTAGATGTACTAGTAATTAGAAATGGTGAAAATAAGTTAGAATTTGACATTTACAGAAAAGATACCAGTATTATAAGATATATCCCTAAGGACTCTCACCATTGTGCTCAACGCAAAATGGCGAGTTTTAATTTTCTAGTCCATCGTCTATTAATCTACCCCCTCAGTAAGGAGAGGTTTGAAAAAGAAAAGGCATTGATTAAGGATATAGCTGCGAGTAATGGATATTCTGTAAGTTTAATTGATAAAATAATTAGGAAACGAAAGTTTAAAGAGTCGCTTCGAAATTCCTTGACCTTTCAAAATGAAAGAGAAAATCCGAAATTTGTATCGATTCCATTCGATCTTCGATTCACCCATGATAATGGTAAGATTTTTAAAGATGTAGATATGACAGTGGTTCATTCATCGGGAAACAAACTTCAACAACTTTTAGGCAATCCAAAAGACAAAATTGAAACAAAGGAAAAGTCGGGGATTTACGAAATTAGCTGTAAGGACTGTAATCAAAAATATGTTGGACAGACTAGACGATCAATTCAAACTAGATTCTAAGAGCATATGGCCTATCTCAAATATGGTAGAACAGATAAGTCTAGTGTAGCCCAACATGCGTTTGAGAACAACCATAAAATAGATATTAGCAATTTAAGATTAATTAGGAATGTAACAAATATTAGACAGCTAGATGCATTTGATAGCTTGGAAAAGTGTAAAAATTGTATGAATAGTGACAGAGGGCCTACCCCAAACAGCCCGCTTTATTGGTTATTGGGTCACGGTTCACAGAACCGTGGCGGTTCGGTAAACCGTGACAATAGTTTAGGTATAAATAGGGTAGATTGTTAGCATAAGTTTAGTTTTAATTATCTGCAGATGATGCCAACTTGGTTGGCGAAACGCGCGTCGAGTGCAGTATATAGTGTTTTGGTGTTTCGTGGAAAACTACGTCAGTGTTATCTACACATCAAAGGTTCCAACCCACTCCAGGATTATAATGTCGCATCAAGAGAGCTCTATGAATCTATCGGTTGATGTACGTCCATCAGGTACAAGGACAGCGATAAGAGACGTACAGAGCGGAAGCAAACTTTTATTACATGCCCGTGTATCCGATGGAAGTATACCAGCTGGTATGTTGATTCCAATAACTTATATTGATACACACTGTATAATTTTTGCATGAGGATAACCGGCCTCAGACTTAATCATCCTGATACTAAACAATCAAACCTTTGTCGCTAGTTGAGTGACGTATTGGTGAGCAGGGGTGCTTTGCTTCAGCAACTACTACTGCTGATTATGGGTGATTAGGACTGAGCGTGAAAAACAGATTTTGGCAAGACTTGCACTTCACGCCTGACACCAGGATTGGAAGTAGAAGTGTGTAAAGATAGCGTTTATAGAATTATAAAAAAACAACTACTTTTTGCATATCATATTCAAACTGAACTAGATATTTTATTTCTAGATCCAGATATGTGTTTAATTTTTTCTTTCTGTGGCGGTTGGTGAAATTTAGGCTATGTCATACCTTAGTACTGAAGCATGAGACCCAAGTGATATTTTAAGTTGTAAACTGTCAAGATTAAATGAAGAAGTTTTGCAGAAATAAAATTGCAATTGAATTTTGCGAAAAAAAGTTGGAAAATTTGGGAGACCCCAGGTTATATTTTAAACGATTTGTAAAATATTTACGAAACATTTTTGTAACAATCAGGTGAAAAATATAACATGTTTCAAATTTTATAAAAAAATATAGATTTTTTACAAAGTTGTACCTTTTTGAAATTTGCACAGTGAAAAATTAATCTAAAATATAATTTCAAAACGGTGTAACTTTATAGAAAACCAATATTTTTTTATAAAATTTGAAATCTGTCATTATATTTTTCACCTGATTCTGAAAAAAAATGTTTCGCAAATATTTTACAAATTGTTTAAAAAATAACCTGAGGGGCTCACAATTTCTCTAACTTTTTTTCGCAAATTTCAATCGCAATTTTTTTTTCTGCAAAACTTTTTCATTCAGTCATGATAGTTACGCCTTAAAGTATTGCTTGAGTTCCGTGCTCCAATACTAAGATATGACCGCCTAAATTTCACCAGCCGCCACTCACCAAATCAGATTGCTCAAGATCTCAATTTCTGTAGGAAGATTTTATTCACTTGCATGTTTTACAACTATCTAAGTATTTCATATGGGCTAAATTTTGATTTTTAAATCACACTGTGAACTGCTACTGTGATTTCAAAATCACAGTAATTATAACCTGTGACTGTGATCACAACTTCGGAGCAATCGCAGCGGAGTAGCTAACCATCTACAGCAAGTATACTCCGCCCAACCAGATACGACGGAACAACACACTATTATCAACGACGACACAAACGCAATACACGACCATTACGACATTCCAGACAGCAAATTTTTAAAACTTATGACGTCACCTACTGAAATTAAACAACTGCTACGACGACTTCCGAACAACAAGGCCTCTGGACCAGACAACATCTCTAACGTTATCCTTAAGCATCTCCCCAATAAAGCCCTAGTTTTCTTAACACATGTAATAAACAATATAATAAAGCTGCAGTATTTTCCACCACGGTGGAAGGTTGCCGTGGTGGTCCCATTTCTGAAACCAAATAAAAATGCTCAGGATGAAAATGACTATAGGCCAATATCATTACTCAATACACTATCTAAAGCCGCAGAAAAAATCATCCTCAATAGATTGAACAAAATAATATCCAACAAAAGGCTTATTCCTGAGAACCAATTTGGTTTCAGAAGCGGACACAGCACGGCTCTCGCACTCTGCAGAGTCGTGCAGGATGTCACCGATGGTTACAATAAAAAACAGTCAACCTGCATGCTCCTGCTGGACATGGAAAAGGCCTTCGATACTGTTTGGCATTCAGGCCTTCTATATAAATTAAAAAATAACGCACAATTATCAATTTATTTTATCAGCTTAATCAAAAGTTACAGAAAATTTTGAGTGAGGGTTAATGACGCAGTGTCGTCGTCGAAAACAGTTAACGCAGGCGTGCCGCAAGGCACAGTCCTATCCCCTATCCTCTTTAACCTATTCCTAGCCGACCTTCCTACCCATCCCAACGAGGACAAAACGGAAACCATTACATTAACTAAAAAATTTACAAACATTACGACCTTCACTAAACTCAAAATTAATGACAAGACAATTACCGAGAAAGACAATGTTAAATACCTAGGGATAACACTTGACAAGAGACTTTTTTTCAAAAGACATGTTACTAATACGATTAACAAGACATACGCCACGCTACATAGACTCTACCCCTTGATCAACAGACGTAGCCCACTCTCTACAGACAATAAACTCTTACTATACAAGACGATTATCAGACCAACAATGACATGCGTGTGCGGCATGGATCCACATGTCGGACACGCAATACAAACGACTACAGACTACCCAGTATAAGTTACTGAGACTACTCGCGAACTCCAACAGATACTCTAATATGACACAACTGCACGAACAATACGGACTTCAACAAATTCAACCATATATCTATGAGACAGCGATGAAATTTTTAAAGACCCAGACCCAAACATCAGCACTAACCAGAGACATGACCCGTTTACGACGACACAACGACCCGCAACACGTTCACAAGTACATATACCAACGTCTACCACTCTACGACGAACATATATAACCCAACCGACTCACAGACAACACACATACACGACATAAACCACATTCGACTTACCTTACCTATGACGTCACCTTACCTATATATCCATTGAGGTCTCCATCCTTACACCTCGCCTTCGCCAATATCCATTTGGCATGATGACGGTCTCGGATGCTAGGGCCAGGCAGGACTATTGCCTTTTTACCCTAGTCATCGCTGTAGACCTGGACCGGCCTCGTGTAGGGCGGGTTAACTTACTTTACGAACGGCCCCACTCACAAATGTGAGCGGTGCGGAAGATTTCGGTCAACCTCCCTGGGTCCTGGCTGATGAACCCTGCTGGCTAGGGCCTCTTCTGGCGCTCTTCTGTCTTCGTCTTCTTTCTTCGCCAGCTTGTCACCCCCCGGGGGTAGTCATCTGTCTGTCAGGGACTGTGTGGATATTCTGTGACTTGGGATTGACTGCCAGTACACAAAGTAGCAATTGACACATTGTCATCTGGATCATCGGACAAGGTGAGGATGAACTGTGTAGCTCTAGGAGGTGAAGGCCTAAGTGCATTCTTAGCACTTTCGTCCTTCACGGAGCCAGGGGGACAACGGGCACTGGTCGGTTTACTAACCGGCGCCCGCAAGGTTTGTGGGAGGGTGGTTGGTCGTGTCATGTCTTTTCAGTGGGTTTGGTCCATCTGTAAGGAAAGGATTAGTTATACTTACCCGTTATCCAGTAACTGTACCTTCGGCCTCTTGTGCCTCGGTGCGTCGGCCGGATCATAGGAGGTGGCCTCCCTGATCAGCGGGTTCCTGTGCTCCTCAGCTAAGGTGTACAGTTTCTTCGCTCTATCCCGGATGATTTCGGTGACTGGTGTGTACTCCAGGTCCCTGAAGATGTCAGCGTTTCTAACGTACCATGGTGCGCCCACCGCTATCCTGATGGCCACGTTTTCCACGGCTTGGATCTTCTTCAGATAGGTCTTCGCTTGGTATCCCCATGCTACGGAGGCGTAGGTCAGCTGTGGTCTGATGAGTGCTTTGACTAGCAGAAGCTTGTTCCTCAGACTGAGCCTGCTCTGGTTCCCTACCATCGGGTAGATGAGAGCTCTCGTCCGTTTGGCCTTTACCACGATGGCTTCGGTGTTCTGTCTCCATGTCAGGCATTTATCCATGATTACGCCAAGGTACTTGACGGAATCGTGCCATTGGATGTCCTCGCCGAACATGGAGACGTGTCCTGTGGGGGTTTCCTTGCGTCCTTTCCTGAAGAGAATCGTCTGGCTTTTCTCCGCGTTGACTGCGACTTTCCACTTGATACACCATTCTTCCCGAAGAGAGGCTGCCTCTTGGAGTCTTCTGGTAGCTGTTCTCGCACTCCAGGATCTGGCCGTGATGGCCGTGTCGTCCGCGTAGAGTGCCATTGCGGTGCCTTCGGCCCTTGGGAGATCAGAGGTGAAGACAGCGAACAGATGGGGTGACAGCACAGAGCCTTGGGGGACTCCGGCTTCCATCGGTCGATACGTGGACACGCAGTCCCTGATCTTCACTCGCATCTGTCTCCCGTGCAGGTATGATCTAACTAGTTTGACGAGTGCAATGGGATAACCCATACTCATCATTTTAGCTAGTAGACCATCGTGCCAGACCCTGTCGAAAGCCTTCGCAACGTCCAGGAGTAGTGCCGCCGTCACCTGTCTTTGGTTGAAACCTTTGGTGACTTCTTCGGTGATCCTGAGCACTTGGAGTTCCGTACTATGTCCTGTCCTGTACGCGAACTGTTCATCCGGGATGATTTGGAGCTCTTCGGTTTCCTCTTCTATTCTTCTCAAGATGACGCGCTCGGCTACCTTGCTCACAGCTGAGAGTAGGCTGATGGGCCTGTAAGAGGAGGGAAAGAGTAGTTCCTTACCTGGCTTCCGGATGACTATGACGTCGGCCTTCTTCCACCTGTCCGGAAAGTATCTGAGCCTCAAGATCCCGTTGATGATATTCACCAGGGCTGCCACCCCTTTGCTGGGTAGCTTCTTGAGGGCGATGTTTCCGATCTTGTCACATCCAGGAGCTTTTCTCGGCTTTAAGCTCCTTAGAATCTCCTTGACCTCCTCTGGAGTGGTCGGACGGATGTGATCATCGTCTGGCAGCTCGCCTTCGCCATCCGAAAAAATCTAAAAACCTTATAAGAAACAGCAGACAACTGCTAACATGCTCTATAGGTAAACAAAGACAAAAAAATAAATGTTAAACAGGTTTTTTGGACTACTTTTCCTGTATACATACAAAAACTCACATTCACAAATAAATTGCCATAAATTATTTATTTTCTAAAAGCTCTCTATTTAATACGAAAAACGCCTTGTTGAGGAAAATGCGAACATAATTGATAAATACCAACTCTAGAACGTTGTGGCCATGATAGCGGCCGGGGCAAGTGCAAACTGCGACAAGCAATTTTGTTTCACTTGTCTTTAAAAATATGAGCAGTATATTCCTATATTGTTAAATACTATAAATGATATACGTTTAGTTAAGGAGTGGCTTTGTAAAATTTTTTTATTCAATAAATGTATTAAATAGTAATTAAATGGTATGGAGTAGTGACAGTAGAAAATTATTTCCGAGTGTACCAAAGTTGGAGCCGTGATTATTGCGACTGTGAATATTACCTGTGACCAGTGTCCCAGTGCGATCTGCAACCTGCACTGCGGTTGGCTTATCGCTTGCAGCAATGATTCTGCACAGTATTGTCTACTTTACCGATACTGCAGCTTCAAATTGTAAAATTCACAGTCACTGTTTTGGTAGCACTTGAGTCAGAGTGACTGACTGTGATTGCTTTAACATAAAATTATAGACATCCTCTAAGAAAAAAATCTAAGACCGGATACATGATTTGAAAGCCCTTTTCTATGACAATTCACTACCGCATCGAAACATTTAAAAGCATTTGAAATTAAAAGAATACAAGGTTTCTTGTAAATGCGTCAACATTTTTATATCATTTCAAATAACTACTGAACTGCTCAAAAAAGTCCATTTTATGGTAGTTTATTAAAAAGCTCGTGACGTTCACTAACTAAATATGCAATAACATATAGGGTGTTTCATTTAACTTAACAAAGTTGACTACTACCCAGATAAAACGAAATACCCTGTGTGACTAAAAATATTTTTAGAGTATGAAATGGCAAATGCTGACCAACTTTTGTTGTCATATATTTTTTCGTTCTGTAATAGTTACAGAGTTATGGAAGAAATACGCACTAGGTGGACATCCTGTATATACTTTCTTTTCTTGACTGTTCATGCTATCGAAACGATAGCACAGTTAGCTAGAGTATTGTTGTGTGGCAGAATACGGCTAGTCACTGCATATCTCTCCTGAGTTCGAGTCTCGGCTACGGTATCTGGCAAATGTCGGAGGGAATAGTCGTTGTTTGTGTATCTGTCCTGGTTGAGTGGTGAAATAGCAATGTGCTAAAGTCCGCTTAATATAAATAAGACGTTAAAAAAAAATAATAATTACATGCGATAGTGTTTCTTGGAAATTTTCTGTAATTAATTTTCGGACATTCTGGTTTATTAAACCACAGTAAAGAACTACAATTAATACATTTTTTTTAAATACAGTTACAGTTAAAAATGTAAATAAATAATACAATTTAACCATAACTGTGTTTCAAAAAATGTATTAGTTGTAGTTTTCTGATGATGGTTTAATAAACCGAAACGTTAGAAAAATAATAAAAATATTAAGTGTAATACCCAATTTCCAAGAAATACTCTCAAATACCATTTGATTTCAGTACATTCATAAGCTTATTTGTGATTGTCGCCAGCAACCTTCGGGGGGAACAATCCCCCCTCATCCCCCCCGTGGGTACACCACCGCTACAATAGGCCCACATTTCAAATGCCCCTTATTTTCTTACACATGGCTTCCTTAATGGTCTCCATGTAAGAAGACATGGACACTAAAAATATAACACTGCACCTTGTACGTATGGGGATTAAAATTTTACCACTCTGTACAAGAATGCACAATATTGTCATGTAAGCAGAAAACGGGCAAGCATAGTTAGTTCATATCACGATTGATGGCGTCACGTCATCAATGTTAAATTTCCAAATCGGTCAATTGCTACTTTATTTGGGATAGGTCGCCACTGCTGTTATAGCCCCAGAAGACATATGTTTCTGTTATTTACAACAGTTCTGCGCATGTATAATAAAGTAAACTGATAGAAAATCTACATGTGGTATAAACTATACAACTAGTTCTGTATTTTAATAATCATGTTGTGCCATTCAACTTAAGTTATTTTTGACATCATGATCTATAATTTTATGTGAAAATAGTTATAACATAACAACCGCTAAATGACTACTAAGTAGATATAAAATGTACAATGACGTATATGAGAAACGAGGGTCTAACTAGTGGTCCAAATGTAAGGACAGGTCAGTAATGAAATAAACCAAGGTGTTTAATAGGGAGGGATAAACCGAAAGGGCACTCGAATACCGTAAATCAGCGTGTAAACAGTTTGATGAACAGCTGGACCTCTTTGGTAATTACTGTGGGGCTCGCGCCGGGAGACCACACGTCAAATCAACCTTTCCACCTCTGTTCCATCACTCTTCCTGGTGCTATTCCTCCCAAACCACCCATCCTGTGTCTAGCGCTTTCGTTGCCTTGATATGCTCAGGATTAATTAGAACTTTCTGTCACCTTTCACTTTGCGCCTTGTCTCGGAGACATTTAAGAAAAGAGAGAGATGGCTATTTGACTGCTGTGGAAATTTTACGACAACAAGAGATATATTACCATTTCGTGACTAATTATTGAGAATAGAGTTAATGTTTTGATAATTTTGAAAAGAGAAAGATAACTATAATCCCTCATTTCGCATAAAGGGATAAACACTGATGAAACACAACTTCTTTAATTAAAGTGTGTGAATCAACTAATTTCCAACATTTCTATTCATTGTATTAATTACAACTACCTTCAAAATTAGTGTACATGTCCAGGAGTAATTTTTGTGTTGGATTTTAAATAGGCGTAAGAACAAAAACTATAAAGTTTATATTATCACTTAATTGTTATAAATTTGGTTATTATTCATAAACCAAAAAAAAAAATTTACTAATTAAGAAGAATTTGAGATTTTTTATTAATCTAACATTTTATTATCTTCTTTCGTATTATGAACTTCATTATAGGTTCTCATTCTTCATAAATGTTCGCTTTATTTTTTTCATTATGTATTCCTTTGGTACATGGTATTATGTAAATATGTAATGTAATGTGATGTATTGTAACTGATGTAAATAAATATCAATAATATTATTGTTATTATAAATCTATTCGATTTTAGAAACGTTCATAAATTAGTATTTATTTATTATGAAATTAAAAATTATTTTAATATACACAGTTAAATACAGTAATGCTAAAGAAACTAAACAACACTCTAAAATCACGTTATTGGAAAATCAATCAAAACAGTTGCGCAATCTGCTAAGATAGTTTGGTACTGATAGCATTTTAGAACAAAAAATAATTATATGGATACATTATAATTCTCATTTTAAATAAGGATATCAAATTATAAAATGTGACTCTGAAATTGCCAAGTGACATTTTGGACCTGAATAATTATGCAGTATTTTTGTGGTAATAATAATAAAAATATCTCATGTGGTCAGCACATAACTTTCTTATACCAGTATATCATCCTGATCTAAAAAAATCATTCTATTTAATTCTTCACTTCACCTCAATTAAATTTTAATAGCGTACCTTGAAATGTCTCATAAAAATTTTTAAATAATTATTTATCAGCGCCATTCGATACTGTCAATAATAATTCTTGTCATATATTTTAATAATTTCTTCTTATTTATATTGACATTTTTGTAACTAAATTAGACATTTCAAATGTCAAACCTTTAAATTTATCCTAACTCCATCTTATGAGGTCAAATGTATACAAAATTACAGTTGACATTAGCTTTTTTTAGGGTACTTGGAAAATATGTATATCTTATTGGCTTGATATAGTAGAAATTATTTATAATTTTTCATTAAGAATATATTTTTTATAAAGGCAAATACAACAAAGTTTGGAAACCATGGATCTTCTTTCAGCTGGCCAATTTAGCTCATCCCCGAATTTATAATTATCTTTGGCCTATAAAACCTGTGTACCAAATTTTAAATCTTTATCTCAAAAACTATTGCTGCTATCGCCATACTACAGACATGCCGACAGAGCATTTTTCCATAAAGTTATATTTTTTCATTATAATTCATCGAGATTTGCCCAGAAATGCAGTAAAAATATTAATTTTTTTTCCCAAAATTGTACCTTTTTTTCTTCTTTCATTCATTATGTCGCTTCTTGTAGTACCACATTCACGAAATTTAATGTGTCACCAAAAATGTTGAAAATCTTAACTGCCAAATTTGGGAAGTCTTCTATTAGTATTTTTTGAGTTATCGCGGATACACACACACACGCACGCACGTACGCACGCTCCCACGCTCCCACGCATCCACGCACCCACCCACCCAACCACCCATCCAACCAATCAACGTTTCGTTAAATCTACTATAAAAAGCAAATTCAATCTTGCTTCATTGCCACCAATGAAAGATGATGCGCGGTATCATGCGGTCAGGACGTACCACCAAGTCCAAAAATGGTATGGGATTCAAAAAAATCCAGAAGATTGGGGCTGTAAACTTGACAGCAATGGGCGCGCTCCACTCACAATGACAGAGCGACCAACTCCCGAGAATTTATTGAAATTTATTTCGTGCACTTGTCGAAAAGGATGCAGCGGACCATGTGGTTGCAGGAAAACTGGGTTGAAGTGCTCTGTTGTGTTTGGCTTCTGCAGTGGTCACAAACCGCAAGAGGGGATCTGAGCGCCTGAGGATGTTACATGTCATACTCAGTACTACTCTGCCATGCATACTCCCAAGCTCAAGAGTCCTCACCACTCCATCCGTTAACGTGGGAGGAACACACATTTTGCAGGTATCTCTGTCCAATTGGCGCAGTCTACTGTCCATTTCACTACTCCGAAGAAGTTGTTACTCTAATTACTATTACAGTAATTACTCTAATTATTATTATTTTTTTGGTTAGGTTTCATAAAATAGGTACTTATGTATTAAACAATTATTTAATTTATAATAGATTTTTCTGTATGATATGTCAATTAGGTCATGTAATTATAAATTTAAGCAACTTGTCCTGTGTTACATCAGTGAATAAATAAATAAATAAATAAATAAATAAATAACTTGTATGCAACTCACGCGGAATAGCATAATATTTAATAAATTATGCTTTATATTCTCGTGCTTGTTTTATATAATGTATTTAACTTATATTAATATGAGAGTTCTATAGTTAAATTAATCATCTTCAAATGAAATATTAGATAAACTTTTAACACAAGTTTAACAAAATTAATAATTCATTGTGACAATATGGGTACCTACATAATATAATTGGAAAATGTGAGCAGCTTATACGAAGTCGTGCTAACGGAAACAATAATTAATATAAACATCTAATCCTATCGTAGACAGAATTTGATGTACTTTTGTAACAAACTTCCAACTTTATATGTGAATAAATTATATTCTGTATTAAATATTATTTAATTGTTTGGAAAACAAAGTATACAAACACAGTTGTTATTGTATATTACTGACGGTATTAATTTATTTATATACAGTGCGGTTATACATTATTTTGGCTATTTTTTGTAGGAAAGATTTTTCTGATTTTCATAGAAATAAATTTTTGTTATTTTTAGGAGACTATTCAGTTCGTATACAGTATTGGTAAAAGTTCAATTAGAGTCCTGCTTTGGTGTGTGCTTAATGGATAAAAACAGCAAAGTCATGTATGCGACAGAAAAAGACTGTGTATCACTGTTGCCTTTTTCTGCCTTATTCTGTTTACGAAGTAACGAGGGCACTTCTCCGTCTCATCGTATCCCTTCCACATGAAATCCGGTACGCCTCCAGTCCTCAGTCATCACATCTCATCTGATCCCTTCCCTTTCTAAATTAAATTTATAGTAGATAGAACAAACAACAGTATTGCCAGATGCCTGGTAATTACCAACATCTACAATTTGGAATGTTAACTTGCAGTTGTTAATGAAGCCTCTAATAATGGCATAATCTACGATAATTTTTTGGGAACGTCACTTTTTTTATAAAATTATTTACACCTTGAGAAATAACTAAAATCGTTTCAAGTAAAGTGCATAATATGCAATGAATACTGTTCCATTTTACTAACTGTGATAAACATTTGGCGGCTTTTAGTTTGTGGCAGGGCGGCATACGAGATTTTGTTCATGCAGCTACGCTCATTTATTTTATAATTATGAAATAATTGCTACACTGCACGAAAAATGAGGGCTCTACGCCTCTTTCTGCAATGAGTGCAGACGCACGCAGTGCTACATGTGGACGCATTTTTTCAAAGGTTAATGTAATTTAATCAAAACCAAAAAAAATCAAACCTATAACCAAAAATCAATTAATGACGAACATAGTGAATGGTATTTTATTAAGTTCAGAATGCGTGAAAGAATCATAAATTTCCATAATATTATACAAAAATATAAACGAAAATGAAGATGATAATATAATTTCCGAAGTCGAACTTGACAGCCAATTGTTATTATTTGAAGTTTCTATTCAATATACTTGTAACTGTTTTACTTTTGTTTATTTATTTTCTTATAATAAAGTTTTTCAATATTGGCGTATTATTTGAAGTATCTAGTAATTTTTCCTAAAATCTGGTAATTTCATTGTTACTTCTGATAGTCAGTCACACTATCACAATCTGGCAACACTGCAATAAACAATTTTGTGCTCTCACGTTCATAAGTTTGAGTCTGTGGGATGTGCGACAAATTGCAGAAAGCGTAGTCATTTAAATGACGAAGACGAGCCTACAGTTTAGTTAAGGGAAGATCGGGAAAGGCGGGAAAATAATTTCTGTAGTTTCGCTGAGGCAAATGCACCTTGTTCGAGTAGACAAATCTCGCAAGAAGTTGGTGTACAAGAGTGAACAGTGCGGAATATTCTGAAAAGAAATAAGTACCACTGCTACAAAATTATGATTACCAAAGACATTTTTCCTGAAGAAACAAAATGGATTTTTATGAAACCATGATGGAAAAGGCTAATGAAAACGAAAATTTCATCAAGAATATCTTATTCACTGATGAAACGTCTTTTTCTATACATGGCCCGCACAATACTTCTGTAGTTCGATATTGGTCAAAGCGGGCAAATACCCCGACCTGCATTGGATTATACCTTCAAATCATGATAGATCGGTAGCCAATATAATTTGTCAATTCCTAACCAGACATAGAACGGTTTCGAACTTATTAGTTCTCCTCAGTATGCCATAGGTTATGGAACAGACAAATGATAGTGGCCAACCTGCTAGTCGTATACTGACTAAGGTAAATTGAGTAGTGGTTGTATGTGAAACTTCTCATATGGTCCAAATGCTACTATCCGACCGACATCATAGATGTCTCCATGGCAGATAGCGACTTGCGAAGCAAGTACCCAGAGCGGCGACCTCTAGCCCAGGTGGACTAAGCTACTGTTATTAAATATGATTTGAACGAAACAACTACTCAGCGGGCGTGCCCTCTTTACTTCACAAACACAACGTACAATGAGGCAACATTGATGCATAAAGGTACGTACAGAAAGAAAGCAGGCAAATCAGCACCGATTTTAAGCTCCGACAACCGGCGTCCACCCGTCATTCGAGGTGCACATAAAAAAAAGCTTAAAATAAGCTCCAACCTGCTAGTTCATTGTGGTATCCTTGAGTGAACATGTCGAATTCGTCCTCGGATGATGATTTATTTTTGCTTAACAATGTATTTTTGAGACTGAATAGAAAAAGACAGGGAATACACCCAATAAACTGTAATAGATCAGTTTATGGTGAATATCACCATCTATTTGAAGAATTAAAGCGAGATGAAAACCGATTTTTTCAATATATGAGAATGACTATCGAAACCTTCAACTATATTTTGGAAAAGGTTGAACATCGTTTAATAAAAACTTGGTGCAATTGGCATAAGCAACCGATTCTACCAGAAGAAAGACTTGTGATTACTATTAGATAAGTGAAATTCGTGTTTCTTATTCAGTATTTTTTTTTATTTTACAACATTTCAATCAATAACATAAAGATAATCCATAATAATAAAATAAACAAATAACTTGATCAATCCTAAATATGTAAATATACAGGGTGTCTCATAAATACGTGGACATAGACTAACTGCGTATAGTTTATGACTATTTAACCTAATTTACTTATATGCAAAATTTCACCCCTTAGGAGATAATAATATAGTCCTTCAAAGTTGCCCCAAAAATTTCGAAAAAAATTCATAACTTGGATCTATTTCAGGTACCGTGTTCCAAATTGGCACACAACTCATTCATCTAATCTTAGAGGAGAATTTTTCAAATTGATAAAAATATAAAAAATTACCCCAATTAAAAATTATTATTAAATTTAAGAGGAATTTATTCCCAATACCTCCTTGCGGTATTTCAATTACTTTCAAATTAATATGGATTAAGTTCTGTAATGTACTTTAGTTGTGTGCCAAATTGAAATACGGTACCTCAAATAGATTCCAAGTTACGAATTTTTTTAAAAATTTGGAGGCAACTTTAAAGGGCTATCTCCTCAGGGGTGAAATTTTGTATATAGGTAAATTGGGTTAAATCGTCATATTTTGGGTTATTAACTTATTAATTATTTCGACCAGCACCTACAACCAGCTACCAAGAACTAAAAATTCATTCCGGTAATTTTGTCAGCGCTGGCTACCTGTAACGACAAGCTCTGCAGTGGGATTCTGGTTTTACGATACGATTTTGCCGACGATACGACAGACAATCCGATATCGTCCACACGAAATGATACTTGTGATTCCGGTTCATTATCGACTCGATATTTAGTTGGATCGTAGGATATAAGTTGGTAGTACTGTGTATTCGTGTCTTTTCGGTATCTAATCGTGAAATAATTAAACTTTTTTGTGTTAGTTTTTGCCGGTTTGGTTTTTCTGTTCTGTGTTTGCCACTTGTTGAATATTAAGTAGGAAAGAAAGTGTTTAGTTTTACAAAAATGTTACCTATATTTAATGAACGCTTTCGAAATAGAAGAGAAAGACGCAGGGAGAATCAACGGTTAATATTATTCAGAAGACAATTGAGAGACACTAGTAATCCGTTCAATTTACCAGAAAGGAGATTCATAGAACTGTTTAGACTAAATAAAAGACTAGCTCAAAATTTAATAACTTTATTAACACCACAACTTTGTTATTACTTTTTGCCATTTCTGCAACGTCCTTTGCCCATATCCTGCTCCATTTAATAACCCTGCCAATTCTAACCACAGTTTTTTATATTGGTCCTTGCCTGATGCAGACGTAAACTTTCCAGTTGCTAAGCTGGGATGTTTTTCCATGAAATCTATTAATATTAGCCAGTGAGCATCTTGCATTTTCGAAGCCATTCTGATTAAAAACAGTAGGTATTTATTAATACATAAATTAAATAAGCAAATAGTATATAATACATTATTGAAAAACAACTGTTTACTTAAAAATGTAATGCTTATTTTCCAATACATACAGTTTAAAAATTAACATATCATTTTCACTCACTTGAATTAATTTTATCGTAACTGCCGACTGGATCGTCCTTGGTACAAAAAACAGTAGACAACTTTACTGGTGCATGTTCTTGTAAAATATTAGTGTAACAAAAATAGGGGTAGGTCGTAGGCATGCTCTAGAAAAAGACAAATATATCGTCAACAAGTCTTCGATAGCCAGAGAGGTGTCGAATATTTTCAGGTTAGTTTGTTCGATAAACGTCTATCATTTTTCATCCAGAATCACTGCTATCGAGCAAATATGGCGGTTTAGTATCGTATCGTAAATCCAGAATCCCGCTACTGATCTGCTTTATCTGTGTGCAGCTTCATAAGTAAACAGTACTATTTCTTGGCGCCGATCGGCGCTGGTTACCAGTAAGCAGGCAACCTGCTTTCTTTCTGTGCGTACCTTAATTCTCCTTCTGTCCCATGCATGACTTGGCTATTTTTATCCTTTATGCACATACACAAAACAGGTACTCTAATTAAACGTTTTCCAATACTGTATATAATTAGTAAATACATGTTTTAATAAATACAATATTGTATTTATCTTTTTTGATATTTTTTATACATCTTGGTCCCTTTTATTTATTGACTTGACCTAGTTGTAACATTTTTCTTTATTGTTTTAATTATTTTTGTGTTTTCTAAAAAAGTAGTCAGAAACAAAATTGTAACTTCCTGTACGTTACATATTAATCTAGATGCATAAATAACAAAAAAATCAAGTACATATAAATATAGTTACCGAAAAAAATTCATAAGTGCAATTTTCAGAACAGAATAAAGATATACAAGGCTTTAACGAAATTTAACGATGCCTTCTGTGATATGATTGACAATCAATAATTGACAATCAATAATTGACAATCAATAATTGACAATCAATAAATTTTAGTGAAAAATTATTATTTTCAAAATAAGGTCAGTTTTAATATCCATGGAAATACATCTGGTAATTACATACAAAACTGAAATTTCATAACAAAATTTTTATCAAAATTGTTAACTTACCAGTTATATTAATATTTAATACTAATTTCATAAATATTATTAACATGCTGTCTTATTATCTTCCATTCGTGTTTCCTGAATTTTAAATATTCAGTTTACTGAAAAAAAATTACATTTACGGTTCGCTTAGTTTGTAGACAATTCAAACAACTTCTGTAAATATAGTCTTAAAGAGAACAAGGAATCTCAAAGCTATGTCAGGTTAAGGCTCGAGTTTTCCTAAAATGTCGCTGAAAATCATTTATGTAAGTCGCGAGGGCGCCTTGAAATGATTGCCTCCAACATTTGATTGTTTCAATCTAAATTCCTTTTAAATTTATTGAATTTTATAGATTCTTCTTAAGTATAAACGTAGAAAGCTTGAAGCTTGAATGGCATCTCAATGTTAAGGTTATAAGAAAAGCCGATTTTACGCTTTTATTTAGAAATATAATTTATATTCAAATGCAAAGACAAGGGTGCCATGACGTAGTTATTACGAATTACAACTTGTGTTTATAATTTGAAAATTATAAAGTTCTACAAAGTCGGCAGATTGCAAAAAAAATGTTTATTCGCATGGGAAATACAGTTATTTAATTTCATAGAAATAAATGACACCAAATAAAATGGTCGTATTAATAGAGAAAATAGGCATCAGTATTGCCTGTAACTTCATATATTAAATCCTTATGGTATTTAAGATGAATCATGTTGTGTTCTAAGTTTTCGTTCTAATTTTTCGTTCTCATCAATAGAAAAATTTTAATAATGATTAAAAGTTTTCTGTTGGCTATCCTGGCGGCAAGGGCGTGCCAACGCCGTCTTAAAGAGTAATAACTCCTTAAAATTTATACTTCAAAAATTATTTATTTTAATTTCATTTTTAAAGACCAAGACACTGATATTATTTTATTATTAATATGAGTTTTTGCGCAATTTGGAGTTGGTAATAATTAAGGCTGGCGGAAATGTGTAGCGGGACATAGGAATACCCATCATAGTAAATGTAATAAAAGAAATGAACAAGCAAACACACCACGACACATAACAATTGACTAAAATGACCACAATATAGTCTCGCAGCTCGCTTCAGTGAACCGCCGCCGCACAAGTTGCCAGCTTTAGTAACAATATTTTGTTATGTTTTATTGCTGTATTATAACCGTCATTTTACATCACTAAGTATGTCGATTTCGAAAAAAAACTTTTTTTAGTTATTTAGGTAATTTATGTTAACGCAAAATGCAGATATAGTAGAATAAAGGTCAAAATCATCAAAGAAGGCGGATCTTAAAATGTTGCATACGAGTATAACTTATTAATCTAAATATCTTTCCTTACTGACATTTTGTTGTCTTTTACTTTTATGTACAAGAAAGTAGTTTCTGCTTAACTACCATGGTCTACGTGGTTAAAAATAAAACAGAAGTACACCAAAAATTTCTTTTCAGATAACCAGTGATGAACCCTCAAATTACAAAAAAAAATCTAAAACTTGTGGGCCATTTCACCTGCTGCGAACTTAATTGTATATGTACCTATATTTTTTTGTTCTGATATTATATTTTTTTACGAGCCTCACCAATGATTTTTATGTTTTGTGTTTTTATTCTTTGTTGTGATATAGGATTTTTTTAATATTCAGTTATTGTTCTGTTTTGTGTAGTACTTATTGTTATATTTTTTTATATTCTTAACTGTTTTGAAAAAGAACATTGTTTTTGTTGTGTTTTATTTACTTTAATTTTTTTTTAAATTTATGGCAATTTTTAGTTATTTTATATATTTTCATGAGTTAATAATTATTTTATTCAATGCTTACTTTGATATGATACATATTTTTGTATTGTACCTTTCTCTTATTTATTCACCTGCTTCCTATATACGACGCCTCTGGCAGAACAAGTTAGGAGGGGTCTGTTTACGACCTGTCTGCCAATCAGAATTAGCGAATGACCGCGGTGTAATATCCTACCACAATTTTATGATGTTGGCAATGCGGCTAACTAGTAAACAGTGAAGTAAACACTGATTTTGCAATAGAAACTGATTACGGCTACACTGAATAGTGTACGGATTTGCCCATTCATAAATACGTTTCTCAAGGTAAAAGCTACTACTGCCGTTTGCTTTAATTATTATTAATATTGTTTCAATGAAATCATGATTCATGGTCGAGAGATAAGCACTCTTGTATCTCACTTACTAGTGTATTGGGTGAGTGGTCGTTGTCTTTACACCTAGCCTTTTCTGGAAAATGCTAATTCAGGAATATAGGGAGTCGTGTTTCCTGTGGTGTTTAATGTAAATACGTTGAATATATTATACATTCAACAAAAAGCTACAAATGGGAATATTTTTTCAAAATCACATCTAGACTTTCTACCAAATTATTTGTTTACACGATTTATTTGATTTTAAGTTTAAAAAAAAGCGCGATTATTATGAATTAATAATTAGGCATACATTTATAAATAAGAACACAATCCAAAAGTCCGAGTTTATTGTTGTGATTTTGAATCGCCCTGTATATATGCGATGTGCTTCAATTCAATGGAATCACCCAACAATATCTTTGGTTTTAAATACATATATCAACCTAGTTATTTGTTAGTGGTTAGGAAATCTTAATCCTTATTTTGTCAAATTGGTAAAATCATTTTAAACCAAAACAAATGCATACAACAATTGAGAAAAAATCACGAAATTTTGAAAAATTATATTATCACCGAAGAATAAACGAAAGGTTATTTGAAAAAGTTGTTTAAAATGACAAAATATTTCCATATTACATGTTTTGAATTATTTTGTAGTTTCCTAAATAATTAAGTTATTTAAAGAATGTATAGGCTTCTTGATCCTTCAAATGGGAGGCGTGTATTCCCATTTTTTTTTAATTTTTTTTAATGTATTTAAACCTTCTTGACGAATTATGACTAAGAACCATGATTTCAGCAACATGATTTCTATCCGTTTGTCTGTATGCATAGCAGCCACAGTTTTGGAGTTAATGCTTTCAAATTTGATACACCCGTTGTAGAATGTAAGAAAAATAATGAGTTTTACGGGCAGAATAGATTTTCTAGGAGGTGAACTACAGAGACTTAATTTAATTTTAACTTTTCAAGATACACATTTTTGAGAGAAGATTATAAATTAGGTCTTTTACGTAAATACGTAAATAAAGTTGTAATTTGAAATTTGTTGTACAGCAAACAGGAAATGGCATAAAAAATTGGTGGCGTGAAATTCTCAGGATAATACATCGTAGAAGCTAATGAAAGATCTAGTCAGGAAGTCATGCCAGTTCTGTAGAGAATAAACGGTCAAACCGTACATTTAACTGATGCGATGCATAAAAGCCAACTATTTAGCTGGTCATATTGAAAATGTACATACCTATGGGCGGAAGAACCTCGATTATTAGCCCATTGGATTATATTTTAATCCAATAAAATATTGTTATTATTATTATTATTTTACATATTTATATTTATCCCAATAATCTATAACACAGTCCCATAGAAATTGTATCAAGTCAAAAACATGGTCGGACCCATCAGATTGCCATGATGCAACAAAAATTTAAGAGTGTCATGATTTAACCCTTAGATTTAGATATAACAACTATTCATGACTCTTACGAATACTAAAGCCTTTATGGAAGAGCTGTATCGATTGCAAGTTTGTCAACAATATACCACATCTTGTTTATATCGCCAACAGAATCCTGCGCTTGCAGTATTAACCTGCCCAAAGGTGCTGTGATGGCCCCAATCTGAAACCAGAGAAAAATTATTCTTCTTTCTTTTTATCATTTTCTCCTTGCTTCAAAATGCCCTCCAAATCCTAAAATTTCAGTGAAAACCTATTGAATTGAAAAGCTTTTAACAAAATATTAAAACATGAAAAATTTTTAAATGGCAATAAATACTAAAGAAATAGTACCTAAATAAGATACCCAAAGTCGTAATCCTCTCATTTTATTTAGTTGCAGATTAAATAAAATTACCACACACACTTTTTTGATAATTTATAAATTTGTCGTACAAAGAGAAGGGATAAGGTTTAATTGCTACTGCTCATTAGTAAGAAATGTTAACCAAATAAATGCAAATCATTCTTCAGACTGTTGCATATAACATTCGCAGACAGGTTTCTGATTTTTGTCTTTTTTAATACGAGGTACGAGGTAGGTATATGGTATGAGAACAAGGAGAATTTCAGAATCATCTCTATGTGAAAGTAAAGTAGTTTTTTTTTTAGAACAGAAGCAAACTAGATATCGTAAACTGGTATTCGAATTTTCTACTACTTTTAATTTAAGATTTATATATGGACGATATCCTTGGGTTTTTATTTCTCTAGCATAAAAACAAGCATTAAATATAATATTTGCCCTTACAAAAGGAAAGATTATTTCTTTTAGGGCTGGTATATCCACCTCCTGGTAAAGTTACCGAACATATAAATTTAAGAATAAAATTGTTAAACCACTAAAATAATAGTTACACTTTATCAATTTTTGTAGAACAATAATTCCATTTGAGGATATAGTTCGCTGTGATCAGTTTTTTGCAAAAGTAGAAACTTAATAATGAATACTCGTATCAATCTGTTTGGTAAATTACAGCCATTCTACCAGAAGATGGATATACTGGGATTTAATGTAGTTAAATTAGAATGATTCTTTGCTGGAGGATATATTAATATATTATTTATTTTTTATATCTAGTATATTATTATACTTGTTTATTTTCAACCATCACATTAATATTAAGCATATTTTTTATATAATGTATACAAGTATTTTACATACCCGTATAATCCATATTGTACAATAAATTTAAAAGTGTTTAATATTAAATTTCATTCATTAATATATTTTAAATAATTTGAGAGATCATTACTTTACACAACTTTATTATTACGAAGCGGAACATTCATATTTTATATGATCGCTCTCATAAATATTTATCAGCTGAAGAAATAGTTAATATTTCCATGAATACTTTATTCAAATACCATCGGAGGACATGATTACATACAACAATAATGTAGTTCCTCACGAAAAACATGTGAATTGGAGCCAGTCCGAACAGATTCCAATCGCAGGATATGTAAATATATTTGGCGACAGAATCTAGTCTGCTAGTGTGCTGTGGATTTAACATGTTCAAACAAGCACAAAATAAACTTCAAATAACACATAACACATTCAATATATGTAGCATTATTTACTGTCCTCTTAAAATTGCCAACTAGGTGTATTCGCTATAATAATTTTCGTTATTATATTGCAACCTTATGTAAACATCTGATTTCGAACGGAGAACATTTATTGCTCTACACAATTTACCAATTTATTGTAAATTAGTTAATTGCATTTTAGTGATATTTACTTCTGTCATACATTCTAAATTAGTTGGTCATGAAATACTGACTGTTTTGACTCCTAAAAAAAAAACGAAATATTTGATTTTCATGAATTTTATGAATGTTTTGAAAATATATCATAATATATCTGATAATATAAATTTATCATACTTGAAAAGAGTTGCTGTTTATTACTACATGAAAAGACAAGAAAAATTATTGCGTTTTTCGTAGATATGTATATAAATTATAAATCTGTTCTTTATATACACCGTAAGTAAGAAGCACTTTGCTTTTCATTTAGATATTATCTACTTATGTGGATTTACAATTTATAAAAAATAAATGTAACCCTCACACGTGCAGTTCCGGCTTTGAATTTGGGACTTGCTAATTTATGTGGTGGTGTGGTGTTTATGTGCTCATATGTTTATAATTAAACAATATACCGATCGAGCCACGACTAACGGAATGCGCAATTTACAGTTGCCCGTCTGTTGCCAGCGCGAACGTCAGAAGATGCTTTTGCAGTAAGTTAGGGTATTGTCTTTCTCAAGAAGGAGATCTTTTTGGGCATCTAATTTGAATTATTTTTTTATTTATTTCCGTATTATTTTATTTTTTTTAGAGGTATTATTTTTCTTTATTATATATAAGAATAATTTATGTTTTAAGAATTTTTTTGTTTAAAAGAAAAATTTGTATTTGATTGTGCGCTGTTTTGATATTTTTCATAGTTTTAGTGTTTTATTATCTGTGGCGTCTCGGAAGAAACACTGAAATTGCGAAACAATCAAATGATTTTAGTAAATATGTTAATACGCAAAGATTTCTTTAGAATAA
Source organism: Rhamnusium bicolor (assembly GCA_029963845.1). Lineage (NCBI taxonomy): Eukaryota > Metazoa > Arthropoda > Insecta > Coleoptera > Cerambycidae > Rhamnusium > Rhamnusium bicolor. Next base: position 69,386 of record JANEYF010001924.1, on the reverse strand, counting down.
GCAATACTTTCCACCGCGGTTTTAGCGATACTGATTCTACTTTGTCTCGTATTTCCCTCTCAGCAAGCGCCTTGACATAATCGTTAACTTTCGTTCGGACTTCGTATTTAGATGAGCAACTGTAAACTGCACATACCGCTAGTCGTTTATCTAGTGGGTTGGCCCAATTTGTATACACGTGTTGCACGAATGCTTTAAAAAATATAAAACATTAATAAATAAAACATACTTTTAGCTATTGTTAGGGCAAGTTGAAAAATGCACTGCAATACTTCGTCCCTTTGTTGTATACAGTGTGTCCACGGATGGGGTTGCTAAGAGGAAAAACTTCTTTATTTAATCATTTACGAGAAAATGTCAATCTATATAATAAATTCTGCTTCCCTTCAAACCCTTAAATACCTATTCAGATTTAAGTTTATATATAGGGTGTCCAGAGGTGAAGTAAAAATGTCTGCGTAAGTGATATACGAAAAAATTTTATTCTTTATTAAAAAGTGTACATTTCTTAAAAACTTCGATATATTTCCTTCTCCAGTAGTTAATAAGTAGCAATTAATATAAGTTTTCATTAAGGTACAAACGATTACAGTATCTAAAGATTTTCCAAAAGGGTACGACAAAAGAGCCTGAAATAATAGGTTCGTCTAAGTTTCGTAACGTAATACCTATGCATGTATTTTATATCAAAATAAATATAGTGAATGTTAAATTGAATATTTACCTTAGCTTTTCTGAGGCTCTCTCATAAAAATAGAGCCAAATTACTCAATAAAGCTTTAACAACTACCAATTTGCCTCATGGCTGCTTTAGTTCTCCTAAAAACTGCTTTCCTTTTTTTATAAAAAAAAACTCAAGACTGCCAATTTAATTCCACTAAATAAAATAACTACAATTTGTTTCAGAAAGAATAATATTAGCATTTTATGGATGAGAGATAAAATTAATTTAGTAAATGTAATTTAAGAATATCAAATACTTACTACATCATTTATACCTTATTTCTCAACCTAAGGACAAGAGGGTGAAAGAAAGTCGGCTGGCCCCTCTCTATGGTGACCACAACCAATTTATTAGCTAGGAGAAAATAATAAATTACTGGACATAATATAAATCAATTATTTCCCTTTTTTAATAAAATTTTATTATCTTTTATTTATTCATTAACAAACAGTAATTTAGAACTTTTACTTATTACTGCCACCAGACGTACAAAGAGAAAGTATTTTGGGTTGCATACTCTAGATTTCTAATATTGGAAATAATCATGTTTATATTGGGTGAGCCAGAAAACAATAGTTATAGGGTGGCCCAATAAAAGTAACGGTTACAAGTGTCAGTGAAATATTCCATGCAATGGGATTACATAAGTGTGTAACATATGACAAGGACAGACTTGGTTTTTAAAGACACACTTGTTCTAAAAAATAAAATCATAAAATTATTAACATTAATTAAAAAATACATTGAATAGATAGTAAAATAAGCAATCTGTAATTAGTTAAGTAATTTGTATTAGCTGTAAGATGTTTGCTACTGTGCTTAACCAAATATTTATAAAGGTGCTTCGAAACTTTACTAATCATAAAAATTTATCGTAATGAAGTGTATGGCACACCAAATTGAGGAAAATGTACCAGAAAGCTGAAAGTAATAAAACAGGGCATATCTAATGAGGCATAAATCCAAGAATTCCAAATTTAAAAATAAAAATTGACAATCTAGATATCCAATTATAATTTGTTGGTGTAAAATTTTGGCATGTTTGGAAAAATCAGTGTAGTTTTTAGTCATATTTTGATCATGGTGAGAGAAGTACGTTAATTTTAAAGAAAAAACATAACCTCAAAATATAAAATTTGTATGAATTAAAATAAATGGTGGTGATGTAGGTTTTTAAGACGTTTAAAGAATAATGACAAATGTGAGAATGCGTAATCAATAAAAGCTAGCAAATTATGAGAAGAAAAGTAATTAATTTAAGAAGTGGAAATAAATTGTTCATATTGTGGTAAATATTGGAACTTACCTTGGAAAGTTGTAGGAAATAACAATTAACTAAATTTAAAATTAACAAAACACTAAACCGTGGAAAGAAATACACAAGTTCAATAATTTATAAGAAAAAAAAAACAAACATTCCATGGTAAAATTCCACAAGCTGGTACACAGAACAGAGTCGGTAAGGTAGAAACTGAAGTGACACCGAAAATAATTGGCTCCGTGGTCTAGAGGTAACGTACTTGCCTCAAAATCTCAGGGTCCCGGGTTCGATTCCCGGCCGTGGCACTGAGATTTTTCTGTGAGAGAGATTAATCGCAGTATACTCGGATATTGGATGTATGTCCGTTGTCTCTTAATGTATAACCCTCTCCCGCACAATGTCATTTAAGACATTCAGGGATAAAGGGGGTTGTCATTACATGTGGTGTTATTATTATTATTATTATTATTAAGTGTTAAGGAGGTTTTCATTCAATAACCGAACAACTGAAATCTTGATCAGGTCATAGATAGAAAATATTCTTTTGAAAATGTTCGCACAAGTAAGTCTCGAGCACCATATTTGTCATGTCAGTTAAGTTAGTGTCAGGTTTTATGGGTCACTATTGTTAATAATAAATTTAAATTTTAAATAAAACACAAAATATATTTTGTTACCTCTGAACTGAATCTTTTATTTGAATTTCTTGATAAAAGAGTCCAGAGAAATTTGAAAATTTCAATAAATTCACAACAAGTAAATTCAAATAAATGTCTAGTTTTGAACCGGCCATTCTGAGAAAAGAAAAAGTAAAATAGATACAAAAAGTAGAAGATTTTCTGTCTAACGGAAGCCATATTATTACCGACTGCATAAAATATCTGCCAATTTAAGATACTGCATTATTTGCATATTAATGAGCTCTCCATTATTACGAAAAGAATGGATGGCAACATAATGGGAGGACAATCATTTGGATCAGTCTTCTCTTATTTCTTGATAATCAATTGTATATGAGCAACCTTCTAATTGAACGAGAAGATACCTTGCCTATAGGCAGTTGAATACTATAATTAATATTTTCAGAGAGTAAGGACTATTATTCTGCAGTCAAATCCGATTGAATCAAAAGCCATCTTTGAGGCTCAAAAACATTTCAATAGTCCTGAAGTAGGAACGGCGATACATGCGAATCATAACACTGGAGAGTATTCGACTATTGGATATGATTTGGATAATTTCTATGTTGAAACATCATTTTTGCCTTACACAAATATGTTCACCTAACGAAGGAGACCATTTTCAGCAGAAAACATGGAAACTGTCTTACTCATGCAAACATTCGCTGGTGCGCAATCCCAGCCATTGTCATCGGTACTTGACATATAAAGGGTAAGCAGGTTTATACCTGTAGGTAATATGTAGTTATTTTATTAGTTTATCATCTGCATCAACTTAAATGCGTTAGTATTGGGAACACACATGTGACGTTACTGAAAGCGGCCACTGTTGAGTAACTTTATTTATAGGGTATATCTGGAATAATAGTCAATGGGTAAGCCCACATAAAAATGTAAACCGCAGATACGTATTTCGGACTTATTGATCCTCGTCGGCATGGTGTAGCTAAGTTGAAGAGATGGGCACCACTTAGAAGAAAAGTTAATGAAATACTAAGTTGTGCATATCTTAGCAACTTAACTACACTGAACCAACAAGAGCCAATAAGTCCGAAACACATGTCCACTGTATGCATTCTTTATGTGGGCTTAATCAATGATCAACATTTTTCATTACCACAATATAATATTTCCGCGATATAATCTTCTTTCTCGTATTGTTTACATTTATGGGTAGGGAATTTCAGGCAGGCAACAATATTTGTTCCATTTGTGTATTTTTTCTAAGTTCTGCATATTTTTTCAACTTAGCTACACCGACGGGGACCAATAAGTCCGAAACACATCTCCACGGTTTGCATTCTTTATGTTCCAAATTTATCTTTACTATATTGTAATAGTTATTCCCAAGATGTAATCTTCTTTTTTGTATAATAGGTAATATCGAAAATGGAAACATTTTATTACATTTATTTATTAATTTCTGTATAAGTATTTGTAATTGACTGCATACATTTATACACGTGTCATTTTATCTCATCACCTTTTTTTTATGAAGTCAGTTTGGTTTATTCCAGTGATAAAAGTTTGGTTAGTCAGGTTTTCATGGATTACCCTACATATAGTTTTCACATTCGTAGCAAAACTATTTACTTTTTTTACTTTTTATGCTTATCTTAATCTATAAGCTAGATATCCTAATTACAAATACGGACAACATAAAACCTACACATATATAATATTTTATTTTGAACGACATGTAGAAATTATACTTGTAACAGAAATGGTAATTTTAGGATCCCTCATTGGGTTACTATAATTCTCCCCATTTAGTTAAACGTTAAAAGTTAATGTTTAATGGAATGTACACTTCCGCTGTCTGTAATTTTTATTAATTGCGGCTCATCAATTTTCCCCTTTTTAGATACATTTGCAATATTTGCTCGATTAGAATGATTAGTAATTTATTATTAATGATATCAGTAAGTTTATATGTTTATTTCTTATTGGATTTCTAATTAAAAGTATCCATTTAATCAACAAGAAATGCTTTAATGTCCAAGATTATATGCTGTAATAGTATAATTATTTTAATTTTTAGTAAAGCTTTAAAACCATTTGTAGGGATTATTTACATATTATATTCATATTTTATTACATAATTAATTTAAGTCAATAAAATTTATTTGGTAGTTCCTAATTTAATTACTATTCTTTCACATCGGTTTATTTTTCATAAAAGTGTTCATTTATCTCTCATTTTTAACCCTGTTAATATGTGTCTGCATAATAAGTTCTTTATATTAAGCACCACCCAAATACATTAAAAACGTTAATCTGTCAACAATTAAATCCAATTTCACAGCATTGATGTCGCAGGCATACAGCGCGCTGTACCACTTGCACTACTTCTATCCCCTATTCCCCCTAGTCATAAAATCTCAGAACCAACTAAATCTGTTTTCTTGCGACGAATTGTATTAAATCTGGTTCCAAACATTACATTTACACGTTTAAACGGTGACGTCAGACACATTTCTCCTTGAATCCTGTTTAAACCGTTCTCTGAGACTGGTTCAAACTCTTCAGTATCTGAAAAGTGGCGAGAAACTTGAGAGTTGTGTCTGAGAAATTCTAAATAACATAAAGAAGTCATAATCTAAATATTTTTATATCCAAATTTTAATCGTTATATCTCCCATTCGTACATGTATATTATTGTATATATTTCTCCTTGATGTTCCATATTCATATCTGTAATATGAGCGTAATTCAGTGCTTCCTTTAGCACCAGTAAATTAATTATGAAAATAAAATCAATTTACTAAAGATAAACGGTTTCAATTTTTCCAAATGGGAATTTGAAAACAAAACAAGGTTAAACACTGTTTAATGAGGGTGGTAGGATACTGTAACTATAATTATTTGAAATCCATCATTATGCAGGTTACTCGAAATAGATTTTTAAATTTTGAGAAATTTAAATAGATTTTATCATTTTATTCAAATTGAACACCCTGTATATTTTTATGTAGTAATATGTACAGTTTAATTACAAACAATTTGCGATTTTTTACCAATGTCCAGTAGATAAAATTTTGATAATAATTAAAAACAAATTGCTAAATGATAACAATTTGGTGGAAAGAAATAAACTCAATGTAATGGAGTTATTGACTGTTTGTATTAAGAAAACTTATTTTCAATTAGATAATGAGTTCTATTAGCAGGATTTCGGTATGGCTATGGGATCTCTATTATCTCCAATTAAGTAATACATTTATGGAGGATTTTGAAAATAATTATATACCAAATTATGTACAGGGATTCTACCCCCTCAACTTTTTTGTTTTTTAATCTAGAACAACATGGTGAGGAGAAGGGAAATACACTAATTTATTATCTAGATGAAACTTGATATGATACTCATGACACCGTAAAAAAGGACGGACTGATGGATCTAGGAAATGTCAACCAATCTCATTGCCCCCTAATAAAGGGACTCGGCTGATTATATTACAGTGTGGATCAGTTTATGGATGGGTTGATAATGCATTGAAACTGTGCGGAAAAAACATGGAAGACTGTAACATGGATTACTATAAGAACATGTCGGGTGAAATATTTGAGGAATAGTTTGAAAATACCCTAATCCAAAATTAAAACCGAATAGCATTATTGTTCTTGACAATACGAAGTACCATTCCAGACAACTATATAAAATTCCTAACAAGGGTTCTACTAAGATGGAGTTACAAATTTTGTTAATGGAACATGATTTCTATTATGAGGAAAATTAAAATAAAGCACAACTCTTGGAAGTCCTGCAAAAGAAGAATAATGAGAAGTATATTATAGACACTATAGTGCAGAGATATGGAAACACAGTGTTGAGATTACCGCCATATTTCTGTATTTTCAACCCGATTGAATTAATTCGGTGTAAATTGAAGAAAAATGCCAGAAAAGGAAATACTTTTCCGAAATTCAATGAAAAGCCAAAGAGTTAATTCAAAATGTACTAATAACTTTACTATTAGAATTTATTTTTAGTTCATTTATTGAGAACAATATTTGAATCTGTTACTATTTTAAGAGTATATTTTTTGTTTTTATTTTGTTTTTTAAAGGTTTCCTGTTACTTTTATAATAATTTCTTTATTCTATACTAACATTCCATACCCATCCTTTCCTGACAAGAAATGCTCTTCGCGGTTCTTGCTGGGTAGTAACAATTTATATTAAGTGAACTTGAATACTGCAACTACTGTATATGTAGTCAATACTTTAAATTCAATACTTTTATTTCAAGTTAATACGTTTTTTCTACAATTTTTAATTGTTGCTAGCTAAACTGTGCACAAAAACCTAAATTGAAGAAGTAAACAAGCGAGCAATACAGATAAGTCCGGTACTGCGTTCTGTAGCGTCTTACCGCGCAAGTCCAGGCACTAAAGCGATTTCTCCTACTGTTGTTCATGATCTGCCAAAATTATCCGTAACGTAGGTATTCACATCTACATATATCACTACTGACGGGTTGTGTTGCGTAGACCCCATGGAACACAGCCATAAAGTCGGTGGTGGAACTACCCAATCTCAGGTTCTCTGGGCAACGGGTAGCCACCATCGGCAAGAGATATGGGGTAGACGGTTACTCACCAAACATAGCGAGAGGAATCTGGCTGACATGAGAAATCTGGGTGTGCCGTGCAGACCCCACGGGACACACCCTTAAAGCCGATGGCGGAGCTAACCAATACCAAGTCTGTGGCCAACGAGAAACCACCATCGGCACCGATGTGGGGTAGAGCATCGCGTAGGTGGCCTCGACCGACACTCATCAAAGGTAGCAAGAGAAATCCTGCTGACATGAGCACTAAGGGGAGGGGGAGCCCGGCCGGGGTAGCTATTCGGTCCCCCTCATGGCGTTGGACTCTTAGTGGTGCTGGCGTCGCTTTTAGTGGTAGGTTGTGGGCTTGTAATCTCATTCGGGAGCATGCCCTTAAGTAGGGGGGCAACCCTATCCCCGCCGCCCCGAACTTTAAGTGCTCGTTCAAGTTTACGATTAACGCGGGTTGTAATAGGGAACCCACGGTTCGCGCCCTGATTCTAGCGTGATTAGGTTTCTTGGACCACATTCGACGCTCTGGGACCTAAAGGTCTGGGGGGCCTCGCCTCTCATAGCCTGGGGGAGGCTGAACGCCCCCAGACCCCCCGTTGGCGGTCGTAACTATGACTCTCCTAAGGTTCATCATCTGCCAAAATTATCCGTAACGTAGGTATCCACATCCACATATGTCACTACTGAAAGTCGTCTGATTTGTCACGCTCTGTTTATTAATTATTCCCTTGAGCGACCTAATTAAGTTTTCTGCAAACAGCTAAATGGTTTTTCCGATAAGTGTGGCTAGTGACGAATGCAGTTTCTCCAAACTAAAATTATTAAAAACGTATTTAAAGTCAACAATGATAAAAATGCGTTTGGTGGACTTGGCAACCATTTCGATCGAACATAAATTTGGTGAAAATTTGGATTATAAAGAACTTGTACAGGAGTTCGCTAACCTAAGCCTAAAAAGTTAATTTTAATCAACATTTTGAACTTGAAAGACTCACTAAAGCCACAAAATCAGAAATTTATTAGATAGATCTCACTTAAGAAGTCCAAATAAAAACTTTATTTAGTCAGATACAGAAAATCTTATGTAAACATTGTTGTATATCAGTTGAATTACAAATTAATGTATTCAAAACTTGTATGGACTGTTGAAATTTTTCCTGGTAAATTGTATATTTTTAAATGGATTACCCTATATATTATTATATTTTTGACATCCTAAGAAAAACGCTTTTCAAAAACAGTGGAAAGATTTTTTATATAATATGTAAACAATTTTTCCTCAAAACAAATTGTGTACAAAAATTTAACACGGTTTCCATAAAATTATAAATTATTTCGTAAACGAGACACTTGAGAGAAATTAAGCAAAAGTATTTTTTGTTGTTTGAAATAATCGAAGATTCTAAATCTATTAAAAAAATTTTCAGTCAGTAGTACTGAACATAATGTGCATATTATCTTTTTTATAATCCAAATTTCAGCGTTTGTCAAATACGCGGGAAAGAAAAAATATTATGGTTTTAACTTATCTGCGATAAGTTAGAAAGAAATAAATAAATTTTTATTGTTTTTATATTACGTTTTCATCTATAACTCTAACCCTACGGGAAATTTCCTTTATATAATTTTAATTATTCTCTCCTCTGAAGCCATTAATATTTAATACATTAGGATTATTGAGATTCCCAGTTACTTTCAAGGCTTTGAAAGAGTCACGCTGACGAAGTAGAGATGCAGAAACACGTATCCATGTATGTTCTAAAGTTAGTCGTCCTGAACGTAATGTGCATATTATCTTTTTTATAGTCCCAATTTCAGCATTTGACAAATAGTGGGGAAAGTAATTGTTTAAAAGGATATATATGTTTTATACCTATCTGTGACAAGTTTTTTGTAAAAATTAGAAAATAATAATTAGCAAAACAAATTTTTTCCTTCTTTGAATAAAATTTTTACCAAGGATACCCAACTTGTTTTAAATTAAGAAATGTTCAAGATATGGATCATTAGAAAATATGAGCAGATAATAACCACTGTTGGTAGTAAAGTGTAATCCAGTTAAACAAAATTGTCACTTATTTGTCACAACAACTACAGCCAGTTTGAGTTCTTCCATTTTTCCCATTTATAGAGTATAATCTAAGTTTAAAACTTACCTTAGTTTTGTTCCCTTTAATGTATCAATTTGTTATATTTTTGTGAAAGTTTTTCTTTAAATACCACTTTATTTAAATTTTCACTAAATCAATTACTCTAAACCACTCACAACACAAATTTGAATTTTATGGAATATATTATTATGTATTATAGCGTCTAATATACTATATATGGGTACTGGGCCCGAATAATCCCTTGTATTTTACAAGTATTGAAGATAATGTATCAGCTATAGCTGTGTAAACAATCATTAAAATAATGAATGTCCATAGCCGTGTAAAGGTGAATACTGACGGTTATTTGCACATTACTAGGGTTAATACTAGAATAATACTAGGGTGTGAATATCTTAGATCTAACATTAGAGAATAGAGACCGCAAATAGGACGTGTGCTAGAAAAGCAAATACGTCTTTGCTCAACCGCATGAACAATTGTGATTAAATGGTACAATAGGAGTATGTTACTACACATACGGTATTGTATTAGATAAGTTATATAACAGAGTAATTAAATAATATATGTATATTTATAATATGGTATAACGAACGCTCTGCTATAAAGGGATAAAAGATATTTTAAAATCGAAGAGGTGGATGGAAAAGGTGTTAATTTGTCAGAAAAACATTGTTACCAACCCCTATTCTCCACAGACATGGATTTATGTTGTTTCTTAAAACTCATATATCCATTTGGTGTCTAAGCATCAAGTCATAGAAAAGTAACGAAACATTAGTGATAAGTTGTAACATCACAACACCTTTATTGAATAAAATACTCCAATTTTTAAAGCGATATCAGTTAAAACTTTTATCCATCGACCCTTTCATTCGAAGTAAGAGTAATAGTACAGGTAAATAAAGAAAAATAGAGGAAATAATTAGGGGGAGCACAGAATTTTTCAGGGATGAATTTGTATATCATAAATACTAAGAGACCCCCGAGCTCCCCTCCGTTCACCGCTTGCGTCATCTGCCATTTTGAGTCTAAGATGGCGGATATAATTAAGTTTGATTAAGCTCTATCTGATCTTTTTTACTTATATTCTCCTGGGTCGGAAATACTACGCAGGTTGCTATAGTTGTTCGCGTGTGCGATTCTTGGTCGATGCTCAAATATAGAGCCATCTAAGTGGAAGCCACAAAGATGCGACCGGCTTCCTGTCAGTGGCTTTCCTTTAGTGTCTTCTTTTTTAAGTTATGTCCATCATTTAACTTAGCTACTTTGCTTTTAAATTATGATTGAAATAATTTTGTTTATTATGACAACAATTCACATATAACCCTAGTTATCTGAAGTTGATATTTTTGTAATTAAATTAGACATTTCAAATGTCAAACTGCCAAATTTATCCTAACCCCATTTTATGAGGTCAAATGTGTAAAAATTTTAGTTTATACAGCTTTATTAAAATATTCGGAACGCATATTTTACTGGTTTGATATAATATACCTGATTTATAATATTTTATCAATAACATATTTTCTTGTAGTCAAACACAAAAGAGTTTGGGCCCCGTGAACCTACTTTCAGCTGGTCAATTTTGCCCATCATCGAAGTTATCATTGCCTATTTTTTTTATCGAATGTTTCCATTTCCTTATGTAACGTTCAACTTCTCTACAAAGAATTAGAAGTTTTGTTATATGGGAACCAGCTCTTATGGTGACAGTTGGGTAAGCTCCGGTCAGGCAACAGAGAATATGAGCGGGGTGTACCCAACTGTCACCATGACAGTTAATTCCATTTAACATAACCTCAAATTCTTTGCAAATGAGTTGAACTGTAAAATTTGGCGCCCACGTGGGGCTCGAATCTACGACCCTGGTATTAAAAATCTCATGCCTACCGACTCAGCTAGCTAGGCTAGATTATTATTATTATAAATTTTATGCAGGAATTGTTTATGTATTGTTCAAGGTAACTTAAAGTAAAGGGGTTATCATTAAAGTTTGAATATTGACATTTGGTGTGCCACAGAATCACTTGTTAAAATTGGTTACTTTATTTCTATTTTATCACAGACATATTTAGGGGCTATAATTATTGTATATAGATTTCTGATTAAATCTTTATATATACATAATTTTTAATTAAGTTGCCTTGGAATAATTTTGTCTAAGTGCGACGTTTCTAGGTAAAATAAATAGTGAATAAACATAGTCTAGATCTCGCTGTGCTTGAGCTTACTGTGTTCTTCTATGGGAGCTCAGATAGGCCGGTTCGGGACTCATGGATTTTGTCCGGTGTCTAGTTATGAGATTGTTCTAAAACTAGAATCTCAGCATATTACATACTTTTACATAGTTTTCAGATGATTGGCTAAATTTGCTGAGGTACTGGGTATATTTTACCATCACAAATAATTTGATAAGTTAGTTCTAATCATGTTAGCATATGTTTGTCTTTAAATTAAACGCTATTTTTGTGTTGGTGTCGGTGCGCTTGCCTAGGGTGATTCAATATCAAATAATAAAACAGAGAATTCATTGTAAATATAAACTCACCCTTCACTAAAACTCTGTCAAGAGTTCGCATCCATTATAAGACAATTTGTACGGTAAGTTATTACAAATGAAAAAAAAACACTGTGTCCAACCAAATTTAATATTTATCGATGTGTAATAATTTAATTTAAATCACAAGTTTCCACGAATACCTTTATAATTATTATTGTTATTATTATACATACATTACATGAACGTTTTATTAGAACTCTGCTGATTGCTATCGCGAAACGAGTTATGCGCATATTGTGTTTTTGAGAGGCCCTAATGAAGGTGATATTAAAAGCAAGCCTGTGGCACTAAATTACTTTTGTATAAAAAGGGAACGTAATTGCTCAGATGAGTATGGTTAGGATAGGAGGTGGAATCACCGGAAGTATTTTAGATCGTATATGTCGATATGTATTAAGGCCTCATTCAGTTTAGTGGATTACATTGGCCTATACATTAACGTATACGGTAGTAGAAGTTTGAGAATACCAAAATCAACAAAGAATAGTAACGCTGGCATATATGAGGACTAAAATCTCACTACTCATCAAGTTAACTTATTATTTTGTGAAATTTTCTGCTGATTTCGAATTTTTACCATCGTTGTTTTCGGAAATTGCGAAATCTGATTAAATGCTCTTTTTAAAATTCAATGTTAATATGTTTCTATTTCAGTTGTTTTTGGAATACAAGGTGGTCAAAGATTGACTCACCAAGTTTTTTAAATGATATTTAAATGATTTTTTATTTATTTTGTAAATAAATTATAGTAAATAATTGAAACCCTCGTAAAAGTTGTACAAATGTTTGGTCCCAAAAATTTGTATTATACTATGTATAATTTTTGATACTTTACATGTAGAAATATCCGATGTGGCCAGCAAATAACTTTCTTATACCAGCATTTTGATCTAAAAAAAATCATTATATTTAATTCTACACAAATTTTAATATCGCACCTTGAAATGTTTCATTCAAATTTTTAAATAATTGATTATCAGAGTCATTCGATACTGTCACTAATAATTCATGTCATATATTTTAATAATTTTTTGTTATTGACATATTTTTTTGTTATTGACATTGACATTTTTGTATATTGTACTAATTCTGCGGTTGGCTCCTTGTGAAACATTATTAAATATTTTAAATAAACAAAGAAAATTTGCTTTTAAAAGCAAATTTTCTTTGTCTATTTAAGACATTTTTGTAACTAAATTAGACCTTTCAAATGTTAAACTGTTAAATTTATCCTAACCCCATTTTATGAGGCCAAATGTGTAAAATATTTCAGTTTACATCAGCTTTATTTAAGTACGTGAAAAATATGTTTTATTCGCTTGACATAGTAGACATGAATTATAATCTTTCATCAAGAATATATTTTTTTGTAAAGTCAAATACAAAAAAAGTATGGGTCCTGTCGACCTCCTTTCATTTTGCTCATCACCGAATTTTCCATTGCCTTTGGCCTTTGGAACAAGTGTACTCAATTTGAAAGCTTTATCTCAAAAACTGTGGCTGCTATCACGATACTACAGATATGTGGACAGATTTTTTTTTTCATAAAGTTACGTTTTTTCATTATAATTCGTCGAGATTCGTCCAGAAATGCAATAATTTTTTTTTAAATTTTTTTCCCGAAATTGTATCTTTTTTCTTCTTTCATTCATTATGTCTCTTCTGGTGGTACCACATTCGCCAAATTTAATGTGTCACCTAAAATGTTGTTGACAATCTTAACTGCCTAATTTGGGAAGTCTCCCTTTAGTATTTTTTGAGTTATTGCGGATACACACACACACACGCACGCAGGCACGCACGCACGCAAGCACGCACGCACGCACCCCCGCACGCATCCCCGCACCCACGCACACATGCACACACGTACGCACGCACGCACGCACCCACACACGCACGCTCCCACACACGCACACACGCACGCACGCGCACACGCACGCGCGCACACACACTCCAACAGACATTATTCAGAAAATAGAATGAATTCAGGAGGGTACAAAACGTATATATCAATCAAAATCTCGAGGTCGAAAAAAAATCACGATTAGTATACGTCCTTATATTAGGTATAAGAAAGTAAAAATGTGCTCTTTCAAATAGCACTTCCAAAAATGAGGGTTGCCATTTACAAAAATTTACGATTACGTTACAATTTGTGCAAAAATTGTTAAAAATAGTTATGTACGTAACAAGACCGGTAAGTATTTCTTTATTGAGCGAGCTGGCGTTTCCAGTAAAGGAACTTTCCTGGTGAGCTACGTACAATAACTTTTCTGCAACTCTTTTTCCTACTCTCAATACAATCTTTTGTAAACAAAATTCATAAAATCAAATGACAGATGTCAGATGCTGTTGTCTAGATTGCTTTATTCAGGTACCTACCCTATTAATATCAACCAAAACTAACATTAGGGATCGGAAAATACTTTTTCTACGACCGTGTTTAAACAGGCACTTTTCCACACGCATCTCAGAAAGTTGCACTTTTCCGCACTAGTGTTGGAAAGTAAAATTTTTTCACACCTGCGGGAAAGTTGATATTTTCTAAATTATTACCTTATATTTTACATCTGGTAAATTAATCTGCTTAGTTAGGGTAAATCCAATTATTAGTGGAAATTACTTTTAGATCCATAAATTATCCAGATGTACCTTATGATACTGACAAGTATTTAATATTTATTACTATCAGATTATCTAAATTATCCTAAAGGTTACATGAAGGAGTCCGAAAAACAGAAAAAAATGTGTAATAAAATTCTGGCTATTAATTCTTTAACTTCAGATCAGGAGTACGAACCATCCCCATCAAGATCGAGCAGACAGTTTAACTCTACGCACAGTTATGTATCATACTCTTTAGTTTAAAGTCACCACCTTCTCATATGCTCCCTTTCTAGCGTAGTGAGACATACCAGAAAGAAAGCATGGAAGAAGGTGGTGCCTTTAAACTGATGAATATTGTATCACCTCCGCTCCGCGTCGTTCAGTACAGCGGCAATCGCGTGCGGGAAAGTATCTCTTTCCGCACTAGTTAGTTCCTCTCACTTATATCACTTTCCCAGCTAGACCAGTAAAATATATTTTCCACTCAAGAAATTTACCAAAAACAGTTAACTTCCTAGACGATTACAGAAACAAGTATTTTATACATGAGAAAATAGATAAATGTATTTAAAAATTGACCGATCTGGGCGATTTTTTGTCATTCGCTTTGTAACGATTTTATGGTATTTATTCCAATCTTTACTCGCACATTGTATGATCTTTTGGTCTCCGCCAGATTGAAGGGCGGGTAGGCGTCAAGCAGGCGGTGTGGAAGCGAGCGAATATTCGTAAGGCGATTTTATGGACATACTGAGAGCAATCGCGAGATTGTTCAGTTTCTCTTATTTATTTGTCGCTGTTGGTAATGCAAATATGTCATTATTCAGAGTCAAAAGAAATATTTTGATGAATGGTAGCTCCTATATGCAGTGAAATTTATTTTTGAAGAAATTTTGAAAATATGGAACGCATCCTCGAGGATGCATCATCAGTCGAGGAAGGCAGAAAATTGGAAAATTTTGTCATCTATATATTAAAACATTTTCCGACAGGTTCTTCGGATATCTACGTATGTTAATAAGTACATTCAATTTTGTACTAAATAAAGTTAGAAACAAAATTACGATAATAAAAACAAATTATCGCATTCCCATATCAGCAGTATGTGCTGCTTGCACATTTTCACGTGGTAACTGGATACAATAACTGAATCAGTTATTTTTTAAACACACTAAGTTATTTTAGATCAAAATGAGTTAAACGCAGGAATTTGTTAATTCGGTCATTTTACATCAAAGAGTGTTAAAATACCGTAAGTCAGCATATTCCATAAAGTCGACTGTCTGTTATTATAAGCAATGCAGCGCTTAAATATTCAGAGGTCACTGGCTACAGGAGGTTTCTTCGATTAAAAAAAATTGCCTAACTGACGGGGTATTTAAGAAATAACCGATTCTAGAATAATGCTGACTAAATAAGCATAAAAAGTACCATATATTTATTTGTATTATTGCATCCGGCTTCATTCGACAAAATTCAGTGACTCGATGACACAAATCGTACGCTCTAAATTCAAACGCTGCACACTTAAATAATTAGTTTAGTGTGGCCACTTGTAAAAACCTCAAAAATAAGATGAAATAATACCCAGAGACTCTTAGACATACCTTATTTTCACTAAGTTATCCTTGATTCTATTATACCGCTGATAGAATAAAGTGGTGTTCCTCCACTTTAAAAGAGGAACTGGCGCTTGAGACCGTGCCATGATAAAAATTCAACGTACCGCTGTTGTATTAAAGTGTGACAAATTTACACTTCTCCTTTTGTATAGGTAGGTAATAGACAAGAGGGCGGAAGCAACGTCACATTAATATTAATTTATATTAATATGTAAATAACATATATGTTTATATATTAATATAGTAATTAAAAAAAAAAAACTAAAAAATTTCCTCTTGTTTTTTCCCTTTCTCTCCATTTGACCGTGGCATTCAATTTTGTTTCTTATCAAGTCGCCATGAACGGCCTCTTCTGTGTCCATGTTTTTCATTCCCATACTTTATTGTGGTTGTTTATATTTTTTTCTTTATTTTGGCAAATTATAAAATATGTGTAGCTGGCTAATCATAAAACAAAAAAATACAATTTATTAATAAAACAATGAACAGCGGAAAAACAAAACTGAAATCTGAGTTAATTGCGCACATAATTTTTGCCATGGAAACTACATAATACCTCATAGTTCTGCATAGAAAATGCAACATAAGCCACTATTAAGATAAACTTTGTGCAGATTAGAAAGATGGAAATTATGAGAAAAATGTTCTTGAATTAGACGTACAGCAGCTTCTCAGAGCAAATACCGAACAGAACAAAAGTAAATAAATCGAAAAATATGTTCAAATTAATCTAAAACTTTTTATCCGATCAATATCAACTCAGTTTGCCATCCAAACTGAGACAAAGCCAATCGAACTAACTGTGGGCAACATTGCGTGGAGTAACGTAACATACGCTTTTGCGATAGAATTGGACGTAATAAATTCTCAAACTGCAAGTTAAAATAAAGAAAAGCCAAATAGATGACCAATACGATCTTTAGAAACCATAAATGCTGTTCGTCAGGCCTTTGTTAGACGCCCGAAAGGTCAATTCGACGGTGTATTTCCAAACTTGACATTCCATCATATTCTACAATTCACAAAATTCCTCGTAGAGATTTGAAAATGAGAGCATACAAAATTCAAGCTTTGCTTCGTCAAATAGACTATGCAAGAAAAACGAACCCTGCTCGAGCTTTATTTTTGAAATATATCTTATACTGAATCCAAAAAATGTAGGCAAACAGCAAAAAATGAGCGGCATTTTTATCAAAGGAAATAGCAGGTATATTGAAGTTAAGCAGCATCATTGTTGATTTACATTCTACCACAGACTTATTTTTAAGATTACAAGGTTGTCCCCCCTTATACGACATGAATAGTACACTCAGCAGTATGACTACGCTTTTTGGATTCAGTATAAGTTTTCTACTAATCTCATTATTAGTGACGAAGAAACATTTCACTTCTCCTGAAGAATTAATTAACATAAATGTAGAACTTGGGGAGAATATAATCTATACGAAATTTTTGAATACGAAAAAGATTCATGAAAGGTTAATATGATGCGCTTTATACCAAGATTGTATTTATAGGCCTTCATTCTTCACGGAAAACACGGTTACTGCGACTTCGTATCTTCAAATATTGCACGAATTTTTTTACCGCAACACACGCTAGATTTGTGCAAAATTTTTTTAAATCAGACATATCTGAATGATCAATTTGAGAACGGCTACCAAATTCATCAGTTATAACCCTATTAAATTTTTTTCTGTGGGGATATTTAAAAACAATTGTGAATCAAACTACTCTTTGCTCATGCCATGAATTGGAGATGCAATTGCTTCAGTTGCCATAGACATGTTACGAATTACCTCTGAGAATTTAAGCGTCTAAATCAATTAGTAATTCTATTACGGGAGCCGTTACTTTGTGATAGTTAATCATGATGACATAAGGAAAACACTACTTTGTTCCTTCTCACTAATTTATTATAATTTATAACTTATAACTAAAGCTGCAAATCATTTCTGTGTATCATGGTCGTAGACTACAGATGTATTTACTGTCGCCGGCATTCACCTTGACCGCGAATCTCTTTCTCCAGACCAGTCTATTATTAGCTTTCGAGTTTTGTACCCGTTACTTGGGCGCATTGCATATTGTTTTTGTGTTTTTATTTTATTTGTTGTACTGTATTATTGATACTAATTTAATAATAAAGCATTGCAGACGTACGCAGGGGTCGAAAACGGCCATTTGCTGACAAAGTGAATAAATTCATAGGTGAATTTCCGGATTTATTCTATGATGGTGCTAAAATAATTTGTAAAGTGTGCGAGAAAGATTTGATGTGCTGGGATAAACGTGATTGTGGACACGTAAATAGTGTACACCATAAAAATAAAAAAAAATGGCGTGCCCTCGACAACACAGTTTATGTTTGATTTACTATTACTGTTGATTGCTTGTGATGTTCCGCTGCACATACTCGATAAACAACCATTTCGAGAGTTCTGGAATAAATAAAATGCCCAAATGAAGTTACCAAGTCGCATAACACTATGTAACTATCTACCAACTATACACGTAGACATGGTAAATAAGATGAAATGTGAATTAAAAAATACACGGCTGTGGTTATCTGTTGATGAGACAACAGATTGTAAAAAAAAATTCTATTTTAAATGTTATAGCACGAGTACTTGACCCTCTTAAACCGACAGTTCCACTGTTACTAGCTGGCAAATAACTAAGTCAGTGTACTAGCGAAACAATTACCAGGGTAGTGCTGGAGACGTTAGAAAAATTTGAACTGTCAAAAAGTCAAGTGTTGATGCTTGTGACTGATGGCGCCGTGACAATGCGTTCGGTAGGCCGTTCTTTGCAAGAACAAGGTTGTACGTTTATACATGTTACGTGTAAAGTGCATGCTTTACATCTTGTGGCAGAAACTATTCGAAAAGATTTTTCACAGGTGGATGCATTAATACCAAGTACAAAAAAAGAGTTTCTTAAATCTCCTATACGTCTCCGTGCATTTCATAGTAAGTGTCCCGGTATTCCTGAACCACCACAGCTGATTCTTATACGTTGGGGAACATGGTTGCAGGCAGCTTTTTATTATGCTGAATATTTCCAACAAATAAAAGCTGTGATACTACAATTCAATCCAGATGAGGCTGCAGCTATTAATGAAAGCCAGATAAAATTCTAAGATATTTTTGTTGAAACAGCTTTAAAAAATATTGCGATGAACTATAAACCATTACATGAAAGCATAAAAAATTAGAAAACAGTGCGTTGTCGTTAGCGGAGTCACTGCAAATAATAGACGAAGTAAATCTACTGCTACACGCTATAGGTGACGCAACAAATGAGCGCGTTAAAGGAAAGTTCACAAATGTGTAAAATAAAGACACCGATTTTACCAAATTAAGACAAATATGTGATGGTGCAGCCCCAGATCCGTTAAATGCATTCAAAGCCTATTTTACGTATGCGTGTATTACATAAGTAGATGTCGAACGGTCGTTTTCAAAATATAAGAATATACATTCACCAAAGCGAACATCACTCATGGAGACAACCATAGAAACATACCTGATCTTCTCCAGTTTGTGATAAGCAAGCTAGTTCATCAAGCTAGTTAAGAGGGTAAGTTTTACATACATTGGTATAAATTGTAACAGTTTATTGTTTCTCGTATTAGTTAATTTCGCGTACGCCACTGTCCCACGGAACATTTTTGACGGCCCTATTTATAACTTATAACTGTAGTAACGTTTAAGTCATAATAAATTAGTGATAGAAAACAAAGTAAAGTGTTTTCCTTATATCTTCAATTAGTAATTACTAATAATGGGGTCCATGTAGATAAATATTGAATGTAAGCGTAATTAACTTTGATTTGTTGGCATTTATTTGATACTAAAGTTCGTTCGATATTGTTTGAAATAAAAAAAGATTCTTTTTGCACCACATATTTATGATCATTATGATCATATATTATTGTTGCAATACTTTTAATATTCCAAAAATGGCACTTTTATGTCCTCAGGAAACATACATTGCCTGATAAGCAATAGCTTTAAAATTAAATATTTTTGTAATTTAATTATTACTAAAAATTAACAGAGCTACTCCAATATCAAACAGAAATAAAAACCTCGTCTGCGTCTAATGGTATTTAACCTACACTCAAAACTCGCAAACGTTCTTTTTTTGTGTCTACCATATATGGTATGTAATTGCATCATTTATAATGCCTGAATAGGCGAACAAGAAAAGTAAATTGCGAAAGTCTAATACTAGCAAGAAAAAAAGTATTTTCTTGAGTTTACTCACCTCACGTAATGTGCTTTGTAAATGGATCAGCTGTACCTTTTTATTCCAGGTCAATTTGGTTTATTGTTCCTTTTCCTAAAAGAACTTCTCGTGCGATATACCTACAGACCTTAATGAATATCGTAATTTAAAAATAACAGAGTTTTTAGATACATAAACAAGTTATTAATAATAGTAAAGGATTTTTAGTATACAAAACTATGATAGACTCCAGAAATTTGCAGAAAGTGCAAACTTTTTCACAGTTATTAATTACTACTTACGAAAATATCAAAAATTTCCATAAATCCAAGCTGTGACTAAACCGCCATCTTGGAAAATCTCGGCCCAATTTCGATTTCTCGGCAATAAAATCAGAACCCTGAGAGCTACTAAAAAATACAAAAAAAGCAAAGACACTCTTCGTAAAAAAATTAGTGTATGTAAATTTTTTCTGGTATTAAAAATTAGAAGTTTTTAATAAATACGTACATTTAAAAAAAATATATCCGTTCAGGCAGTTGATTTGAATTATTTTTGTTGGTGCAGTTTGTACCATTATTTGTTCCTTATATACTTAAATGTGACATATTTGCCTGATTAACACTTGGTTCTAATGAACCAAGGGTTAATCAATTCTGCAAGAGAGTGATGGAAACACTGTTATTGTCATGACTGCTCTAGATCAAGTCAAACGAAAAATCAACTGTAATCGTTGGGCAGGATACCGATATACTTGTGATTGTAACTGTTCCAGTTTAGAATATTTGGTTTTTCAAACCAGAAAGATCAGCTCACTCAGCATTTTTAACATCCAAGTGGAGAAAGAAACTATGGAGGGTTTGTGAAACTGTACTGTTTGCTCACGCCGCAACTGGATGGGACATTATGTTGTACTATACAATAAACGCAAAGTTGGGGGATCAAACTTTTTCAGAACCACGAGTAGTTGAGAGAAGAAATGAAAATATTCAACCAAGTATGCCGGTAAAGAAACTATTAAAACTGCCGGGGAAAGGTTACTGTTAAAATTATATGGGTCTAAATCACAGCAATAATACCCCTTGTACAGCCGGATAGTGGCAAAAAAGAAGATGGATACATCTTTTTAATTGGCGTTCCTATCTCCAACTAATTCAGGTACGGAGCAAAACTTATACAGAATATATTTTGCAAGTCCACTGGAAAACTTTTTGGAGCCGACAGAGTGGTATTGGTCCATGATAAGAGATCACTGAAGCCTGTGCCTACTAGCAAGGAAACAGCTTCACCAACATTTTTCAACCTTATTTCGTGTAACTGCAAGTTAGGATGCAAATGTGTACATCTTGGTATACTATGGTCAGTGATGTGTGGAGGCTGCCAAGGAAATACCTCCTCAGTCGAGATGATTAGTTTAATGTGGTTATTTTTATTTCTCTTGCCAGATGCCATGAGAATGTTGCGTCATATGCATTTGATAAATTGTTGATTTTGTTCCGCAAACCAATGTTGTCAACTAGGAATGCACGATACGGTACAATATTTTCGAGTACCTGGCGGTATTTTCCTTTCCGATCTTCGATATTTTGCACCGGTATTACAGTGTACGGTATAATTTTAGCCAGTACCTACTGCATCAAATGTCGACAAGTATTTTAATGAAATTGAATGGATGCCAATGGCATGTGGCCGTACCAACTAAAGTAGAACAAGAAGTGTTTCTATGTAATATCTATACATTTACTTTTCATTTGAGTGATCAGTCCGCCTTGTATAAAAATAAAAACCTTGCGGAAATCGCTGCAGTGGACCATATAATTAAAATAGTTGATAACGTATACGAGATGAATGTTAAGACCGTTGGAGGACTTGCGCCTCTTGGACAATAGGTAGAAAATAAAGTTAATTAGCATGAACCTGAGTGAAGCAGTGCAGCCAGGGGCGTAACGTAACGTTGGGCATAATATAGGTAGATCTGAAAATGAAATTGTTTTTTAAAATTGTATATATGTGATTTAGATACATATTTTTGCATTAAATATTTGGAAACAATTAAAAGTTTTATTTAAATGAAATTTGAATTACTGTAATTAGTAATCAGTGCAGAATAATTAAATTTAATTCTCTAAAATATGTACCTGCAATTGAAAATATTTTAGAATATATGTTACTTTATTTAACCAATTACAATTTAAAGATATAAAACTGTTATTCATAGCAAAAACTACGTTAGCTCATTAGAAAATTGTTATGGCTCAGCAAGGACCACGTAAAAGCATCCCTTGTCAGGGTGGGGAATGGGTAAAGGGACATATTAGTATAGGTAAGACAGTTGGCAAAATGAACAATAAACTCTGAATGAAAAAATAATTCACCAAAACAATGTAAACTTAACTATACAAAACTCACGAACGCAATACATATTAATATTACACTATATAGGATATACGTAACGCATGTTATAGACACATTTAAAAAAAATCTACTTGACCACTTAAGTTGTGGGCAAAAACAATTTATACACGATCACTGATTTATTGTTGGCTTTACTTATACAATATGGCACTATTTATTGTCAGAAGGAAACATTTCTTCACCTTTACTACTGCTTTCACCTACTCTTATTATGACTGGATTAACAGGATTATCCATCTCGGTGTCAAGGCCTCACATCTGTAATTCGATTTTTTTTAACATGATATAAACACTTAATCCAATTTTCCGCTTTCACTTCATTTAATGCAGCTAAAATCAGTTCTTTCACATGTACCAATTTGAACATTTTATTCTTTCGTGCAACTTTTCCTTTAATTTCAGCACAAATTAATTCTATAGGGTTCAACTCACAATGGTACGGTGGTAGTCGAATTATTTCTATATCACGAGATTGAGCAATTTCACCTAAGTCATATTTTCGAAATGGTGGAAAGTGCTGTCTTGCCAGTACTAACAGTTCCGGTTTAAGGTGACTTTCATATTCAACGTTTTTGTCTGTTAACCATTTTATAGTGCTTCTTTTCTCCATGCACTTGTAGGCAGGTGTTCTATTCTGCGAGAATGATACGTGGCTTTATCGATAACTATAATAGAACCACGCTCTAGTTTATGGCAAATTTTTTGACACCACGTCTCAAAAACTGTCGCATTCATATCTTCATAATCCCTCTTTTTTTTAATCAAACATCGAGACCATCGTCGACAAATGTATTTCACTTCCAATATGCAATATTAATAAGCGTCTCCCTTTTCCACATGGTATTTTCAAACCAGTGGACCAACCTTTCATAAATGCTTGACGTGAACTTTTTTATGTTTTTATCTTGCCAAACTATTGATACGCTGTACCCTTGATATAACCACGTTTCATCCAAATAAAAAGATTCCTTTCCCTTCTTCACGAGGGTTTCTTACTTTTCGAATGTAATTTCTTCTCCAATAAATAATTTCGTCTTTTTCAATTAGCATGCTTTTTCTATCTACTTTTGCATAGGTAAAATTAAGATCCTCCAATGTTTCCCACAACTTCGTTTGGCTCATTTGGTGTATATCACTGTCTTCTTCAATAGCTTATTGCAGCTTCTTTAATGTAGGCGGCTCGTTTTTTGAAAAATAGGGAGTGAACTTTTCGAGGAAAGCCGTTTTTAGTATCAAGATCGATGGTTATCTGCCTCCTCCCAGAGCTCTTTTTAAGTGGCTCACCTTTTCCCTTCACCTTGTCCTCGTTTAAAATTTTCTATACGACATTTTTGCCAATACTTGTATACTCACTACATTTACTTACCAGGTCATCTATGATCTTCATTGGGTGATCCCTGGTTAATGCTTTAAAAACATTTAAAACCATCTTTTTCTCATTATATGTCAGGTTTTATCGAACTTTTACTTTTTTGGAACATCCAGCAGTCACTGATCGACTTGGATTTTTTCGTGGTTCTTCCATTGCCCAACACACTATATCACAATATTCACAATAATGCATAATAAAAGATTTACGAACTCCCGTATTTCATTTTCGATAAAGCAATAATCACCTATATACGTCGCGAATATTCCGACAGTGCATATGTATGTACCTACACACACGGAAATTGAAATGCAATTGATAATAGATCATCCACTTATCTTCTTATTCCTATAAACATGGTGTAATGCACATAACACGCGGGAAAAACTTTCAAGAAGCAGGAGAAAACATCTGGGGTAAGACAGACCAGCGAGCAAGAAAGATATTTCTTGTTTTTATTTGGGTGTTGTAAGTACAATTTTCTTATAAGGAAAATCACAAATAATCCATTTTAATTAGAACTTTAATCAATACCTATGTTTGTAAACAATAAATAATATATTGTTTAATGTTTATAAAATTCAGATCATATAAATAAATGTATTTAATTAGGTACAACATAACTTTCCTTAATGATTGTTTTTCATTCTTAAAATGAAATGTATCGATTTATAAGAGAAAATATTAATAATCATCAATATGAGTTCATAGGCATTCTTAATCAACTTATTTCATCTTTATTATTGTATTATTATTTCCTACGTATGCACGCCACTGAATCCGCATTCCTTTTCTCTACAGAATTTACGAAAATACTATGGTAACTTTTTATTTATATTTGATTGTAAAGAAGCACATCCGTTTTAAATACTGAAAATTTCAAAAAAGTTAACCAATTCGAGAAACTACGGGTTAGAAAATAAGATTTTATCAATGAATTACAATGAATTTCGAATAAAATTATCTATTAAAAATTATCCAATAACATGATTTGGTTTATTTTATTTTCATATTAAAGCTGATTTGGACCATTTGTCTTGTGGATTTTATATCAAAATCGATTGTTGTTTGAACTCAAAAATATAAAACTCGTTTTTATTTTTACTCGAATTAAAAACACAGATTTTATGTTTCTGTTTTACGATTATACCTTTATTTTCGTTTTGTATTTTTTATTATTCTTCTTGATTTTTATAAGCATAAACATAACGTCCTGAATAAAATCAGATATCACACATATAATTACACCACTGCTTTGCTTTAAACCTGAAAGCAACAAGGCATTAAAATGCATCGCTGCTCATAAAAATGAAATAAAACGCTTTTAGCTCATGGTCATTGTGGTGATATATATTTTTTTAAACAAGAGAGAAAAAGTAAGTGATGAAGTTATTTTGTAACTTGTAAAAGAAAATAGAGAAAGTTCGGAGACAAAAGATCATCATTCAAGACGTCGCATCGTCTTGCCGAATGATAAAGCACGGTCACGTAATGCACAAAAACATCTAAGTTGAGGCAGTTTGAATACAAAATTTGCATCATACTAGCACTTTGCTGAACGTTGAAAGAGAAGGAATTAAGGAATAACGTAAAAAAAATGTCCTGTAATAAAACACTGCCAATCTACATTCAGTAATGTAATCGCTATCTTATAGGAAATTGAGAAAAAAAATATTTTGAATACATTCAATAAGCAGCAATAAAATGATTCATGGTAATCAAAAATCCTTAAACGTATACACTTACATAGAGTTCCTATTTCCTTTTTTATTTCCTCGGACACTAGACTTACTCATATGTTTATTTACAAATAATAAAATATTTAAATATACGACAATGACGTACTGTTAAGAAGACAACAGATACCATATATAGTAGTAGCGGAACCACGATAGGAAACAGAGGATATATTTTTCCAATGGTCAAAGGAATTAATAATTTTTTTAATAAATTCAACTAAGGAATTGCTCAAGCAGGAAATATTATATTCAATGGTGGATATATAGGGGGGGCGCAGAGGGAACGCGTCTCCCAAGCGTCCTAAACCGGTTCGCAAATAATAAAAGTGGTGGATTAGATTTTGTAATTTGTATTAATTAATTATAATATAATTTTTCTTCAATCCTGTATCACCAATATGCTTATTAGTTTTAGTTATATTACGCTTGTTTATTCTTAAGTTTTTTATTGTAAATGACAGGGCCAATTTATTTTACTATAAATTAAATACTGAGCTAGTGCCTCCCCCCAACACCAATTCTGAATACTCCCTTGATTAGAATTCTTAGAACGTTTTAGAGTCATGAAATTTACATAATTTACTATTATTTATCAAAATTCCAGATTTTAGAAATTTTGGCATTTTTCACTAGTAAACACAAAATAAACTTCTGTTTGATTTTTACAATTTTAATAAACTTATGACAATTGTTTCGCCACACAGTGGCTTCGTCAGATGGTGAGTACAAGACTAAATTCTTTATTACAAAGTGTGGGTATATATCAACTAATCTAGGGTAATAAAATGGAACAGTAATAAAATAAGGTACAAAATAATTTAGAAAATTTTTAACAGCGGTGAACAGTTTAAATCTAGCTGGTCATTTAAAATGATATTACTATTTTTTAATTTATTAATTTCTAATGTCTCTAATAGTGACAATTTTAAGCCTTTATTTTCTATGTGCAAAATATCAAAATTGTTATTAAAAAGAATGATTTTCCTCTAGCAAATGGTTGGCATACGTCGAATCTAATTTATTGTTATTAAAACTACGTTTATGTTCCGACAATCTTTTTCCAAAATTTCTTCCCGTTTGTCCGATGTATACTTTAGGGCATGTACCACAAGTAAGCTTATAGACTCCACTTTTTTGTTCTTTTTTTAGTTTTATCTTTATTGTTCTTGATACATTTTCCTAGAGTGTTATTAGTTTTAAATGCTATTTTAATATTATGGTTTTTCCTAAGTTCAACTGATATTTTTTTCGGTCAAACGGGAAGAAATTTTGGAAAAAGATTGTCGGAACATAAACGTAGTTTTAATAACAATAAATTAGATTCGACGTATGCCAACCATTTGCTAGAGGAAAATCATTCTTTTAATAACAATTTTGATATTTTGCACATAGAAAATAAAGGCTTAAAATTGTCACTATTAGAGACATTAGAAATTAATAAATTAAAAAATAGTAATATCATTTTAAATGACCAGCTAGATTTAAACTGTTCACCGCTGTTAAATATTTTCTAAATTATTTTGTACCTTATTTTATTACTGTTCCATTTTATTACCCTAGATTAGTTGATATATACCCACACTTTGTAATAAAGAATTTAGTCTTGTACTCACCATCTGACGAAGCCACTGTGTGGCGAAACAATTGTCATAAGTTTATTAAAATTGTGAAAATCAAACAGAAGTTTATTTTGTGTTTATTTGTAAAATGGATTTTCATCAAGTAAAGGTCGAATCAATCAACTATTTTTCACTAGATTTTTTCTTTTAAAATTTTATAAAATATACTCACCGACTTTTTCTTTTAAATTAAAGAAACGTCATCGTTCTTCCCAAAAAAATAATAGCTTTCAAAAGTATACGACTGATTAATTACTACTAATCATGCACTATTAGTGCCGTTGACATATTTACCTGGATCAGCTAGTCGGTTTTCAGAATCTTGGGGGCTGTAAGTCGTGACATGCCTAGATAAGTAGTAGCTTCACAGGTATGCATTATTCAAAGGTGCAATATTTTTCGGAAATATTTTTAGTTTCAATTATTGACAGTACTGAAATAGAAAATTTTATCAAGCTTTATTAAAATTCAATTAAAATAAACTAAATTGAATAACCGAAAACCAATGGTGCCTGGATTTTGTTTTATAATTTTTTATTATTGAATAAAGATTAATCTAATACTAACAGAGATACAATAAAAATTAAAATACCAAAGTATTCCAATAGAGAGAGGGTAAAATTAATTGACAAATAATAATAAATACTAAAAATAAGGTGTCAAAGTTGTAATCCTCTCACTTTATTTAATTGGAGATTAATTAAAGTTGACACATACACCTCTTGATGATTTATAAACTTGTATCATACAAAGAAAAGTAATTAAGCTTCAATTATTTTCGTCCTAGGATGAAAATCACTTTTCGGGCGGAAAGCAAATGTGAACAAAATAATGGATACATTAATAAAAAAAACAATTTGACATGTTATTTTTATTAAATTGTGTCAAAGTGACTTGAAGTCGATTACGATCAGATGTTTCAATTAATATAAATATGAGAAACAAAAATTTATTATCTTTTTACAATCAAATAAAAAATAGTGTATGACACAAGGGCGAAAAGGATTTTCGTACTCATACAAAAAGCTGGATTTTTCGTCCTTGAGTCATAAATAACTTGTTCGTGTTTTTTAACCCCTCGATGAGTTCCAAACGAATGAAGGAGAGGTTGTGCAGCGGTCTAGGGGTTTTCAATTTTTGTATTGTAACTAGACGTAAACATTTCTTAAAAGTAAATTTTCTTCCCAAAATATATAATTCCTTGAAAATTCTTTTGTAAAGCTGAAGTACCCTGATTTTTTATTTTGTTAGTTTATTTTTTTTTATAATTATTTGTGCAATAAATTGTATTATTACTCGAGTCTGCTATTTCCCATGATAAATAATTTTAATTAAAATATTTTTATTACGATCATCGAGAGGGAACAATTATTATGATTTTTTGCACAAGGGCCTTGTAATCTTATGTTACGCCACTGCTTATAAAAAAGGGTTTACAGTTTACAGAAATTTATAAATAAATAATAGTCTTGTTCAATACAGTAGTATATAAAGATAACTAATAATTTTGTAATCACAAACAAAATAATATGTATAAGAAGCCGCGTAAGATTTTGTTAAAAAAATGAACAAAGTAGCGGGTACATAGTTAGTAGATATAGATAATTTCTAATCTTTTTTTAAAACTAGTGGTTACTCAAATGTATTTTCAAATATATGAGCTGAAGGCTTTTAGCTTTGAGGTTCGTAAATTTAGAGCAAGATATTTCAAGCAATAGAATTCATTTTTGAAACAGTTTTATAATCGATTATTTTAGTTATTCAGTAGTTTACCAATTTTTTCGTGAATAGTAATAAATCATTTCTTGAGCTTTACTTTACGCTCCAACAGATCCAATTATAAACTTTAAATATACATTGAAAACTTTTTAACTGTTCTTAACTTTTATTCACAGTTAACTGGATTAACTTCGGCTGGACCAAGTGGAACTGTTTCCATTGCCTCCGTTGGTGTTTCAGACTGGAATATTACCATTAAATTGGTGTGTCAAATTCTTCAGGGAATTGACGTAGAAGTTTCAGTATAATACACTAAATAATCAAATTTGTATTACTTTTCATTACTATTCATCTACTTTAAAACATTTGACAATAAAATGTGAAATAAAATACTGTTTTTATTAAGTCAGCTCACATTATTTTTTAGATGTACCTATTTAAATGAGAAGGAAATGCACCATAATATAATATATGAACGATTTAAAATGTTGGTCATTTATACCACCTTTTAAAAAGATAATTTCTGCAATTATTTAAGAACATTATTGCTAACTAGTGGCCTACTACGTTTAAAAATAAATGCGAAACATTGAAAACCATGGAAGGTCTAGTTTCATCGAAATCAGTTACTAAAAAAAGTTGCTCAAAATCACTAAGATTGCCAAAATCCAAATTTTGATTTCTACTAATTATAACTATAACTTAATTAAAATTCCATTGCTATCATAATGAAGAGTACTATGGAAAATAAAAAAGTTTATGAACCGTCAATTAAGCGTCCTGTAAAGTTAAATAATGGATAATATACACCTAAAAAGTAGAAAAAGTGCATTTAGTTGGTGAAAACTTTCGGTAATTTAAAAAAACGTTCACCGATGATATCTGCAGAGAAAAAATAGTTTAAAAAACGTTGCATATATTAACAAACATTTTATTGATATTGAGAGTGTTTGCAAATTAAAATCCTGACATATAAATAATGGTAGAATTAATCCATCAATCGACGTGAGTGATAATCTTAGACAGCGTTAGAAAAATATCTTTACAATTGGAAGTTTCCTAAAGCAAAGTTTGGCGATGTCTTAACCGTGACAAATTAAAAGCGTTTAACCAAAGTTTTATTTACATATGAAGGTGATGCAAATAACAGTTTGGAATAATGTTTGTGGTCACCTGGAAACCTTTTGACTGATAAAGATTTTGTAAAAAGAACAATTTTTACGGACGAAACGAAGTTTATAACAAACGACACTGTCTCATCACGAAATTGCAAATAGTGGGCAATATATAATCACACTTCCATGGTTAACTCTAGAAGATAGTATTCGCAAAAGATAAATGTTTGGTGCGATATATTAAACGATTAAATTATTGGCCCATTCTTCTTCAACAACAATAATGCGGAAATGTTCTTAGACCTTCTTAACACGGAATTTTAGAAAGACATAGAAGAGTTACCAGAGTTAGTAAGAAGAAATTTGTATCCTCAATTAGATGGCTCGCCGATTCATAATGCTATTGTTGTATGCATTAATTAAACCTGAATGTTCCTTTGCACTGGATAGGTCGTAATAGTCCATTAATTTTTTAGTCACTCAGATCCCATGACATCACGCCATTTGACTTTTATTTTTATATGTGGGGATTACTAAGAGAGAAAGTGTATAATAGTGATATTCAAAACAGAGAAGGTTTTTATAATAAAATTTGCCAAACATGCTGCGAATTAACGAAAGAATTACATAAAGATGTTATTAGAAAAACAAAGTGGATCGGAAAGTGCAAAAGGATTAGTGGATTAGATGATTAGTGGAAAGGGATAAAATTTCGTCTCTTAAGATTATTTTTATTATGTTATAATAACTAACGTATTTCATGTTTATTTCATGAAAAAAAATCATAATATTTCACATACAACTTTTATTGATGACATTTTTTGACATGGACGATATTTCAAAGTTTACAGTCATTATTCAGTTCGTTTTTCTCACACTACCTTCTTAATATTTGAGATCCAATTTATTGAAATTAAATAAAAAAATTAATCATAATTATGATTAATTCTACTTTCTCGATTTTATACATTATGGTCCTGTATAAATAAAACTGTCTGATTAAATAAACCGACTCACAGTCCATATAAATGTTCACAAACTCATTCAAATTAATTAATACATACATCACTTTTTAATTACCTCCATTGATTATTTAGTACACTTTAAATCAACATGGGCCATATTTTTCTTTAACTTCATTCCAGGTAAAACTTCATATTATTTCTATGGAGTTGTTATTTTAATTTTACAAATAATAGAATCATTGATATCGATAATAAAGTAAATGCCCTACTCTGAGGATTGTAAAATCACATAAAATGAATAAAAACTCCACGTGTGAAATTGTGAAATAATAAAATGTGTTTAAAAAAAATTCTAGTTTTTGAAAAACTTCTGAGGAAACTTGAACATCCTTATTTTAGGAACGTATTTATTTTATTGACTTTCTCATTCTTATAGTATGTGAGGGCGTGATTTTTTACTACCAGTGGTACATTCTTCAAGTCCGAAAATTCTTCCTATGAGAACTACCCCCTCATTTTTCTTAAAATTTTTGTATATAGAAATACTACGTGAAATTTAGACAATAAACGTAAGTCTGGATATAGATAGATAGATAGATAGATAGAAACATTTTATTTCCCCACAGTATGCACATACACGTACAATGTACAATAACCAAAATAAAATAAATTTTACATTATAATAAATGTATACATATATATGATGCATACTAACAGCTATTAAAGCTTTAGAGAAAATGCTTAGCAAACAATAAAAAATAATAAAACATTATGTTTTCATATTATAATAGAATTTTTAAACAAAAGAAAAAGATATATAAATAAAATAAACAATAAATACGTTCATACACATATATATATATATATACCGGGTGAGTCACGAATTGCGCTCGCCCCGATATCTCCTAAAATATTTGGAATAGAAAATTGAAATTTCGAGGGCTTATTATACGACTAAAATGCCATCTTTTTAATAAAAAAATCAAGTTTGGTGCACATCCGGTTTGACCGGAAATGCCCACAACTTTCGATTTTTAAATGAAACACCCCATATATTTTTACATTTTTTGGAATCTAGAGGAAATTTTCAATACAATACATCCATTTTGGTCACTTTTTGATAAACATTAAAAATGTTATTAAAAAATCTATTTCTGAATCCAGAGTGCTGTGGTGCCCAAAATATATTTTAGTTTGTGTGCTACGTTACTATGATTTTTCCAATGTTATTAGGTTACCAGATTTTAAACAGAAATGTGTCATTTTAGTTTCCAAAGCCCACTAATCTATTAGCCGCATGTTTCTAAAAGCTTGGTTGCATTGTATTTTGGCTGAAATCTCAAATATTTCTGAGCGGATCTTCAAAATTTTGGTATCATTAGATTCGTATGAAAATGGGGTATTTAAAAATGTTGGTGAACGATTAACTTCCCATTTAAAAAAACCGAGTTAGTGGATAAAAATCACATTTAAAAACTATAAACGCCTCTAGACAATTAAGTAATGCAATCATATTGCTCTTTTTATTTTTATAGTAACGTAGCACATAAACTAAAATATATTTTGGGCACCACAGCACTGGATTCAGAAATAGATTTTTTAATCAAATTTTTAATGTTTATCAAAAAGTGACCAAAATGGATGTATTGTATTCAAAATTTCCTCTAGATTCCAAAAATGTAAAAATATATAGGGTGTTTCATTTAAAAATCGAAAGTTGTGGGCATTTCCGGTCAAACCGGATGTGCACCAAACTTGATTTTTTATTGAAAAGATGGCATTTTAGTCGTATAATAAGCCCTCGAAATTTCAATTTTCTATTCCAAATATTTTAGGAGATATCGGGGCGAGCGCAATTCGTGACTCACCCGGTATATATATATATATATATATATATATATATATATATATATATATATATATATATATATATATATATATATATATATATATATATATATATATATATATATATATATATATATATATATATATATATATATATATATATATATATATATATATATATACACACATATACTCATACCTACATATATGTACATACATATACACTCTTACGCACATATAGACAATCGGACTTTTAACTAAAATCTTCATTTAAGTCATAGAAGACTTTGGCTTTTAATATAATTTTGAGTTCCTTCTTGCTTGACCGATTCTGGCAAATGGTTAAATATTTTAATACCTGCATATATAGGTCCCTTTTTATTTACATCTAAATTATACGAGGGTGTCAAGAGTTTATTTTTGCATCGTGTATCATGATCATAAATTTCTGAATGTGTGGGCAGTTTATTTTGTTCTTTATGTATAATTATACTAATTTTATATATATATATATACAAATTAGTTAACGTAAATATATGATCTCTCTTGAAATACTCTCTACACCACTCCCATGCTTTTAGACCACAGAGTGCTCTTATGGCTTTTTTTGTATTAAGAAGGTACTTTTGGCATTAGTTGATGTTCCCCAGAATTCTATTCCATACTGCATAACAGAATAAAAATTAGAATAATATACTGTTTTACCTACACTAGAACCGATGTTTTGCTTAATTGTGTTTATAGCAAAAACGGCATGACTTAATTTTTTATTTAACTCAATAATGTGCATTTTCCAGTCTAATTGTTGATCTAAATAAATGCCAAGAAATTTTGTGCATGTCGTGGGAATGACTTCTCCATTATTTGTTGATATAACTGCATCAGGTAATTTTTTATTTGGTTGAAATATGATACTGAATGTTTTGTTAAAATTTAGCGCTAACTTATTAGCTGCGAACCAATTAAACAGATCTTCTAGTACTATATTTGTTATATTTACTAATTCACCTAGGTCACTATGTCTTAAAGTTATGCTTGTATCGTCAGCAAACTGAGAAAATTTCGCTAATGGAAATTTTGGTACTATGTCATTTACATATATTAAAAAAAGGGTTGGCCCAAGAATGGATCCCTAAGGGACACCACATTTAATATAGTCAGGGTTTGATCTTATTCTGTTTATTTGTTCCCCCTCACTAGATGTTATTTCCACGGATATAGTACGGTTGCTTAAATGTGAATTAAACCACTCATTAACAATACCTCTAAATCCATAATATTCCATTTTGTCGAGTAATGTTTTGTGATCGACGCAATCAAATACCTTGGATAAATCGCAAAACACTGTAATTGGTGTGTCTTTATCTTCCAATATTTTATTTATGTTACTGATTAGATCAAAAGTCGCAGCTGTAGTATTTTTCCATTTCGAGAGCTAAATTGTGATTCTGAAAATATATGATTTTTTTCTAAATATTTAGTAATTTGGTCTTTAACAACCGCCTCTAGAATTTTTGAAATTACCGATAAAAGAGATATTGGTCTGTAATTAGCGATTTCCGTTTTTTCGCCTTTTTTATACAATGGTTTAATTATCGCGTGTTTAAGGCACTCTGGAAATGTTCCTGCAGTCAGTGATAAATTAATTAAGTAAGTAATCGGTTTTTTCAAACAATCCACTTGTTTCTTTATTATCGTTATAGGTATATCATCATAGCCCGTACTATTTTTTTGTTTAAAATCATTAATAATTCGTTTTACATCTGATACTGTTATTGGGCTGTAGAAAAATGAATTTTCGTTGTTAAAATCTAATGTTCTGACATATTCCATGGCTTCTTTTTTAGTCTTTATATTTTTTGTTACGTTTTCTACTATATTTAAATAAAATTTCTGGAATTCTGATGCAACACTCTCACAAACAGGATTGGTTAACAGTATAAGGTGACTCAAAATGAAATTCAATATTTAAGCATCAATAATTCGGTTATTTTATATAATTACCAAAATAAATATTACTATACTTTGGAAGTATACAGAGATTTTACTTTTTAAATATAATATTATCCAAATGTTTACCGTCTCGTTTCCTGCACGTTTCATATAGGAATCTCAAATTCTCTGTCACATGTCCACACATATCAACTGAAATGATGCGAATTCAGTTTTTTAGCTCCGTGATAGTAGTCGCGGAATTAATGTAAACTGTTCCTTTGAGTTATCACTACACAAAGTTCGGCAAGGTTGGGCGACCTGGGTGGCTAGAAGATGTTATCAACCTTATTATGAAAAAGCGCTCGAACGGTGTTAACGGAGTTCCTTGAGGTATGTACCTACACCACATACTGCTGACATCGTGTATTAGGTTTATAGCCAGAAATTTCTTACAGCTTTGGACCAAAATAGTCTCGTATCATTCTACGATACCGTACACTAGTGACGGTAAGCACGTGACCTGTTGCATTTTCAATAAGATATGTCGAACCACAGTGCGCACCACATAGGCACTATTGGGCTATGTAATTATCTTTGATGCTTTTTCTGTGGGCTCTCTGCGCCTCAATATCGATAATATTTCTAAATCTAAATGAAACTGAGCCTCATCATATCATCACTGATGATTACGTTTCGAAAGTCGTATTGTAAAGCATGGTTTTGCAAAAACTTCTTCTTTTATGAAGGTCTTTAGGTCTTAGAGCTTAAACTAGCTGAATTTTTTAAGGATGAAAGTGTATATCCAAAAACAGATAAAGTACAATCAATCTGTAGGAAAATTTAAAATCTATAAATATCAGTTATAGTCAGGTTAAGTAGCATGAATTATAAATTCTTGATATTACTATGTTTTGGTTTTATGACAAAAAAAATGATACTTTTAGAACTGAAATCATCGCTTTCTGCATGACCAGATTTATAATAAAGTTGTCTTGTGGTTATGTTAACTTCTAAATATAAATACATATGTTTTTGATCGGTTCTGCTAATGCAAAACTTAAAAAAAAGGGTAAATAAGTTTTAGAAATGAGTAACATGTTAAAATTTTCTTTTTGGTTAACAAAAATTCTTCCAAAAGTAATTAATGAGCAACAAAAAGCTTAGCTGAGTGTTTGTATCATTATAATTTTAAATATCAGAAGAATTAAATAGGCGATTTAATCGTTTTTCGTATCAAACTTTTTTTTGTTTGCACTGTAGAGTTCAATAGCAGAATTTTAATATATTGATGTAATATAGACATAAAAGTTAAGTGACCCTTAGGGTTTTTATAAGTAATTTATTGGAAATTTACGCCAATTTATGAGCGAAATATCTCATGAAAGCAAAATTCAATTAAAACATTTTTTATTGCTTCAATTCACAGAACATTAAATACGAACGCAATAAAAATAAAATGACCTAAAAATTTAATTTTATCCTATTTAAACTAGAGTTAATACAGTTAATATAAATTTATGTTTTTCGTAAAAACTTCTAATACTTTTCGGTACCGTTTATGAGAAATATTTGTTTCAACTAATAGATATCAACTCTTGTTATAGATACCTATCATTTAAAAAATGCAACAACTGTCCTCTGACTATAGAGTGCTTGTACAAATTTTAAAGGGCTTACTGGCGAAAAACTAAAATTGATGTTTAGGCAATAAAATAATATGGCTTAAAATTCATATGAGGAGGCAGTATTTTACATTGTTGACACTTGTTCGTCTGTCCAGAACGCGGTAATATAAAGTTCGTGTTTAAAAAATTCTATGCAAATTTTGGAATTAATCTAATATTAATCCCCCACGCATAGCAGCGATAATTATTAGTTCCCTTATTTTACACGCTTCTTTGGAATATCTTCATATTATTGGTGATATGTCCTAATCATTATTTTTCTTATGTTTTTCAGCAGAAGTTGTGATTTTAATAACTCAAACTGATGTAATTCATGCTTATAATATTTTTCATGAATAGCTGTTTGAATGTAGCTTTCCCAGTTAAAAATATGAAAATATTAAAATATTGAAATATTAAAACATTAAAATATTAAGATGTTAAGATAATAAAATACTAAGATATTAAAATATTAAGATATTAAGATATTAAGATATTAAGATACTAAGATATTAAGATATTAAGATATTTAAGATATTAAGATATTAATATATTAATATATTAAGATATTAAGATATTAAGATATTGAGATATTAAGATATTAAGATATTAAGATATTAAGATATTAAGATATTA
This sequence comes from Rhamnusium bicolor, assembly GCA_029963845.1. Classification (NCBI taxonomy): domain Eukaryota; kingdom Metazoa; phylum Arthropoda; class Insecta; order Coleoptera; family Cerambycidae; genus Rhamnusium; species Rhamnusium bicolor. Next base: position 31,997 of record JANEYF010001924.1, on the reverse strand, counting down.
AGTTATTAAGATATTAAGATATTAAGATATTAACATACTAAGATATTAAGATATTAAAATATTAAGATATTGAGTATATTAAAATATTAAAACATTAAAATATTAAAATATTAAAATATTAAAATATTAAAATATTAAAATATTAAAATATTAAAATATTAAAATATTAAAATATTAAAATATAAAAATATTAAAATATTAAAATATTAAAATATTAAAATATTAAAATATTAAAATATTAAAATATTAAAATATTAAAATATTAAAATATTAAAATATTAAAATATTGAAACATTAAAATATTAAAATATTAAAACAGTAGAATATTAAAATATTAAAATATTAAAATACTAAAATATTAAAATATTAAAATATTGAAATATTGAAATATTGAAATATTAAAATATTAAAATATTAAAATATTAAAATATTGAAATATTAAAATATTAAAATATTAAAATATCAAAATATTAAAATATTAAAATATTAAAATACTAAAATATTAAAATATTATATTAAAATATATTAAAATAGTAAAATATTGAAATATTAAAATATTGAAATATATTAAAATACTATATTAAAATATTAAAATATTAAAATATTAAAATATTAAAATATTGAAATATATTAAAATACTATATTAAAATACTATATTAAAATATTAAAATATCGTAATATTAAAATATTAAAATATTAAAATATTAAAATATTAAAATATTAAAATATTAAAATATTAAAATATTAAAATATTAAAATATTAAAATATTAAAATATTAAAATATTAAAATATTAAAATATTGAAATATTAAAGTATTAAAATATTAAAATATTAGAATATCAGAATATTAGAATATTAGAATATCAGAATATTAGAATATTAGAATATCAGAATATTAGAATATTAGAATATCAGAATATTAGAATATTAGAATTTGGAGCACTTTCTATATATTCAATTGAATTACAAAAAAATATATATAATTTTAATTTTTATTGCTGAATTTTGCCGTTATTGTACAATAAATCGAAAATGGTTACAAATAGCCATAGGGATGTTCGCACAAAAAATGATCGTTTTTCAATTCTATATAACATCGTCCAAAAATATACAGGGTGTTTCATTTGAAATAAAATAAGAAAATATAGATCAAACGGTTGTAAATTTAAAAATTATTTTTAGCCACCCTGTATACTCTTAGAAAGTGAAAATGGCTGAGTGTCATCACACATATGTCTCATAACTAGTGCTGACACATTTTTTTTTAAATCGATAATTGTGACTGTAGTGATTTTTTAATATACACGTGTAAATGGCTTAATTTTAACAAAAAAAATCATGACATCCAAGTGGATAGGAGAGAGTCAATAATAATATAGGAGTGAAAGAAGGCTACAAAGAGGTTCAAGAAATGTTTTGATATACATATATTGTGGTTATAACGTGCGCAACTATTTAAAATTTTAAAACACAGGATCATCGTGACACATGTTTGTTTACAAAAAATCTCAAATAACTGTGTATTAAATTCATCGAGAAAAATTAGAACTACCCGGAAATGAATCAATTCAAACAAAACAAAAACCGAACAAAACACTGGATAATAATAATATTTTAAATCAAGATAGACATTATTGGAATCGCAAGATTTTCTATGGTTTAAGTTAAATTTAAGTGCACATACAATGTTTTTAAAGTTAACAAATCTTTAAGGTGAACAAATATGATTGTATTAAATCATGATTATATCAAATGTGGGGTCCCTCAAGGTTTCATCTTTGATCAAACTTTTTTTAAAATTTATGTAAATAATGTAGTAGTAAATTTTAGATTTACAAAATTATCTCAGTATGCAGATATCAACCGTACCATAATAAAATACAGAAATCTGGACGAGCTAATAAATATAACAAAAAACCATTTTACAATTTATTTAATTGAACTTGCAGCTACCAAATTAACAAATAAATAAATACTAGCAAAACATTTAATGTTATGTTTCAACTAAATAAACATATCTAACACAACTGTTTCAGCAGATATTGGAAACGTTATTTCTACCAAAACAGCAAAATTTCTAGAAATACATTGGGACTAGCAATTAAACTACACATCTCACAATACTGAATTAAATAAAGAATTAAGCCATGCTTCTTTTGTTATAACTACAGTAAGGCGAAACCTTGGCTTTAATGTTGGTGAAATAGTATATTATGCTTACTTTTATTCTCTTATACAATATATAGTGGAATTTTTAAGGGAATTCCACTATCGTGAAGAGTACTTTTTTGATATAAAAAATGCAATAAGAGCGCTTTTTTGGTTTAAAACACGTGGAATTCATTAAAAACGCAAATTTTTACCGAGACCTATTTTTCATATTACTTTGAAGACAAAGTGAATAATATGTATTTTTCAACTTGTCCATTTTTACGCCGTCCTTCTGGTGACCTGAAAATAAATATAGTGTTTCATTAAGAGCTAATAAAACCGATATATCGTTGGCAGTAATGCCCTCAAATGTTCATTTTTGACTTTCAGCAGCGGTTATAACATCAAAAAACAGTAATAGTTTAATTTTAAACAAGCTTGTATTTTGGAAAGTTCTTGCACAAATTTCTCTTGATTTATATTTTGAAGCATTTATTCTGTAATGTCACAGATTAAGGTTAATCTGTGGTAATGTAATCCCGTGCAAATTATGTTCATAATTTGTCATAGTTTTTTTTATTGAATTTTTTGCTTTTGCTAACGAGAAATCGCAGCGTGAGTTGTTGGCCGTAAGGCGGGATGAAGCCAACAAAGGAAATGTAAATAAGACGATTTATTTATTTGTATACATTAAAACATATATATTGCAAGATTGTGACAAATAATTATTGAGGATAGTTGACGACGAAAATGCACGAATTTCAGGAAACAAACATGCCGGAAATTACAGAAACACCAATCCAGTACGAACAATATTTTGTATAAATATTCCAAAAGGATCGAGCAATCATGGCATTTCTTTAGTATATATATTAGTAATGCTATTTTATTATTGACGTATTAATTAATTTAATTTCAGGGGCGATTTAGGTATATATTTTGGTTGGTTATAATAACATACGTCCATATTTTTGAATTGCATGTATAAATGATATTATATTTCTTCAAAAAATATCCAGTTACAATGTTTTGGTATTAACCAAGTAAATATTACACTTATCTCTTGAAAAGCTTTGTAAATAATAAATCATGACAATTATTTTGAGGAATTTTGGAAGAACTCTCCATTCTTTTATTTTTTCCATGGATTTATATTGTATATGTTAGGATCAAAGACCAAATATGGCCAATGGTCCAAAAAAGCGACCACAGCGCATTGTGGGAGAAGATGAACTATGACCATCGTCCATAACATTCTGCTTTTACTTCATCATTAATTTAGTCTGGTAAAAATATTACTGCAATCATTGCTTTTCGAAAATATTTTTTCAAATCTTTCTGTGTTTTAAGGTTTTCAGATGCATTATTCAGTATTCACTTCACCTAATAATATAACTTAATTACCACTCAGTGAAATTTCAGATACGTAACTGCCGCCAGATGGACTGCTTATAATCGTATGTGGATGCAAACACTGGTGGGGTACTAATTATAAGTTAGGACATGCATAAAATTCCACGCAGGTTGCTATAGTTGCCCGAGTGTGCGATGCTTGGTCGATGCTCTAATATAGAGCCATCCAAGTGGAAGCCACAAAGGAGCGACTGGCTTTCTGTCAGTGGTTTTCCCTTTGTGTTCTTCTTTTTTGAGTTATATCCATCATTTAACTTAGCTACATCGTGCTGAGGACGATCAATTAGTTAGAAACACGTGTCCATGGTTTACATTCTTCTGCCATTTGCAATTTTTTGTATTCTTCAACCTTGCACTCTTTATGCGGGCGTACCCGTTAAATCAAGTTATTTTTGTACTCTAATGTATATAATCCCGCGATACAGCTTCTCTCTCTGTAAAATTCCAGCATATATATTATGTCTATGATTTTTACACTAACATCAAGTTGATCTACTCACAATTAAAAGGTCACGACTATGTTGAAATTTCATAGTTTTTCTTAAGTGAATATAACGATATGTTTTTTGTTTTTGTAGTAAACTGGTTTTTATAATTAGTCATTATTAAGGCTGGGAATTTTCCAGATTTTGGTATTCGAATATTCGTTCGAAAAAATATTCGAATATTCGAACTATTCGGATATTCGAATATTCGGATTATTCGAATTATTCGAATACCTATTCGAATAATTCAAATACTCGAATAATTCGAATTATTCGAATAGGTATCCGAATAATCCGGATCCTCGAATATTCATTATTAATAGGTATAGCACTGAATACTAGTGAATAGTGAATACTCTATTTGAGTATTTGGTTGGATAAACCACAATAATAGTCGTGACGTAATGCACTAAGCAGGCAATTTGATTTGCTTTCCATACCCACAATAGGGTGTCTCCTGTACATATGCTTTAAGGGTCAGAATTATTTAGTTAGTATTTTATTTTAGGATTGAGGCGCTATTGTTCCCATTTAACTATTGAAGCTTAAATAAAACGAAAACAGCTAGTTTATTATACTTCTGTGTCATAACTATTTTTCCTTTTCGAAAAAAATAAAAGTGCTCTAAAATTAGAATGTTTTTAAAAACGACGCAGATTGTGAAGGTAAAATAAATACATGAAAAGTCAATAGTTAAATATTTACAGGTTTTCTAAAATTTAAAATTTAATTTTAACCTCTGCCTTAGTACAGTAAGAATAAGGTCGAGGCGAGAAAGAGATGGAATAGTTTGACTGGGAGTAAAACGTGCCACTAATATGGTCTATTTATATATTTGGACTTTAGAATAGGTACCTACCTATACCTACTATCTACCTACTTTGGTTGGATGCATACTGCATACCTATTCGTACATAATTTAGTAATACATTTTAGTATTGAAATTTACTCAAATATAATAGAATATTCGAATACTTGAATATATTCGAGTACTCGAATATTCGAGTATTCAAATATTTCGAATATTCCAATAATTTCCCATTAGAATAATTCGTATTCGAATACTCGAATATTCGAATACTCGAATTATTCGTATTCGATTCCCTGCCTTAGTCATTATATAACATTAAATAATATTTCATACATATTTTATTAATTGGTCGAATAAAACATATTTTTTAACATTGTAATTTCCTTGGTTGATTAACATGTAAGTTAAAGTCACATAATGACATAGTGAATAATAGGGAACTTGCACATTTTTTTTACTTCATAAAAATGTTCTACAATACTAAAAAATAAGATATGCAAAATATGACGCCTTAATTCCCAATAATAGATTTGTTATAAATTATTAAAGTTTCGCGCGCGAGTGAACCGTTTCAAACAGGTTCAAAAGCGCGGGAGTAGTCGTGACATCACACCATACCACGACGGAGATCCCAGCACTCGACTGCTTGATTTCAGCCGTAAAAATACCAGCATTGCCATACATTTTAAGTGTATAGGTACTTAAAATGGAAACCAAAACTACTTATTTTAAATATTGCATTGTACCGTTGTGTAAGAATACTACAGTAAAAGTGCCAGATAAAATATTTATAATGTTACCAGAAGATAAGATTCCTCGATCAAAATGGCTAAAAGCGTGTAGAAGAAATGAAAAAGACATTTCACAGAGCAGTAGGTCTCTACATGTGTGTAAGGATCATTTTAATGTAAGTACATTATTAAATACTATATGTCTATCTACTAGTTTTTCGCGGGCGGGCAATAAAATATTCCGAATTCCGAATTATTGAATTTTAATTAGGGTAGGATTAAAGAAAGAATGTGTATACAATGTTAGAAAATACGATTAGTAGATAGAATGTAATTTAGTGATACTAAGTAAAGGTAATTTCCTGGTGCGAAAGTAAACAGCTATTTATTATTATACTCTTCGCAAATACGATTACGAAGAGTTTATTGCATTTGATCGGGACATTTCTAAAATCGTTAATATCGCTCGCAGAGAAAAAAATCATTTCGTTCGTCATCGAATTCTGAACAACTTTCAAAATGTCCGTCTGTCTGTCCGTCACGTTTCTTGTAAGCACGATAACTAAAGAAAAAAAAGTCCGTTCGAATTGAAATTTGGGCTATAAGTTAGTGTTAGCTAGAGGAAGAAATCCATTGTTTTTAAAAAAAATCAAATAGTAAATAAAAAAGTTATAGGACATTTTATTTAAAAATATGAATCTACAGAGGGTTGCAATTTTCAATGTGCTACTAAAATTTAAGTAATTTTCTAAAGACACCAAAATGCTGTAAAATATACTACCACAAATTTCGCTTACGCAGTCGGCATCATCGGGAGATGAAAAAAAAAATTGAAAATTAAAAATGTGATCAATATATTAGGTATTGTAAGAATAAATCTTAGTTTATACTATAAAATATACTGCCACGCGTTTCGCCAATACAGTCGGCACCATCGGGAGACAAAATTAAATATGTAGTCAATACATTAGGTATTGTAAGAATGAAGTTTATAAGACAAACACAAGATTCTTTTCAAAAAGCTGCGAAGAGTATCCTACAGAATGTGCAACAATTATATAAAAGACACTACTGTCTGCGAAGAATAAAATGTTTACCTCTAGTATATATAGTATATTGCAAATACCTTTCCCTTGTCCTTTAATTTATTCTATTCAAATCTTACATTTATCTATTATGTGAATGATAACACGCCACAATCACTTATTTCCCTTGCCCCAAAACATAGTACGAAAATACCTACGATAGGTAATTATACATTTGCGCAACATTTCCTTTGCAGCAAATGTCTTCTATAGAGACACTTTACACGTGTGTACAAAAAAAAACACGAAAAATATAGAAGTGGCTGTTGTAAAGAATTACCCTAAATTCTTTCAAACATAAGACTAAGTCTGCTAAAAATGCTTAGTTGCGACTAAGCATTTTGTAGTTATTTCTTTTTATTCCGTGATCAAGTCATAACTATTTTATGTTTATAAATTATTACTAAAAGCTAAAAAAATACATACTTCTCTGCCTTGACTCCGCGAACCTCTCCAAGGAAAAAACTTTCACTATTTTGTATAAAAGATGCCACCATAAACATATCCACTTTAGGCAAATTATCAGATTGGCCCTTTGAAAAACCTTGATGTCATTTTAAAATATCTGTACAACTACAATAAGCGGTACTATAAAACACAATTATATATTTATATCAGAACAGTCACTAACAAATCAACCACAGTCTTATAACACCGGTAAACATCTGATTGTATTGCTTCCCGGCGCGACGACTACCGAATATGGTATGGTGTGACGTCACAGTCAATAGTAGCTCGTTTCGGGTCACTTCAATTTGATCGCTGTTTAGATCCTTTATACTGATCGCGTGGAATTAGAAAACTTATTTTTTTGTGAAGTACACGTTTTATTACAACGTTACGCTATGTTTTTTAGTATTATTTTTATTTTTAAAATTATAGGCAAGTTCCCAATTATGGAAATAAATAATAAAATTGGAGTTCATATAATTGTTTAGAAGTAAATTGCTTATTTTAAGTTTATTTACCTAACTAATTAAACTTCTTGATTTTTCTTTAATTCACAAGTAACATCAACATAAATAAATGGCAATACTAAAAGTCCGATACTGCAAAAGCATTATTTTGTTTTTTTGTTTCCTTGAAAATTTATTATTTGGACACTTTGAAAGAGACACTCTTGTAAAAAATTCGCTAAACAAATGCAGTAGTTGCTATTGCTTAATGGTTTAGAAACAACACTTTAATTTTATTTAAAAATGTCACGATTCGAGCATGTATGCATCCTGATTCAAACCTTTCCCCAATTCTGAAAATTTCATTAAAAGAATTACATATAATAAAACAGACGTAAAATGTTGTGTTTCCCTATCATTGTTTAAATGTCGGTCCAGTGACTCGTCTAGAATTATTTACTTATTTGAATCTACTAAATAGCAATTCAGTTTAATTCGAAAGAATTGAACTGAACATTTTCAGCTTAATTTTCTTCCAAACTGTACACACGACCACACACAGTTAAAAATTCTTTAGCTAATGTATTGGAAGGGCGTTAATGCATCTGGATAGAAACAATTTCACTGGCGTTACATAGACATTTTTTGGGAAACATTAACATTTTCAAAATATGAAAAATCAACAAATTTAGTATTTACATATTTACAAGCAAACAGTGACACAATGACATACAGAGCTGAAGATATTATTAGGTGATAATGATAAAATCTGGGAGTATAATATGGAAAACGTATGACTAAAAAAACCTAATGAACTGTTATTAAACACACACCACATAAATTAGACAACTCCAAAACCAAAGCCGAGGCTGCATGGACAGGGGTTACACAGTTGAAAAAATAAACGAGGATGCACACAACCAAACCCTTCGACTTTGCCAGAATTGAAATCGGGATTTGAACCCGGGAGTCGATAGACAGTAAACCAGCTACTCAGTCAAGATGTCGTAAAAGAATATTTCAAATTCACTAAACTTTGCATGAAACAACATTGTTTTCGATTCAACGATAATTTCTTCGAACAACATGAAGGAACAGGAATAGGTAACTCTTTGTCGCCATTCATTGCCAGTCTCTTCATGAACAGATTCGAGATGGAAGCAAAAGAAGAATTCGAATATTTCCCCAGGGTTTGGCTTAGGTATGTGGATGATATTTTTGCAGTGTTCGATACAAAAGTCGCTGATGTTGATAACTTTGTATCTAAATTAAACAGTCGTTCCGCGTCAGTTAAATTCACATATGAAACTGAAAACTCTGGACAATTACTATTTTTAAATGTATTACAGAAATACAGACCTATTTCGATATCAAGTACCAGTTATATTATTTTAGAAAATTTGACTTAAATTTAAAAATTTCACATTTGTAAAATATGCTCTGACTAATTCTACTTTTCTCATAAAGAATAGTACGTAAAACAATTGCTTTCTGAAATAATAAATATTAGGATAAATTTCAGTAGAATGTTATAAAATTCTCAAATGTACGCCAATGCTATGCTTGCTTAATGCCAGACAGGAAGTCATAACGAGCCACCACATCTAACGCGTACGTCCTCTGCAGTAATAGTTCCTCTACGTTTTCCAAATGGGCTCCTGATTAGAACACCTACATGAATGGGTTACTTTTATTCATTATTTGAGCAATGTATTTTATATCTCAACTTTTTACATTTAATAACTGGGTTAGACAGGTGGTAACTGATAACTGATAACTGTAGGAACATATTCTTGCATCAAAGTAATTTGGAATTCTTAAATTCATTATACAGGTTGTCCCAATCAAAAGTAGGCACCCTGAATAACTTTGAAGATGAAATTTTTTTGAAAAATTCGTGAAACACGTCGACCTTGTTTCCAAGGGGGGACATAATTTAATGTAATACTTGTATACCTATCATCATCCCTCTACCCTACATGGTCACCCCCTCAAAAAATTCAAATGGCAAGGAGGGTCGAGTGACACATCTTTTGAAAGGTCTTTCAATTCCCTACATAACTGTGTATTTTTTTAACTTTTATAGATTGTCCGTTTAGTTTTAGAATAATAAAAGACTCATAAGTATTTGATAGTCCTTGAACATTAATTTGTTCATAACCAATTTTAAATCGAGATACATTTTACCAGAGTGAGTTCTCAAAATGGTTTATACCCTTCAGGAGAGAATAGAAATTGTCAGCATTTATTTTAAAAACGATAATTGTGCTAGAGCTACGAAGCACATATTCAATAGAAATCACCCAGATAGAAGGGTTGGTTTTCAATATGTTTTACAATTATTGACAAAATTTATGGAAACAGGTTCTGTAGGAAACAAAAAGCATGAACCTCAGCGACCGATTAGGAATGAAGCAGTCGAAGTGGCAGTTCTGGGTCGTTTGCAGATGGATAATACTCAATCGATCAGGAAAGTAGCTGAGGCTTCCGGTGTATCACGAAGTAGTGTTCATCGAATTGTAAAGGCCTACAAATTGCATCCACATAAATTTAAATTGGTACACGAATTAGACGAAGATGATCCCGATCGTCGGCTTGAATTCTGTGAGATTTTTAGTGAACAATTAAACGGTAATGCCAATCTACTGTACAATACGTGTTTTTTTGATGAATCGACATTTCAGTTAAATGGGGAGGTAAACAGGCACAATTGTAGGTATTGGAGTGAAACCAGTCCACATTTGTTCATGGATACTCATACCCAAAGGCCTCAGAAATTAAATGTTTGGGCTGGCATCTTAGGGGATCACATTGTCGCACCGTTTTTTATTCCTGACAATTTAAATGGCGAAAAGTACCTTGATCTGTTAGAAACTAACATCGACCCAATGATTACCCAAATCCTCGAAGAAGACGATAATCTTTTAGAGAGCGAACTGTTTTTTCAACAGGATGGGGCACCCCCACATTTTGCTATAGCAGTCCGTCAATTTTTGGATAATCGTCTTCCTGAGCGATGAATTGGAAGAAGAGGTCGTGTGGAGTGGCCCGCTAGGTCACCCGATTTAACTCCCTTGGATTTATTTCTGTGGGGACATTTGAAATCGAAGGTATATGCAACAATACCCGCATCTCTGGAAGAGTTACATGAAAGAATTGTTCGAGAATGCTGTTTATTGGCTCCAGATGTGTTCAGAAATGTTCGTACAGAATTTCAAGACAGATTATACTACTGTATGGAAGTCGGTGGGTGTCATTTTGAACAATACATACGATAATTTAAACTGATTCTTTTATTTTAATTTCCCGAACCTGAAATAATGAAACAATTATTTCTCAGGAACGAATCGATAAAATTTAAAAAAATACACACTTATGTAGAAAATTAAGAGAGCTTTCAAAAGATATATCACTTGACCCCCTTTGCCATTTGAACTTTTTGAGGGGGTGGCCGTGTAGGGTAGAGGGATGATGATAGGTATACAAGTATTACATTAAAATATGTCCCCCTTGGAAACAAGGTCGATGTGTTACACCAATTTTTCAAAAAATTTGTATCTCCAAAGTTATTCAGGTTGCCTACTTTTGGTTGGGACACCCTGTATTAATTTTACATCCTGGAATGAGTTGGAAGCTTTGATGTGAAGATAACACTGACGTAGTATTTTTTTACATTCCTAATAAATCTTGAATTGCTAATATCCATTTTATGGTTGTTCTCAAACCCATGTTGGGCAACACTAGACTTATCTGTTCTACCATATTTGAGATGGGCCATATGCTCTTTGAATCTAGTTTGAATTGATCGTCTAATCTGTCCAACATATTTTTGATTACAGTCCGCATGGTTAATTTCGTAAATGCCCGACTTTTCGTGAATCGAAGATCGAATGGAATCGATACAAATTTCGAATTTTCTCTTTCATTTTGAAAGTTCGAGGAATTATTTTATCAATTATGCCTACAGAATATCCCTTACTTGCAGCTATATCTTTAATCAATGCCTTTTTTTTTCATACCTCTCCTTATTGAAGCTTAATAGATGATGGACTAGAAAATTAAAACTCGCCATTTTGTAATACTAGACAGCTGGAGGCATTTGAAAGCTTGGAAATCATAAAGTGTAAAACTAGTATGAATAGTGACAGAGGGCCTATCCCAAATAGCCCGCTTTATTGATTAGTGGGTCACGGTTCACCGAACCGTGACAATAGTTTAGGTATAAATAGGGTAGATTGTTAGCATAAGTTTAGTTTTAATCATATTCAGATAATGCCAACTTGGTTGGCGAAGCGCACGTCAAGTGCAGTGCAGTGCAGTGTTTTGGTGTTTCGTGGAAAACTATGTCAGTGTTATCTTCACATCAAAGGTTCCAACCCACTTCAGGACTACGATGGCTTCACGGTCAACGGAACTGAATCGGTGTCATAAGTTAGTGTTAAGCTTAGATTAATAGGGTCACATATTTGGTTTCTAAAACTTGCAAACGTCGTTCAGTATTTCCAAATTTTGTTCAAGTTAAAATTCCAAATTCTTCACACATTTCAGATAACGTTACAATGTTTGCAAGTAGAAATTAAGCATCTGTACAGTAAACGAAGTAGGCTTGAATTACAAGCATATGGACTTTACAAAAAGCTTACCTATAAGTTATATAATTTAGAACATGAACACTGGTGTGACTTTCAGAGGAACGTGTTTATATCAATTAACGCGAAATTTATTAAGAAAATGTCGTCACAAAATAGAAAACTCAAAAGAATAATCGATAGTACGTCAAAGGAAAGTGTTCATCAAAAAGTTCTCAGCATTGTAGAAAATCCTTCCTCACAGTCGTTTGATAAAGAAGAAATTGATCTCTTTAACAAGGGATTAAATTTTGTTTTACCTGCCTCTGAGGGCATTTTAGATGAGATTGTTTTAAGTGTTTAAAGTTCAATTCAATATCTTCCTGAATCCTCTTAAGGATTTGTCAGAGAGGCTTGCAAAAAATCAAATCTCGACAAATATTGTCACTAAAGTAAATAAAATGTCAAAATCTACAAAAGAGAGAGAAAAATTATCAAACGGTTGCGTGAAACAGATTGTTTTTATTTAAAAGCTGATAAGGTTATTATTTTAGATAAAGAGGACTGTTATGAAAGGGTAGATAATCTGATTAGTAATGGTCCTTATAAAAAACTGTCTAGAAATCCGTTACCAAAAATGGCTCCTGAAGTAGAAATGTACTTATATCCTGCAATAACGTTGTTACTCCAGCTTTAAATAGGAAGTTACATGTATCTAACCCAAGTGTACCTAGATTGGACTGCTTGCCTAACATACATAAACCAAGAAAGTCGGTACGTCCTATTGTTTCAGCAATCGGATCGCCGACTACCACCTATCAAAGTGGTTAACAGAAGAATTCGAAAATTTACCTATTGCACCACCTAGTTTCTCTGTAATTAATTTAGACGATTTCATTAATAAGCTGAAAAATATTCAGTAGAAAGAAGATGAAATTTTGATCTCCTTTGACGCTTGTTCATTATTTCCAAGTGTTACGATACCACAGACCTTGGACTACCTTAAAGATCTACTCGAATTAATCAATCTCAGTTAAGATGTAGTAAAAGAATATCTTCAACTCACTAAACTTTACATGAAACAAAATTGTTTTCGATTCAACGATAATTTCTTCGAACATGAAGGAACAACAGCAATGAGTAACTTTTGGTCACCATTCATTACCAGTCTCTTCATGAACAGGTTCGAGACGGAAGCAAAGGAAGAATTCGAGTATTTCCCCTGGGTTTAGCTTAGGTATGTTGATGATATTTTTGCAGTCTTCGGTTCAAAAGGCGCTGGTATTGACAATTTTGTATCTAAATTACATAGTCGCTTCGCGTTAATTAAATTCACATATGAAATTGAAAACTCTGGACATCTACCATTTTTAGATGTATTAATAATTAGAAATTTAGAAATAGTGAGAATAAGTTAGAATTGACATATACAGAAAAGATGCCAGTACTCTAAGATATATCCCTAAGGACTCTGACCATTGTGCTCAACACAAAATGACGAGATTTAGATTTCTAGTTCATCGTCTATTAAGCTTCCCCCTCAATAAGGAGAGGTTTGAAAAAAGAAAAGGCATTGATTAAGGATATAGCTACGAGTAATGGATATTCTATAAGTTTAATTGATAAAATAATTAGGAAACGAAAGTTTAAAGAGTCGCTTCGAAATTCCTCGATCTTTCAAAATGAAAGGAAAATCCGAAATTTGTGTCGATTTCATTCGATCCTCGATTCATGCGTGATATTAGTAAGATTCTTAAAGATGTAAGTATGATAGTGGTCCATTCATCGGGAAACAAACTACAACAACTATTAGGCAATCTAAAAAACAAAATTGAAACAAACGAAAAGTCGGGGATTTACGAAATTAGCTGTAGGGACTATAATCAAAAATATATTGGACATACTAGACGATCAATTCAAACTAGATTCAAAGAGCATATGGCACATCTCAATGGTAAAACAGATAATTTTAGTGTTGCGCAACATGCGTTTGATAACAACCATAAAATAGATATTAGCAATTTAAGATTAATTAGGAATGTAACAAATGCCTAGACAGCTGGATTCATTTGAAAGCTTGAAAATCATAGCGTAAAAATAGTATGCATAGTGACAGAGGGCCTCTCCCTAATAGCCCGCTTTATTGGTTAGTGGGTCACGTGACAATAGTTTAAGTATAAATAGGGTAGAATGTTAGCATAAGTTTAGTTTTAATCATCTCCAGATGATGGCAACTTGTTTGACGAAATGCGCATCGAGTGCAGTATATGGTGTTTAGGTGTTTCGTGGAAAACTACGTGAGTTTTTTAATTTTACATGTCAAAAATATCATGTATTTGTTGATTGATATTGAAACGTATAAGCAACTAAATCTCTATATATTCATATTTAAACATTAAAAATTAAGTACCATATAGTTAGTGCTCTTATCTGTCAATTTTAATTAGTCATAATAGAAAGTATCTAGAGAATTCAAGTTTGTTGGGTGGAGTGGCAAAATGTTATATATTGCCAATTTTTTGACGCGTCAAATAAAATACTTTGTTTTCATATATAAACTCAGTGACGGATAATATTCTTCAATCGCTGGAACTACATGTGTTTATGCTGAGTTTAATGGAGATTATTGTATAAGTAAATATGCAAATAATATGTTTCGAAAATAGTACTAATCATATCCTTTATAGGTCAAGTTTTCTATGTCCTTAATAAGAAATATGGCCAAAGAGTCACTTCACTTTATATCGTTCGACACGACTAATGGAAGACTGGGTCATCTTTGGCCTTTCTATTAATTTCAGCAGTCCTTTTTGCTACTATTGAAATTAGTTATTTATTGATCAACTCGGAAGACATTTGTAGTTGCTACACAAAACGCATTTTTCTTTAACCTAGTTAATAAAGTGACAACACCTCGAAATAAATTATGCAATAATCTTTCAATAGAATTGGAAGCCATTTTATTAATTTTATTAGAACGCTCATTATTAATATTCCCTCAGGGGATGTGTTAATAAATGCGAAAAGGCAAAAGATCAAAAGAGTGAAATGGAATAAAAATATTTTCTTAATGTTATTATTATCAAATAGGTGCAAGGTAATGGGTTATTAAATTTTTGTTTCCCATCTCTTTTAAATTAAAACTCAGCGCACTTTCTTATAGGTAACAACTCTAAGCGTAATCGTCTATAAAACTGTGATGATACTTATGGGGATAGATTAAGGCAGGCTTTTGTTCGCGTTTTTTTTTTTTTTTTCGGAATATCCGATGCCGGTCAGTCCTCCCGTGACCTCCGACGCCTCATGGGAGTCGCGCCGGCGCTTCAACTAGAGCCACTCCCCACATCCCGCAGGGTTAGTGACTGTAGATACCAGAATCGTGTGCCCTAAGCAGACGGAGAGAACCCAGAATGACCGCCTTCTGCATTTGACCTGCCAGCCACTCGGCTGGTTTTTGGCAGGCCGGTTTGATCTTCAGTTCCGAGAACAGCGTAGGCTTTATCCCTCCGAGTACACCGATTATAAGGACGACCATTTTTACCGAATAGCCTGGGTACAGCACTTGGAGCTCGTACCGGAGATCGCGATATTTGGTCCGTTTCTCCTCCTCCTTCAAGGTGATGTTTTTGTCCGCTGGCGCCGAGAACTCGATGGTATACATCACCTTGAGTTGATGGTCGAAGATGACTATGTCAGGCTTGTTGCCTTGAATTAGCCTGACAGTCGGGGACGAGTAGTTCCAGTAAATCCGGCATTTCTATTTCTCGACAACGGACTCAATATCTCCGGGGACGTAAGGCAGCACTGGTGTCTGGTCTACCCCGTACGAGTGCCTTAGATGGTAGTATAGCACTCGTAATGCCGCGTTATGCCGGTGGATGTAGGCCGAAATCGCATATATGGGGCATGCAGATAGTAAGTGCATGAGCGATTCCGGCGCCTGATGGCAGGTCCTGCAGTTGATATCAGGAACCTCTACACGCCACACGCAGCTACGGTAGACCAAGGTGTTGATAACACCATCCTGGCAGGCCATAATGAATCCCTCGGTCTCTGACTTAAGCCCGGCTGACCTTAGAAAGGCGAAGGTCAGCCTGGTCGATAAACCCAGTGTTTCTATGTTCTTATAGAAGACACCATGCTGGGGTTTATCGACGTGCTGCCGAAACAGATTTTCCTGTTCGGCAGCTCTGATTCGGGCTTTCAGACGATTTGGCTGAAGTTCGGTAACTGATTCAACATCAGCACCTCGCCGGCCTCCTCGCCTGATGTCAAATGCGAGACCGAGTTCATCTGCGGCTCTTTTTGCTGCCTTAAACAATCCTGCTCCCACTCCTTCAGTTTCGTGATGTTTCACAAACCGCAAGAGGGGATCTGAGCTCCTGAGGATGTTACATGCCATACTCAGTACTACTATGCCATGCGTACACTCCAGGCTCAAG
Source organism: Rhamnusium bicolor (assembly GCA_029963845.1). NCBI lineage: Eukaryota > Metazoa > Arthropoda > Insecta > Coleoptera > Cerambycidae > Rhamnusium > Rhamnusium bicolor. The sequence continues at coordinate 15,414 of JANEYF010001924.1, read as the reverse complement.
AGTCCTCGGCCCCCCCGTTGACGTGGGAGGTACACACGAGGAACGGGCGATCTAGGATGAATACTTCTGTGAATATTCATCATCTTGCGGGTATCTCTGTCTAATTGGCGCAGCTCATCTACTCTCCACTTTACTACTCCAAAGGAGTAGAGCAGAATCGGAACGGCAAGCACCTTATTCTTCCCCGAAAGTTCGGAAGACCCAATCTTTCAGAGGCGGTGTGTGTACTTGCGCGGAGAGATTCCTTTATTTGTGTTACATCCTGGATGTGCCTTTGTTGCACACCCAGGTATGTATAGATTTCTCCGGCATCCAGATGTTCGCGGTATTTTTTTTTTCGGTTTCCCGATGCCGGTCAGTCCACTCGTGGCCTCCGACGCCTCACGGCAGTCGCGCCAGCACATCAACTACAGCCACTCCCCACATCCCGCAGGGTTAGTGACTGTAGATACCAGAGTCGTGTGCCCTAAGCAGACGGAGAGAACCCAGAATGACCACCTTCTACATTTGGCCTGCCAGCCACTCGGCTGATTTTTGGCAGGCCGGTATGATCCTCAGTTCCGAGAGCAGCGTAGGCTTTATCCCTCCGAGTACACCGATTATAAGGACGATCATTTTTACCGAGTAGCCTGGGTACAGCACTTGGAGCTCGTACCGGAGATCGCGATATTTGGTCCGTTTCTCCTCCTCCTTCAAGGTGATGTTTTTCTCCGCAGGTGCCGAGAACTCGATGACATACATCACCTTGAGTTGATGGTCGAGGAGGACTATATCAGGCTTGTTGGCTTGGATTAGCCTGACAGTCGGGAACGAGTAGTGCCTTAGATGGTAGTATAGCACTCGTAAAGCCGCGTTATGTCGGTGGATGTAGGCCGAAATCGCAATATATAGGGCATGCAGAAAGTAAGTGCATGAGCGACTCCGGCGCCTGATGGCAGGTCCTGCCGTTGATATCAGGAACCTCTACACGCCACACGCGGCTACGGTAGACCAAGGTGTTGATAACACCATCCTGGCAGGCCATAATAAATCCCTCGGTCTCTCACTTAAGCTCGGCTGACCTTAGAAAGGCGAATGTCAGCCTGGTCAATAAACCCAGTGTTTCTATGTTATTATTATTATTATTATTATTTTGGTTTAGAAGCTAGCACACGATCTTTGTAGCACAACTTAACACAAGGTGTAAATTAACTAACAAAAATTATAAGGTTATAAAAGAGCAGCGGATTATTTGACACCACTCTAACCTTATTGCGATAAAAACAAGTGACGTTTAGATTATGAGTGTTCTTTTAATTTTGTTAATGTGAAATATTGATTCACATTTAAAAAATGATTTACTTTTTTGAAGAGATGGCCAATATGTATTTCATAATGCTTCCTAATGGTAATAATGCAGATACTGAAAGACTTTATGAAGACCGCTTTCCCAACAGATGTCATCCAGACCGAATAATGTTTATAAATATTCATATGCGCTTGAGGCATACAGGATCATGGAAATATAATCATGGTGGTGGAAAAAGACGACAGTAAAAATGGTTCGACAGGAGGGAAAGATACTTGAAACAGTTGAGGTGTATCCTAAATATTAGTACAAGAAGAATTACAACAACTGAATGTGTAAGTCATATGGCTGTTCACCGTGTTTTAAGAACCAATATATTCCATCCCTATATCCCCATCATTTACAAATGTTCAGGCGCTGAATCACGAGGATGCGGTACCGCGTATTAGATTTTGCGCATGATTTGCACCAAAATGTATTCATAGCACTTTATTTCATTCTGAGGTATTATTTACGAATGAAGCTAGTCTTAATATGGATGACATTATAAATTTTCATAATGACCATTTATGTGCCGATGAAAATTCTCACGAAATAATTCAGTCGAGGCATCAACAAAGCTTTTCGATTAATATTTGAGCTGTAATTGTCGTCAATTTTTTAATTGGTTCATTGTTCTATCCCAAAAAATTAATGGAGAAACTTACCTCAAATTTGTTTAAACGATTTGCCACTTTTAGTAGGCGATATTTCACGAGCAGTACATCAACGTATTTGTTCTATGCACGATGGTGTTCCACCTCATTTTTACTTGTTCGTACGAGGATATCAACGAAATATCCAATTTGATTGATAGATCGTAGGGGGCGATAGCATGGCCATACTGCTCCACATATCTCTATCCGCTGGATTACTATTTATGGGGTCCAACGGCTGATGAACAATCTCTTCTTCATAGGATCGAATAAATCACCCACTAAACCAGATAACCAATATGTGATTAACCAATATGGTTGGCTAAGTTAGAAATAGACAAATTTTACAATAAAAAAAGGCAACACAAGTTTTTCCATTGCTGAGATATTGTACAAAATTTATATCATAGATACCTATATACTTATAGTTTGGACGTAAATAGCTCCACCTCACCTGCATTTTAAACCAGGCAAGATAGAGATATCGGACCAAAACTGGATCAAATGGTTTTTGAGTTTACTACTTTTCAGTATAAGACTGAGGCGTGAATCCAAAGGCGGATCCAGGAGCTCCCTAAGGAGACAGTTGACACAAATATTTAAAAATACCTAATAATAAATGACAGAAAAGGTGTATATTGGAAAAATATAGGCATTTGGAAAAATTTTTATGATAATTTGAAATTTAAGAACAAATAAATTAAACACCGGTAATGCTTTTACGGTATATACCTAAATAAAATGAGATCAAGATCATAACCCAAGCAACATTTTAGCATTGTAACAACGGCAACCGACGCATCCTGTTGTCGCTGGACGGTGTTGTAACAACTAACTAACTAAAAATATTACTGTTAGTCTTTTGAAATTCTTGTGTTTACTGGTATTAACACTACAGCTGTTAAAGAAATATTTAGTAAGAACGGAAATAGAACTTCACCTTATGTGGTTTATTGTGATATTTTCAGTATTAAAAGCTTTGTGATACAAAAATTTTTCAAGGCGGACCAGTTAATAATAAAATACGGACATTGTAATCCAAACATCAAGCATGCTCCCAAACTGATGAGTTGTTAAAAGAAAGTTGACTTTTTTTCTTGGATACACAAAATTGAGTGATTTAGCTGCAAACACACGGTCATTTTAGAGATTTTAAACTTAAGTAGAATAATTAGATTGACCAAAATCAACATCACAATGGCGGACGATAGTACATACGCTCGTTCTCGAGCTGGTCTTGAAAAAATTACCTTATATAATTTTATATAACCAAGGCAACCTCGGCCGAGTTTATGCATGGATCCTTCTAAATAAGCAACATATACAACTGCTTAATTATAAAAAATCGTTGTTTATTTGAATGACCGATCTCCATTCATGCTGAGAGATGGGAACCTACCAAAGCAAATCACGAAAATATTAGAGTAACACAACGGTGTTTCCATAACGTCAATAATAAACCCAAAACCTACACCAACGTTCACAGTCATGTATTGAAGACGGCCAGACGTTATTACAACTTGTCTATTTTACCTTAGTCACAAGCAATTGATAAGCGACGTCGTTTAGTCGGCCAGGGGTCGTAGGTGACAATTTCCTACACCTAATACAGCGTTAATTTCTATGCAGATGTGGTCGTCAATCGCAATATTGTTGCTTGCTGTTCATGAAAATTAAAAGCTACAGAATTAAAACCTAATTATCGCTGATTTAAGAGATCTATGTGAATAGTTACTTTTTCGAAAAGTAATGTCATTACCCTCTTCTATAGTATTTTTTGCGGCCCAAAGGGGGGGAGCGATTGCACCCATTGCCCCTCTCGCGACTGCATAAATCACTAAAGATGGCGCTGGGGGCATCATTAACTTGGAAATTTAAAATAGCAAGGGAGATCATGTGATACATCATTTGAGAAGTCTATCAATTCTCTATTCAACAATGGTTTGATTTTTAATTTCCATCAATTCATTTCGGAGTTACGATCATTTGAATGTAGTTTCATAGAAATGTTGAATAATTTGTTTTATATTCGTATTTAAAGTAATGTTGCCCACTAAAAACGTTCAATAACGAGAGGCAATCATTACTTCTTTGAATATAAACCTCAACACGTTGACGCCGGCATGAGATCTTACGCATGTAAAATCTCATGCGTAAGATGAGGTCACACAATGGTTTTTTTACACTCACTACAGTGCCACTTTGATCGGGAACATTTTTTGGCAACAATAAGCCTTCCCTGACTTTTCTTCATTTCTGCGTAACAAGTAACAACGATTTTTCTTATGATTTCACAACGGTTTTCTTATGATATCACGTAGGTCCAATTACAAAAATTGTATCCCTAGCCGGCGTGAAGAGAACATGTGGCATATTAAATGATACAAAAAACACATACAAAATAAGGAAATATAAATGGGTGTTATTTTATCGGTCACCAATTTAATGTGATTTTAATTATCAAATAATTAGATTTGTTCTCAGAATGATAGATCTGTCACCAACTTGTTAACACCAAACTATTTCGAAACGATTATCTATAAATTAACGTGCAATCATCCGAAAACGTAATTAGTCACCAAATAATTAGATTTGTTCTCAGAATGATAGATCTGTTACCAACTTGTTAACACCAAACTATTTCGAAACGATTATCTATATATTTATCAGCATGAATGTTTTTCACATCGTGAGCTAATTGCAACAAAAATTTTGTAGACAACGCAAATCTAAATTTAGGTTTAGGTCTTCATTTTTTTCGATAATCTCGTATCCAATGACATAAACTTCATGCTTACCTTCAGGAATTGTTGAATGAAATGATAACCAAGATACCAATGCGCCCAAACTAATTGTTGGACCCCCATATTTAACACGACGTCGGTCATTTAAATACGTTGTTAATTGTGACATTTTTGGCATCGTAATGCCTTCAATATTGGCCAGATTACTCATTATTGCTTTCGGTTTGAGATGTAAGTCATATAGTTTATTTATTTCCTCCTTAGTTCTGTCGCTGAACCCATAATTAGAGAGCATTTTGATTCGTGATTATAATCTGATTCTGTACGATAGATTATAACTGCATCCGATGCCGCATCGAATAATAAATAAAGCTGAGCAGCACATTGAGATCCCTTTCGTTTGACTTTATTGCATCTATAGTATTTCTTCACACCTTCTTCAACTACATGCTTTCGAAGAAAAGACCAAGTGTCTTCTGTTGTAATAAAATCCTCGGCATTTTTTACACTTTCAAACTTTTTAAGAAACGTCCAAACCTTATTTTCTGTCCGTCTTTTCTTTTGTTCCATAATTTCTTCGACCTCTGAGTATTCCTTTTCTGACTCTAGTAAAGGTACTTCTTTATCTACAGATGTTGAATTTGTCGATGGAATTACACTGTTTTCACAACTACCTGATTCCATATTTACATACACAACCAGTCAGATACCAAAAAACAAGAAAAACTAGCTCGAAACAATGAAATATTGCAACACAAAACAGTAAACGTGACAAGTGAATAACTAAAGTAAACAAAAACATTGACCAAATGTTGCGCGCCTATACTTCGAGCGCTGATTAATCATTCTTCGCATCACGCTGCTTTGGCCCCGCCTTATATTGGATACTGTTCCATTCATTTTGAAAAGAACACTATAAAATTATTAACGAATCCTATTATTTTGATAACTAAACGAATTAATTGTTGCTACTATGTTGGCGATAAAAAAAGAATAAAACATACATCGCAATAAGGTTCTGAAACATTTTATTTAGTGACAAATCTATTATTTTGAGAACATAGTTATTATTCCAAACGTAAAACAGATTCATTGGACATAAGTTACGATATTTAATCGTTTATTTTGGATACAAACTGTTATAAATTTGGAAAGACATGTTTGGAGACGCTTATGTTAATCTGAGATAAAAAATAATTTCTGGGATTGAATTTCATAATCAGCGGATTTCGTTTGATGACAAATATTTATTATGGTGACAAATAAATTTATTCTCAATATAAATTAGGTCATATTTAACTGAAATTGACACAAATAATAAAAAAATTGCCGGCCGAATGAATTATAATTATTGGGGTGCTGATAAAAACCTCCTAGAGAATCTAAAATGTAAATTAATATTTACTACAGATGAATTGAAAATAATTACGTTTATAGTTTAGCGGGAGGTATGCAATAATTTGTATTACTCTTGTTTCAAAAAGATTTCGTGTACCTAAGTCATGTGCTTTATAAAAGAGTAATTCATCATCTAGTTTGTTAAAGAAACGTCAGATGATGTATTATAAAAATAGTGTCATTATAGCACATTATTAACATGAAAAATGTTTCTGTTAAAATTAATGAAAGTATTTAATTTACACCCAGTTTCATAATTTTGTCTTAAAGTGAATTCAACAAAGGTCGACTTTACGTTCGGTTGTTTAGATCAGTTGGAAAAACTGTAAAGTATATGCCAAGTAACCTTAGTTATTAATGTCAGATAAAATTAGTATTTTCCTGTCATTTCGTACCGTTTGTATCTCCTACTTACATAAACAGTATAATATTCCTTCTAAATAATTATATATTCCTAGAATAGCGCGACGAAGGAAAAGAAAAATGCAAACGAGGTCTTGCGCGAAATGCCATCTTGCCAAAATGCCACAATAATTGATAACATAGTACGTGTCTTAGTCACCCATCAATCAAAACGTGACAGGGAAACTCTAATAAAGAACATAGAGGGCAATGTAACATAAACAAAATTTCACTAAGCTGTCACTCCTACATAATCTCAAAATGTAATAATTCCTATGATATTTATCTCAAATTTCTAAAATTGTAAGTGATTAATGACACAAGCTTGTCGTTATATATCATTGTGAAAGTGGAGGTGCATATACGCTACGAATATGGCAGCGTTTCCCTATGAAGCTGTCAAATATTCATCAAGAAACTTCAAGCACGATAGCTCACTTCGAAACTTTACCAGTATTTATACGTTAATGTTTTCACATACTATTTGTCATATTATGCCTTGCTGAGATTCATCTAATCATCTAGGCTAGTAATAACAATAGAATAATAATAAAGTAGTAGTAATATAAGTTCTGAATATATCAAAATAAAATTGATACGGTTATTACAATTTTGTCTATTTATTTATTGACTAACGAAATTTACAATTTCGCAGCAGTATCTACTGAGTAAATACAATTGCTAGTGGGATAAAGCAACAAGAGAAAATATAAATATAAAATAAAATTCCGATTGCAATTTCATAAAAAAAGGATCATAAAATGTAAAAGAAGAAAGATAGTCTGCCTATAAGTATCCTCAACCTGTTAACTTTTGAACAACTTTATCTTTCACCATAAAGTTTTTCTGTTTAAAGGGGACTTTAAATATTACTTTTTGACGCATTTGAAAATGTTCTGTCTCCAAATGACAACTGGGTGCAATTTTGAAAGGAATTTTTAAATAGCAAGAATGTAATGACTTCTCATTTGAAATAACTCTCAATTCTGTGTTTGAACCTAGAAAATCAGAAAAAAGTATGCATCCAGTACAAAATGACAAAGGATTGAAAATAAACGCTGTCAATAAATAAATAAAATAAAAGTAAAAATTAAATCAATTGGTCGAAATATTCACCATTATTTCTTGTCACATACAGAGTTGGTTATGAAATTCGTGCCTTATATTTCCAAAAGTTTTCAGATTGATATTTCTGTCAATATCTGTTATACGTTGCTCTACATAGTTCATCAATTCGCTAGTTAAATATATATGTGTGTGTTAGTGTTACATTCATCAATACTTTGAGCCCTCTTTGTGTTAACTTTGAATGTTACCGAACTCGCCAAGGTAAGATATAGTGTCATATATGCAAGAACATATTTACGCAGTGACACATCACCTAGCGTCAACCCTGGAATTGACGTCTTTTATCGTTACCCCCCCCCCGATCTCTATTAATGACTTACGATTATTACACATTAAGAAAAATAATAATTCTTAACAATACGCTAAAAAGTGCTTTTGTGTTAATCTTATTGTTTTTAACATTCCTAAATATCTAAAGTTGTTTTCTTTTCGATTTTTTTTTATCTTTTTTTTTTTAGGACTTTTTTTTTTTCTCCTTACGGGTTGCGGTTTTACTACCCGCTGTACTGAAGCTTAAGCTTATTGTACCCCATAGTCTCATTACGCCATAAGACCCGTTCTATTCCAGAAGGCGAGTATACAATTTATGGGAGCTCTGGCTATCTCTTCCGGGGTTAAAAGTGGTCCCTCGAAGTGTGTTAGTCTCATTGCCGTTAGGGCTGGGCATTCGCATAAGATGTGGTGGGGAGTTTCTTCCTCTTCACCACACATCTTGCAATCTGGATTGTCTTTCACCCTTATATTGGTTAGGTGTTTGTTTAGTGTGCAGTGTCCTGTTAATATTCCCACTGCATACCTCAGCTGTTTTCTGCTCAGCTTTAGCATTTCTTTGGTCCTTGCTCTAGATATTTCTCCGATGAACAAGCGTGACTGCCTCATTCCCGGTATCTCTATCCAGTGCGAGTAGTGTTTCTGTCTTAATAGTTCCTTTACCGATCCTTTTGCGGTGCTGTAAGATACTCCGCAGGTCGGTTCGGGACCTGTTAGAATTGATTTAGCGCCTTTTCTGGCTAGCATGTCTGCTTTTTCGTTTCCCATATTTCCCTGGTGTCCTCGTGTCCACTCCAGTTGTACACTGTTGTGTTCTGTAAGTTTCTCCAGGGACTCCAGGCAGTCTTTTACTGTTTTAGATCGTATTTCTACTGCTTCCAGAGCTCTGAGGGCTGCTTGGCTGTCAGTGATGATGCGCATTCTCTTATTCTTGTATGCCCTCCATATCATTTCTTGTGCACAGACGTCTATTGCTGTGATTTCGGCTTGGAACACTGTTGCGATACTTCCGAGGTTCAGGCTGATGTCTGTCCCTGGCTGTTCTCCCGCAACTCCTGCTCCGGTACTGCTTGACGTTTTTGATCCGTCAGTATACCAGATGGTGTCATTTTGTTGTCTCTGCATCCTGCCTCCTTCTCCATCCCTTTCAGGTATTTTTACCCTGAAAGTTTTTGTGAAGTTGTAGGTTGTGCTGATTCTGTCTGACTGCATATCGAGTAGCCGATTTTTTCCTACATATTGGAATACTTCAGTATGGTATCCTCTCCTTGAGATGGTCCCATACCCAGTTATTTTCAGCCTGTATGCTGCCATTAGTGCCTCATTCTCCACCACTAGGTGTAGTGGCGGTAGGTTTTCTAGGACTTACTACCACATGAATAATTCTTAGTTATCAAAAAAATATAGTTAGTTTTCCAGTATGTTACTGGAAAAATAAACCTGCACTTGTGACTATACGTCAAAAGATTAGTCAGAGGGTGTTTTTTTGACAACTAATATGAGACACAAAAATAATAATATAATTCCTTAACGATTCAGACAACGAATCTGCTTCTTTTTTCAAAATTATTTATCTTTTTTTAGAATATGTCAAGCGTGAAACTTGATACATATATTATTTGTTTATGTAATATCTATAGATACTTACATAGAACTGTTGATACTTAAAAAAATTATACAACATTAATTTTGTTCAGTTCTTCTTTTAACATCGGTAACCATGTTGTACCAAAATCTACAGAGCAATGGGATAAATATTTTTTCTTCATTCATTGCAAATTTCTTAATTTTTCTTTTTTTGCTCTCCACTTCTTTCATTAAAATTTTTGCTGTATCCCAGTTTATTCTATGCCCATTTTCCCAAGCATATTCGCAAATTTTCGACTTTTCAATTTCACCCTTTCGAATATAACTTTTATGCTCACCTAACCTTACACTGAGGGGTCTGGATGACTCTCCCACATAATGTTTATTACACTCACACGGAATATTAGAAAGGGTGAAATTAAAAAATCGAAAATTTGCGATCTTGCTGGGGAAAATGGACATAGAATAAACTGGGAATTGGCAAAAATTTTAATGAAAGAAGCGGACAGAAAAAAAAGAGAACTTAAGGAATCGGCAATATTATTGAATGAAAAAAAAATGTTTATCCCATTGCTCTGTAGATTTCGGTACAACGTGGTTACCGGTGTTAAAAGAAGAATTGATCAAAATTAATATTGTGTAATTTTTAAATATCAACAGTTCTATGTAAGTATCTATGGATATTACATAAACAAATAATATATGTGTCAAGCTTCACACTTGAGATGTTCTAAAAAAAGATAAATAACTTTGAAAAAGGAAACAGGTTAGTTTTCCGAAACGTTAGAGGATTATATTATTATTTTTGTGTCTCATATTAGTTGTCAAAAAACACACTCTGACTAACCTTTTGACGTAAAGTCGCAAGCGCAGAGGTTTATTTTTCCAGTGACATACTGGGTAACTAACTATATTTTTTAGATAACGAAGAATTATTCATGTGGTAATAAGGTCCAAGAAGAAAAAGAAAAAGAAAAAGAAAAATTTAGAGAATGCCACAAGAACCGTTCAGATAATATTTTTATTATCCGTTAGACAAATTCAATATTACGCTTCACATAATTCATATTTCATTGTGTTTGAATCCTCCACTTTTACACTTTTTACAATCACGTTACCGGATATTAAACATATTAATCCTCTTTAGTATATATTCTTTTTTAAATTTTGTCGGCTACAAAATGATCAGTTGAAAATATAAATCTAGTATAATGTCACAAGTACCAATCCATGCATGTATGGAAATAGCAATCCATCCTTTCCGTTCGGATTGTCGGAATAAAGTTTATCCCATCGAAAAGCTTAACATGTATCAACGTTTTCAAATCTGGAATACGTAATGTGGACACGACACCAGGGAGCAAAACTTACAATGCGTGCATAACTTTTACTTTTTGTTGATTTTTACACATACAAATTTTTGCAACTTTCTTATGACGTTAACTATTTTTACGGTTTGTTACCTCTACAAATTTTCAAATGACATCAATTCCCAAAGTCAAACGTTGCTTGAATTTTAAATGAACCTGATGAGGATATACACACTTTAACGTGTTATACAAAACTTAACTCGAACTTTATAACTTTTTTGTGAGAACAAAAACAAGATAAAAATATCTCGTTTTAACGACGCAAGCTCGTGACAAGGATACGAGATTACCAGCTTTTCCTAGAAAAACATGCAGTCGGGTTATCTACCCGTCACTGTTAAATATTCAGTTAGTGTCCGAATTGAAAACATAAAAGAAAATGGTATTTAGATGAAAGTATGATCCATCGAATTTATACTTTCTTATCTATCGACTTACAAATTATATTTTTATAATTTACGTGCTTCAATAAAAAACAGTTTTCGAGTTCATTTGAAAAAATGTTTCACAGTGTTTTTAGTTTCCGTTCTAATGTTCCTAAATATGAGATATTAAGAAATGATGACGAAATATATTTTTGTCTAAAGTAATTTTAAAAATATATATGAAAGAATATATAATTTAATTTTAATATTGATATGACACTGGTTCATATATTGACAAACATTTTGTACATTGTAGCCAGTTTAAAAGTCAAAATTAAAATTAATAAAGCTGTGGATTTATGAAATTAGGCCTAAGGATTACAAATAAAGATAAGTACATCGGACAAACGAGACAGCTGAGACTAGATTTAAAGAGCATATGGCTCTTCTCAAATATAGAAGAACAGATAAGTTGTCGTTGGTGCTTTCTCCTTCTTTTTAAGGGATCTGTGCTTTGTATGTCAGTGGAAAATGCAGCGAAAGTCACGCTCTCTATTGATTTATTCTACCTTGAAGTTCAGTAAGTGTTAAGTAGACTAAGGCGCTGCTCTCTTAAATTACCTAAGGCGCTGGTGGGTCTCAGCTTGCTCCAATTGTTAATGTTGTTTGATTATTGTTTGTAACGCAACTAATGTCGCAATAGCTGTGTTTAATTTTTTTACTAATATTATTTCTCTACTGCTGTTGAACGCAGATTTAGCTCAGTGTCATGAACATATTTATGTTTCATTTTTATTCTGTGTTTTAATAACTAAAAGCAAGGTCCATAAAACTCGAAAGGGAAACTTTGGCATCTAGCGCCCAATGTAGGGAATTTTAAGATTATCGCAAGTGGATGGTAAGTTTTAAAAAAACAACCGAACGGTAAATCAATTGGGCTGTCGCATATAGTGGCGATACAGTACAACAGGTTTTAGCTCGATGTCGTAGATACATTAATGTTTTATTAACATCCAGTGTTTTAATCAGTAAAAAGCAAGAACCCGCGAAACCCATAAGAAGAATCTTGGCAAAGCCTAATTGAGGAATATCTTTGTGCTCTTCGTATGTCGTTATTTAGAGGATCGCCAACATATGACAAGGGAACAATAAATCTCTCAATCACATACGTTTCGACTTTATTATTATTAAGTATTCTTCGAGATTTTATTAAACCGTGGTTCAGCACTCTGAAGAATACTTACTAAAAACAAAGTCGAAATGCAAGCGAATAAACCAATAATAAGGACCACATCCATCCATTAAAGTAATCCTCTAAGAAGGGGAGACATATTCAAAGACAACGGACGCACTTGATTTAAAAATACAATGGGATTAATTTCGGCCTATGCAATAATCTCAATTTTTTGGCAGGGAATCGAAACCAGAACCCCAAAATAAGAGGCAAGTGTTCATAGTGTTCGACCACGAAGTCAAAAAAAAAATTATATATGAAAATGTTACTGTTTAAAAATATTCACTTTTTTTCATTATTCAAATTTTCATTGTGATTAATTTGCCGTTCTGACTTGCGCTAATCCATAAGGAATATAATTCCCAGCATTTGTTTATAGTTAAAAAGTATAGAAGGTTACTGTGGCATGAGATATAATCGGAAGAAAAGGATCATGGGTAATGTCCGCAAAAAAGGATGATTGCACCTACACGTGTTTCTGAGTCACTACTCGTAATCATGACGGCTATAAGTTGTAAGGATAGGCACAATTTAGGTTCAACAACACAAAAGAAACCACTGATAGGAAGCCAACCGTTTATTTGCAGCTGCAATTGAGAGACCCCGTGTTTACAGGGCAACAGATAATATTGTCACGGAGGCAACTATGGCTACTTACGTGGTATTCCCTACAAAAGGTTTAAAGTAACAAAGTATAGTAGGTTACTGCGGGATGAGACATAATAGGAAAAAAAGTCATGGGTAATACCCGCTAAAAAGGATGAATCCATCGACACGTGTTTCTGAGTCATTACTCGTAATCATGACGGCTATAAGTTCTAAGGATAGACACAATTTAGGTTCAACAACACAAAAGAAACCACTGACAGGAAGCCAGTCGCTCATTTGTAGCTGTAATTGAGAGACCCCGTGTTTACAGAGCAACAGCACGGAGGCAACTCATTTGCATCATATATATATATATATATATATATATATATATATATATATATATATATATATATATATATATATATATATATATATATATATATATATATATATATATATATATATATATATATTATATATATATATATATATATATATATATATATATATATATATATATATATATATATATATATATATATATATATATATATATATATATATATATATATATATATATATATATATATATATATATATATATATATATATATATATATATATATATATATATATATATATATATATATATATATATATATATATATATATATATATATATATGTATATATATATATATATATATATATATATATATATATATATATATATATATATATATATATATATGTATATATACATATATATATATATATATATATATATATATATATATATATATACAGTGAGCACGTAAAGGTTGGAATAAATTCCGTAAAATCGTTACAAAGCAAGTGACAAAAATTCGCTCAGACACGTCGATTTTTAAATTCATTTCATAATTTGTTTATTTAAAAAAAAATTTTTTACATACTTTTTTAAAAAGTTATGACGTCATCGGCAATTTTTTTAAATGGTAACCCCCATTTTTTAAAATTTCATTTGAAAGAGCACATTTTTCTGCATACAGTACGTTAAATTCTAAGGAATGTTGCATGACGAAATTATCGAAAAAAAAATCTTAACTACTTTTAACAATTTAATAAAACAGAAATACAAGAAATAATAAATCCAGCAAAAAATAATTAAATTAAATGTTCAAATTGCGTACCATTTACTTCTTAACAATGCCCAAGCCGAAATTCAAATTCTCGCAAAACGTTAGTAATTGTTTCGTGTCCAATTCTTCCACATTCGTACCTAATTCTGTCTTTTAAGTCCTCAATGTTATTCGGTCTATTAAAATACACTTTGGATTTAAGGTAACCCCATAAAAAATAATCCAATGGAGTTAGATCCGGGGATCTAGCTGGCCCTTCTAATGAACCGCGTCTACCAATTCATCTGTCTGGGAAAATTTCGCTTAAATAAATACGCACTATTACCGAATAATGCGGTGGTGCGCCATCTTGTTGAAACCATATGGAGTTCTCCGGTACATTAGGGTTTTCGCCATTTGGATACAGTGCGGCAAGTCCCGGTATTGTGTTTTGTTGGAGCAACTCCAAATATTTTACACCATTTAATGACCCGTCAATAAAAAATTGACCCAAAATTGTAGTCCCAACAATTCCAGCCCACACGTTTACTTTCTGTGGAAACTGGGTATGTACCTCCATCATCCAGTGTGGATTTTCATGTGACCAATATCGACAATTTTGCCTATTTACAGCGCCATTTAAGCAGAAGGTGGCCTCATCAGAGAATAGTACTCGACTTAAGAAATGTGGATTGGTATTACATCGTTCCATCATGGTCTCGCAAAACTGTACTCTGCGGTCGAACTCATCTTCGTTAAGCTCGTGAACTAAAGTTACTTTATATGGGTGCCATTTATTCTTTTTCAAATATTTTAAAACAGTCGACTGACTAATTGACTGCTCTGCTGCGACTTCGCGACTTGGTTTGTAAGGATTGTCCTCCATTGTCAGTAAAACATCTAACTGTTTATTTTCTGAAATTGCAGGACGACCTCTCTTACATGACCACACTCGGAACCTATTTTCTATTTTGCTAACAGTTGATTGTGTAATCGGTCGATCAGGGTGTTTATCGTTAAATAATTCAGTAACCCGAGTTTGTGTTCGGGACATGTCTACAACCAATCATCACCAAAATCTCAAATCGCTGTCTCTCACTTAAACGTTCCATTATTAAAACTTTAAATACAACTGAATGTGAGTAAATATGAACTAACGTGACAGCCAGATCCGCGTTTCTACGTAGATGAAAAAAGCGTAAACATGAAAAAAGTGTAAGTCGTAAAACAGTTCCTCTACCAT